>NW_020769378.1:3651878-3691833 GCF_900518735.1 Pseudonaja textilis
AAAGAAAGAAAGAAAGAAAGAAAGAAAGAAAGAAAGAAAGAAAGAAAGAAAGAAAGAAAGAAAGAAAGAAAGAAAGAAGAGAGTAGGGACTCTTTGACGCTCTTTGAGCTTGGTGCTTTTCTTGCAGACATTTCATTACCAAAGTAGTAACATCATCAGTGCTAGATGCATCATCAGTGCTAAAGTGACACGGTCAAGTGCTAAATAACTTTTCCACACTCTGAAGCACCTTTTCAAGACTGAACCGAAAGCACTGTGCCAGCTTCTTGTTTTATAGGGTGCAGGATGAGTCTACCCCCGGCAGATCAACAATAAACAAATCAGGCCAAAATGCACCAAGAATAATGATGTTTTGCAGTCTCCGCTTCAGGATGCGGTTCTATCTGCATTGGGCTGCTTTTTGTCATAGGAGCACCAACAGTTTATTTATTATGCATTTATTTCTTGATCAAATTTACCAGCCACCTCTTACCTCAGGGTGACTCTGGGCGCCTTACAATAACAGTTGTGAAATTATGTCCCAAACGTTGTTATTTTTCATTTCAGGAAGGACCCTGGGTTTTCTATTATTTAGTTATCACATTTCTCTAGCTGTCCATCTCATGAGGGTGACACTCTGAGCGAAGCACAGTGAAATAACGGGGACTAAAGATAGCCAGTTGGTGTAGTGGTTAAAGGAAGGACATTGAAGATGGCTGGGCGACTTTGGGCCTGTCCCTCTCTCTCAGCCCAACCCACCACAGGGTTGTTATGTGAGAAAAATGAGGAGACATACGTTGAATTATTTTGAGTGGCCCAAAATAAAGAGAGAATATAAATCTACTAAAAAAAAAAATAGAGTCACATTGGGCCAACACTTAATTATGAACTCTTTTCCATAGACTAGATCTGATTTTCAATCATTGCAAATAGTACGTGTAGATTAAGTAAGCAAATTTGAGGTTTTTCTTCTTGGGCTAGTTCAGGTTAAAGCTACTCTTGAAGGTTGCCATAGCAACCCTTATCACCTTTTCTTGGAGGGGGGAAGCTGCAGAGCACTGGGAGGTCTTCAGTAAATGATTATGCAAATGAACCCCATTGCTCTGCTTAAAAGGAAGCAGTGCTTACCCAAGCTAGGATTATTTTTCAAAGTCACAATCTGGGATGGCTTACTTGCAGAAGGATTTGGGCAAGAAAATGAAAAAAGGAACCAGTGCACAGTGCATATATTTCACCAAGCAATGGAGCAAATCAGTGCTACTGCTGTCAAAAGAGGGCAATCTCCACCCTAAGAAAGGCCACAAGGCTTACTGGACACTGTCAAGTCCAGTATTTGTTTTCAAAATGTGGGCCTGGAAAACACAGAAGTCTATAGGAAGCTCAAATCTCCTCCCCAGTTGCACAACAACATCCTGATGGAATAGGGAGTCAACCTCTTCTCCAAAGCCCTGGAAGGCAGGACAAGAAGCAACGGATGGAAAATAATCCGGGAGAGAAACAACCTTGAACTAAGGAGAAAGTTATTGATAGTGAGAACAATTCAGCAGTGGAGCGAGTTGCCTCCAGAGGCTGTGGCTGCTCCATCACTGGAGGTTTTCATGAGGAGCCTGGACAGCCACTTGTCTGGAATAGTGTGGGGTTTCCTGCTGGAGCAGGGGGTTGGACTAGAAGACCTCCAAGGTCATTTCCAACTCTGTTATGCTGTTATTCCATCCTGTAGCCTGTGACGCTGCCATGCAAACACGCCAGGGGTGGAGCTTATACAGTGACATCATATTGTGTATTTAGTAACCTGATTCTCATCCCATGGAAGGTCGTGCTTGGAAAGCAAGCCATGGCCTTAAACAGTGGTTTATTTGTAATGATATCTTTTTTTTTTCCAAGTTGGATTTTTTTTTTCAACATGCTCTACAATTGCTAAAATGGTGTTGATGATTTCAGATTCTGCATGCCTGATTGCCTGTTTATTTAACTGATTTTCTTGTGCTTTTGGACCCAGATAGCATGTTAGGACTGTGTGATGCATTATGTTCACATGCTTACAAGAGATGGGATCCTTTGGCTTTGCTAAACAGGCTTTAGCATGTGGCAAGTTGTGTGAACCAGTCCTGGTACCAGGAGGAGGAAGAAAGATGTCGGACGCCTCACTGACCTGATCTGAATCATTGACCGTAATCTTGAGGCCCCTCAAGGTTTCGCCTTCCAGTGGGTGCTCATAGAGGGTCACCTCAAATTGGTTCTGTGGCCCACTTTCTCCGTAGAAGGTGGGTGGGTGATTATTAAGGTCTACCACTCTGATGATGACTGTGGTGGACGTGTGAGCAGTCTCATTGTCTTCTGAACCAATTTCGGAAGCCTACGGCAGACAGGAAAGAGAGAAAGGGTGAGGAATCCTGCTTACTCCCCTGGCCCTTGTAGCCTTGTGTTGCTCTGTGGAGGCTGTTCCTTCTGCAACACTTCCATGACTTAGAAACAATAGAAATTTATTTGGGAAGCCAAGCACAAAATGGTGCTGGGCAGCAGTTAGAATCCACATTGAGATTAAAGGTATCATTTTTGCAATGGTGCCATAACATGTGTGAGATTGGATAGTGAGGCAGGCGGCATATACATTTAATAAATATATAAAGGTTGTTTTTTGCCCCCTGCAGATGCCATGATGAAACCAGATAAATTTGGAAGAGAGCAGATTAATTACGCAACAAACATATGAAGATGTATGTATGTATGTATGTATGTAATGTGTGTGTGTGTGTGTGTGTGTGTGTGTGTATGTTTTCTGAGGTTCTCGCGGGTATTTGTATGTGGATCTTTGGTTGTTCGGGTTTTCTCCCGCGTAAGATTCGAAGTATCTAGGCAACGTTTCGATGAAGTCTCATTCATCATCTTCAGGCTTCTGTCTTCGGCTCTGTGCTTCTCAGAGTGCGATATATTTTATATATAAAATGTTCAAACAAGTGATAAGATGAAACAGTTATTTACTAAAACCTTTAGTGTAATGAGATTTTCTGCTTTTGGTTAATCCCCGCCCCTAAAAATAATTATTAAATTTTAAGCCAGAAAGATGAAAGCTACAGAGCATAATAATTAAGAAAGTGAGGTGGGAGGGAGGGAGAGAGAGGGGGGGGAGGGAGAGGGGGGGAGGGAAGAAAGAAAGAAAGATAGAAAGAAAGGAAGGAAGGAAGGAAGGAAGGAAAGAAAGAAAGAAAGAAAGAAAGAAAGAAAGAAAGAAAGAAAGAAAGGTATAGAAAAAGAAGAGAGGGAGAGAAGGAAGGAATGAGGGAAGGAAGCCAAAAATGCAGAAAAAATAAATAAGAAATGACTTCCAGTCTTCTTTAACATTGTAAGTAGAAATTTAATTTGACCTCTTACGGTTAGAAGATAACTTTCATTTTTCTCTCATCTACTATTTTTTCTAATAATCAAACCATCATTATTTTCTGTTTCACACACAAAATCTCTTTCATGTTATTTCCTCTTCTTTTGACTCAAAACCACACACACCGTTTAAGTTGAAAGCTGCAAAATAGATATCTCATTACCTCAACATGTCTCTGACTACGCATTCCCTTAGAACTGGGGTCTTGAAAATAGGGATTTTTTTTTTTTTACTTGTCCTGGAGTGATTTCATCATCATTAACATGCTGTGTGACTTTCTTTTTAGGCTTGTGCTGTTTCCTAAAACCTAGCTGTAACACTTTCCTGACCTACTTTAGAGGCACGTGAACAAATTTATCCATTTATTCCATAATTTCTGGGGTCATGATTAAATAAGATCAGGGTTTTGTTGTGCCAATTATCTTTTTGGTAGATGCAGTGCGGACTGATGTTCTTGATGTTTCAGTTCTCTGGGGAAAAGTGTGTGCTATCTTTGCAGATGTTGAAATTCTGCACAGTATAAATCCATCACAATCATGGCAAGACCATAGGTTTATGGTGAGAAAGTAAGACAAAGTACCTGGACTTTCAGTTCATATACTTCTTTCTTCAGTTTAGTTGGGCTTTTAACAACAGAAATAGCTCCTGTTGCGTTATTTATTTCAAATGAACCTTCACTTCCTGTGAAGAACAGAGATATGCAAGGTTAGCCCTGTGGAAATTTTAGCTTTCTAGAAAGAAGAGTCACTCAATCCTGTTGTTATGAGACAATTAGTTGAGTACAGCAGCTAATGACTTTGGATGGGGGTCATACCACAGAACAGTGAAGTTACAAGGCCTTCCTATTTGGAGAATTGGAAGGGATCTCAGAAGTTATCTAATGTCTAGGGTTATTGTGAGGAAATGGACATGCCTTCCAATCCTTATTCTTCCAAAAACATATTTTTCTGTTCAATGTCTTTCTGGATAAAGCAGAAGAAATGTGTATATTTAAAATATACATTTTAAATTTCAGTAAGCTGAAAGGAAGAGATTTCAGGACCCTGGAGAGCGATAAGCAAAACCATCTCTAAAAACCCAATTTAGGATAGAGGTACCTTTTCTCAAACGCAAGTGAGGGTATGAATAATAATCTCTCTCTCTCTCTCTCTCTCTCTCTCTCTCTCTCTCTCTCTCTCTCCCTCCCTCCCTCCCTCTCTTTCTCTCTCTCCTACAGATTGCAATTTATTTCAGTCTTGCACGGTGCCATTACTTTTAGAACAACATCTAATAGAAATGTGTCTAGAATCAAGATTTAGTCTTGAGTTTAGAACACCCAGAAATTTGTTGTAGGAGTCTGTTTACAAACTTCTGTTGGTCCAGATTAATTAAATGGGTCTCTCTGTCTCTGTCTCTCTCAGAGCTTCTGTTGGGATGGGAGAGATAGACCTGGCCCTAAATCAGCAGTGGGCAGTGGCTTTTGCTCAGAAGGGGAAATCAAGAAATTTTCTTATTCCTCCCAGAAAAAGGACCAAAAAAGAGCTGGAAGAGTCCTTGGAGGTCTTCGAATCCAACCCTTTGCTCAAGCAGGAGACCCTACACATTTTAGACAAATGGATGTCCAATCTTTTTCTAAACACCTGCAGCATTGGAGCACCCACAACTTCTTGAGGCAAATTGTTCCACTGGTTGATTGTTCTCATTATCATGAATTTTCTCCTTAGTTCCAGGTTGCTTCTCCCCTTGATTTGCTTTCCATCCATTGCTTCTTCTCCTGCCTTCAGGTGCTTTGGAGAATAGGATGACCTTCCCCCTCTTCTTTGTGGCAGCCCCTCAAATATTGGAAGACTGCAGTCATGTCACCCCCTAGTCCTTCTTTCCGTTAAACTAGACATAGTTATTTTTAACATTCTGACACAAGAATGCCAAATTGGTAGTCGGGAGGTGATGTAGCATCAACTACAGGATAGAAAATGTGCCAATGTGTTTGGAGGAGAATTGGGATGTGTATTTTTGTGCCTAGCAGTGTCCCCAAAGAATCAGCAGTCTGGTGGGCAGAGGATGAATTTACTATTTTGGGAAAATAGAAACAGTGAGGAGACAAAATAAGCTTGACTGATTCACACGCAGGAAGAGCTGTGATTTTTCCATACCCACCACTGGCCCATTTGGGGCTGGAGTTGGGGAGTGGTTGTAGTGTTGATGATGTTAAGCACAGTTTGACATTTTTCTAGTGCATCATGCTTAAAAAGGTGAGACACTGCAGCACCTGTGGTTTTCAGGAACTGGGCCATTCAGTGGCAAGCTTTCCAAGGGCTGCAGTCCCTTGAAATGTGGGAATCAGAGATATTCCTAGCATTGAAGATCCTCCTGAACAATAGCAACAGAAGTCTAAAAGAGAAGAATTTGTGTATAAAATTGCCCTGGATCTCTCTATAAGCCCACTCTAAGGATCTACGCCCCACCTTGGAATGCCAAATTATTGGCTATGTGAAGCATAAGCTGATTAAAAAGAGAGAACATTTTTAATTAGCAGATGTATAATTATACCTCCCAGCCACGAGAACATGTCTCATGAAGATAAGTGAGAAGATTTCACTTTCACAAGTTTCATTTCCTATGCACATTTCTGGAGTGGGGAGGGGAAGCACACACTCTGTCACACACTTTTCGCAACAACTTGAAATCATCCTTATGTCAAGTATGAATGTCTTCTAATTCCCCCCCAAACCAACCAACCTGTGAAGGGATATGAGTCAGAAAGTTAACCCCCCTCATGACAACAACAACAACTGCTTTTTCTTAAAAGTGGTTTGATTTTTTTCCAGGCTGATGGCTGAGTTTGTGATTCAACAAGAAGCATATAAAGCAACACAACACACCAATGCAGGGGATTTGGTGAATCGGATGAGGTCAAATATTGGGCAAGTGCAAATCGGCAATGTGTACAAAAACATTTTCAGAATATTTTACAGCAGTTTCCCTGGGAAATCATTCTGATAGGTATTGTCAAGGTTTTCTCTCTTCCTTCCTCTGACTACCTCAGTTATGTCTTCCCAGTTACACCAACCACTTACCATTCACAATGCTGTAATAGATGTCATTAGGTTTTCCCCTGTCTCCGTCAATGGCAACCACAGTAATAACTTCCGATCCCTAGGGAGAAAAAGGAAGGGAAACTCTGTATCAAGAGGCCTAACTGTCAGGATCTTCATCCTCAGCCTGGCACCTTGTTGCCATCCTGCCAATCAAAGGGGAAGTGGGGGGGGGAATTTGGGGCAATCCACACCTGAGAAGCTACTTGTGGGAAATGGGGAGGGAGAGCTGACCTGGGAAGATGACCACAGCTGATCGTACCAGGTAAGACCAGAGCTGTTTATTCTGAGGAGGTGGGATGGGGCATCACAGGGGAGGGGAAACTTGCAATTTTTTGGAAGGAGACTAGACTAGAATTCTTTATTGGCCAAGTGTGATTGGACACGCAAGGAATTTGGTGCATAAACTCTCAGTGTACATATACAACCAACAAAATGATAAGTCATATATCATAAATCACAAAGTACAATCATAATCATAAGATACAAACAGCAAGTGATAAATTATAAGATACCAATAGGAGAAGGTAGTAGGGAAGATGAGAAGGATGATAGCAATGTAGCAGCATCCTGAAGGGAGTAGTTGAAACAGTTTATGTCCAGGATATGAGGGTTCTATAGATATTTTCTCATCCTTCTTTCTGGCTCATATAGAATTTGGGTCCTCAGTGGAAGGTAGGCTGGTTGCAATTGTGTTTTCTGCAGCTCTAACTATTCTTTGGAATCTGGGTCTGTCTTATTTGGTTGCTGTGCCAAACCAGACAATTACAGAGGAAAAATGACAGACTCAATAATTCCTCTGTAGAATTGTCTCAAAAGATCCTTGGGCAGTCTGAGTGTTTTGAGTTGTATTGTATTGAAACCCAAAGATCAATGTACTGATATTTGGGGTTCAAGATGGCTATCAATATTTCTGTATGTTCTAAATATGTCTAGGCTACTTTTAACCCAGTTGAAATGTTAGCTTTCAATGTTCAATCCAACATGGGATCATCAGTTGCTACATGAGATGGAACTCCAGTTGAGACATCTGAAGGTCCAGGATCATGTAGAAGTGTCTGTGTGGACATAAAACATCTCCACTGCTTTGTCTTGAAGACCTAGGCATGAAATCCTGCAAATCTTAAATTTCCTGAAATGCTTAGGCAACTGAAGTACTTTTCTATTTGTCTAAAAAGAAACCCGGAGGGCGTCTGGTGCCTCCTTGCCTGATTATGTTTTAATCTGGAAACTATCCAAATACTGAATTGAAAATTGGAGATGGTTCAGTCCTTCTGCCTAGGCTGGGTAAACATGTTCTTCAAGAAAGAACAGATCAACACTGGAAAGGGTGTGCTTTTGTTTTCTAAATAGTCAACCCTTGATTCTCATATGTTCAGCCTGCATCTGATTAATTGCTCTTCATTACACACATGATGATGGCTTCTGTGTTTCTGAACTATGTGACAAGAAAACATGACCGTCTATCTTGCTTGTCCTGGAGATATCAGCACCTCGGTATTCACATCTTATCAATAGATAATAAAAATATTTTTCCTCAGAGATCATTAATGCTTAATTGCATTGTTTTCTTCAGTGGTTTCCGTTTCAAAGTCCCCTATTTCGTTATTAGGGTGTTTCCAGATCACTGGTTAATAGTTATATTAAGTTAATTATTATCTTGCCACATTTTATTGCCATAGATTACAAAGTGGAAGAAAGACACCTCCAGTATTCCCAGAAATTTGCCATCTGATTGGCAAAACTATCGTAATATGTACAGTAAAATATGGTGCCACAAAATAGAAATGACTGCAACACAAGATAAGAAAAAGTAGGAAGAGGAATCGGCTATAAATAAAAGTTGGGTGGCAAACTCCAAAGCCATTTCACACACTGGCCTGGACTCTTGGCTGATTCTAAATCCATTTGTAGTCTTGCAAATTAAAACAGGATTAACCAAAATCTCATAGGCAGCAATAAGTTGGACTTGGCTGTCTGCTGAGACTAAATCCTGCAATTGGACGGGGCTATTCATTCTCTTTTCCAGTTTTGCAGATTGTAGTAGCATGGAGGAATGTGCTTGGAAGTAAAAATAAAATTACATTCTGGGCTCAATTAGATCATGTCCATGTCTATTTCATGTATGAGAGCATTGTGAATTCATTGCAGAAAGAGGAAATTTTTAAAATATCATTTTTATCCTCTCCCTTCTGTTTCTATTGTCTATCTCAGAGTTTTTTTCAAACTTGGCAAGTTTAAGACTTTACTTCCCAGAATTCCCCAGCAGCATTAAAACCTTAGTAAGACCACACTTGGAATATTGCAGGCAGCTTTGGTCACCACACTACAGTTTAGAAAAGTGTTGAGGCTTTGCATAGAGTGCAGAGAAGAGCAACTTATAGTATATCTTCATAAAGCCTTAGTAAGGCCACGTCCGCAATACTCCACCCAGTTTTGGTCACCACATTACAAAAAAGATGTTGAGACTTTGGAATAAGTACAGAGAAGAACAACTAAGATGATTAAAGGCGTGGAGACTAAAATGGACGAAGAACAGTTGCAGGAACTGGGTATGGCCAGTCTAGAGAAAAGAAGGACTAGGGGAGACATGATAGCAGTCTTCCAATATTTGAGGGGCTGACCCAAAGAAGGGGGGGGGGGACAACTTATTCTTTAAAGCATCAGAAGACAAGACAAGAACCAGTGGATGGGAACTAATCAAGGAGAGAAGCAACCTAGAACTAAGGAGACACTTCTTAACAGTAAGGACAGTTAACCGGTGGAACCGCTGCCCTCCAGAAGTTGTAGGGACTTCATCACTGGAGCCTTTTAAGAAGAGACTGGACAGTCACTTGTCTGGAATGGTCTCTAGGGTCTCCTGCCTGAGCAAGGGGTTGGACTAGAAGACCTCCAAGGTCCCTTCCAACTCTTGTTATTCTGTATCCTGTATGCTTATTTCTTTTTCAGGCTGGTGACAACCATGGGTTATATAATAGCTTCCCCAAGTTTCTCTTCGATGTTTCTTTCATATCAAGGTCATTTCTAATTTGCAGTACGATGGCTCACTGATTTTCAACCTCCTGTCCTAGCAGAATCTACCTGTGCTCTTCTGCTGTTTCTAAAGTTCTGCTGAAGCAGCCGGCTAAAAGGAGTTGGGGGGAGAAAGGGACACCAGCAGGTATTGCAGGGTCGTTCTCTAAATATAGACCTCTTTACATCTCAGCCATTTTGTTTTGAGAAACAAATTGCAGAATCCATACTGACAGAGGAGAATTATCTGTAGCTCAGGGTTGAACTGTGGGATCCTTTTCACCCTCTGAGCTTGGTGGTTTTCTTGCAGCCATTTCATTACCAAACTAGGTAACATCATCAGTGCTCAAGGTTTACTCTCTGTTTATGTACAAGTGGTTTGCCCTGTCAGTGTCGGTGGGAGTAGTCTTGGCAATTCCTTGATTAGGCTGCTGTTTACTGTTAGCTTGTTTGTCTCAACTGACAGATCTTTGTTTCTCCTACCTCACTTCCTTCGAGCATTGATGATGTTACCTACTTTGGTAATGAAACTTCTGCAAGAAAACAACCAAGCTCAGAGAGCACCAAGGACCCCTCGGAATCCATACTGTCTTGGGTGGGGTAAACAGGATCCCCTCAATACTCACCACCAGTGTGTCCTCATACACATACCCATAGTAGGGTGTGCCCACAAAAATTGGTGGTGTGTCTTGAATATCCTCAACATTGATTGTGATGGTAGTTGTGGCTGAAAACACCTTGTGATTCCCACGAAGCTTTCCACCACCATCCTGGGAGGCAAAAAGAATTCCAAGATTGTTATAAACCACTGGATCAACCCAAAATTGATGTAGAATCAATAGGTTATGCTCATACAAACAGCACCAACCATCCCTTTCTCTTCGCTTAGTCTCAAATGCTCCTTGGAAAAATCAGATCTTTAGGAACTTCTCAAATATCAGCAGGGATCACGCTGGTGTCCAGATGTAAGAAAGGGGCTCTTGCAGAAGATGTTGGTCACTGAATCCCTTCCCCCAAAAACTGAATAGACCATCTATGTTGCCATCAGAAATCTACAAGTTTAAGGCAACTTTTCTCAAGCTGGTGTCCTTTGACTGACATGTCTAGATCAGGCAGTTCATGGAAGTTCAAGGATGAAAAAGATCCAGAATCACCAGTTTATCAATAGAAATTGTACTGTTTCCCATGATCTGCAGATCTGGTTTATATCATTATGCATTTGGCCCTTTGAGGAATATATTTTACCTTAGCTACTGCAGTCACGAAAAAGGTTCTTGCTTTTTCATAGTCAAGGTTGATCCCTGTTTTGATGCGAAGGACGCCACTATGACGATCTATGGTAAATTTATTCATATGGATATTCTGGAAGAAAGAAACATGGGAAAGAAAGAAGGAAAGAAGGAAAGAAAGAAGGAAGGAAGGGAGAAAGAGAGAGAGAAAGAAAGAAAGACAATGTTGCACTGGCTATAGTCAACTGGTTTTGCATAGAAGGAACCAGTGATGTCTCCTTTTGAAGTTGAGGGACTCTGCCCTTTTTCAAGGTAAGACTCTCTCAAGTTGAACTTGACTTTCAAGGACATCATTAACACAGTCATTTTGGGCAGCCAAAGAGAAAGAATTTGGCAATGCCCTCTGGGATGAAGCCTTGACCATTTCTACCCTGCCAATCTTCTATTTAGCAAAAACAGGAACACAAATCCCCAGATCAGGAAGTGGGTCATGTCCCATCGTTCTTTCACTGCTCTCTACTACATCAGATGCAAGGCAGGTTATTTTATTCTTCAGGAGAGAGGAAATGAAATTTTATGGCAATTGAGAGTTCAAGGGCGCTTTTTAAGCTGCAGAGAGATCCTTCTATTTATGAAACTGACTGAATGCCCCAAAGGTGGTGCTTTTTCAAAAGGCAACTGGACTTCCTTTGTTTTTCCGCAGACTTTTTGCTTCTCATCCAAGAACAGGGGTGGGGGGCAACTATGGCCCTTTTATGAATTATGGATGCAACTCCCAGAATTCCTGAGCAAGCCATGCTAGCTCAGGAATTTTGGGAGTTGAAGTCCACAAGTCATAAAGGGGCCATAGTTGCCCACCTCTGTCCAAGAAGCTTCTTCTTTGGGACAACCACGGGCTGGATGTCTGAGAATCTCCATAGACACCAACCAACCAATGTTTACCAGTTCTTTTTGCTATCCTTTTCCTAATGCTTGTGTGGATCCCCAACACCCTGGCCAGTTTTTCTAAGATCTACAGTAGGAAGAAAGGATCGGTGACCTTGGGTTCCTTCATTGTTCCACTTGTATTCACAGATTTCTGCCAATCATAATTTGTCTCTAAGTGTGAAAAGAAAGCTGCGTAGCCTTCAAGTGTTCTTCAAGCACCCTGAGATTCAAAAGGGACAATTTTCAGTTGGGTGAATTTTCTTTTATTTTCTTAATAGAAGAAACAGAAGAAGGTGGAAAACGCTTGTATATCTAATCCAAACTTAAATCCCTAATCTTTTCTTAAATGACAAGTTCAAAACTCACTTCAACATTCCTGGGTATTTATGGGGAACATTCGAGGGAAAACACAGCTTTACATGCCTTATCCCACCAGTTAATTTTCCACATGCAAGGACTTTTGGGTGACAGAGGACTGCGGGTTATTGTTTATGTATTAAAACACAGATTTCCTAATTTTAGAATTTTCCCCTTGTATTCCTGCTCAGCTCATCAAAAACAAAGCAAGATACAACACAACATAGTAATTGGGGTTTTAAATTTAACCTACAATACAACCAGCAAGAAGGAAAGAAAATCACACTCAGTGTTAAGCAAAACCAAACAGCATTTTTCAGAAAGTTTCTAAGAAGCAGAGATCTCCTAAGATGGTAGTAGAAACCTCAGAAAATAAATATGAACCTAAACATCAGGATGAGCTTGTGAGGAGGTCCCTGCTTGAACAGAAAAAGAATGAAAACCCAGAAGACTCTTTTGAGAAAGAATGAATCGTCTTCCTCCCTGTCTTGGCCATGAACAAAATTTGGCTTGGCTTATGTGCTGCTCCTATTAAGAAGATTACATTTAATCCTCCTTAAACCTGTGTGCTTTCAAAAGAAGCTACTTGATCAGTTGTCCTAGATCTACTTCTGATGCTACAGTAATTCTTCTTCTTCTTCTTTTTCTTCAGCGTTTGTCTCGCGCTCGGGCGAGGTCCGCTAATGTCCTTGAGTACTGCTTCCACACCTCTCTGTCTGCCACGTGTGTCGGGTCTGCCTTCGCGATCTCTAGATCGGCCTTGATCGTGTCCATCCAGCGTTGCTTAGGTCTACCACGCGGTCTCGCTCCTCCGACAGTCACCTTCATTACAGATTTGATGATGGATTCTTCCTTGGCGCGGCTCACGTGGCCGAACCATCGTAGCCGGGACTGCCTCATGACCGTGGGGATGGGCACGACGTTGAACCGTCTACGCACTTCTTCGTTCCTGACGCGATCGAGTAGGGTGAGGCCTACCGACCATCGGAGCATTCGCATCTCCATTATCTGGAGTCTGCTTTCGGCTTCTTTGGTCGTCGGCCAGCACTCTGCGCCGTATATGGCCACGGGGCGCACCACAGAGTTATAGATTTTCGCCTTCAGGCGCATCGGCATCTTCTTGTCACAGAGGACGCCCGTGACGGACTTCCATTTGCCCCACGCTGCATTGATCCTGGCTGCCACCTCAGTTTGTAGTAGGCCTTCTTCCCCAAGAGTAGTTCCCAGGTACTTGAAGGTGGAGGCGCGCGGTAGCTCCTGCCCGTTCACGTGGATGGAGCCTGTCATTTCATTATCAGTGGTCAGGTATTCGGACTTCTTTAGGTTCAGCCGGAGCCCGAACTGCTCGAGGCGGTCGTGCCACTGTTGGACTCGGTGCTCGAGTTCAGCCTTGCACAGGTTGGCCAGGAACACATCATCGGCGTAGAGCAGCGTCCATGGGGCGGGCGTGTACAGGTCGTGTGTAATTGTGTCCATCACCAGAATGAACAGCAGTGGTGAGAGAGCAGAGCCCTGGTGTACGCCGACAGTAATATTAAACTCCTCTGATATCCCAGCTGCCGCTTTTACACGGCTTTTGTGACATCTGTATAGGAGTTGGACCCATTGTACGAGCAGCTCAGGCACGCCGTGATCTCGCAGTGCGTACCAGATGAGATCGTGCGGGACGATCTGATGCTACAGTAATTGGTTTCTTGAAATTTTCCAAGACTTCAAATTAGGCAAGAAACATTATTCTGCCCTGAGATTTTGTTTTTATCTTGTAAATTCTACTAGTTTAGATAACATCCAACTTTATTTTATTTGGATTTTTAGCTTTGGTAGCAAATAAACTCATCTCGGTGGCCCCTCGTTCAAAAATACTCCCCCCACCATTAAAAACAGTATATGTGAGCTGCTCCAGGGCTAAAAATAATAAAAATTCTTTCATCCCCACATCAGGTAAAAAGAAAAAAATCAGTTTGGCTCTTCTCTTTACCTTGAATTTTTATCTGGAAGGAAGGAAGGAAGGAAGGAAGGAAGGAAGGAAGGAAGGAAGGAAGGAAGGAAGGAAGGAAGGAAGGAAGGAAGGAAGAACCGAGGGATTTGTATGAGTAGAAACTGCAAAAGCCTTGCAATTTACCTTTCCTTTTGAAAAACCTGAAGCCAGGAACCTAGATTTGTAGTGATCCATTATTTTTTATTTACTTTTATTTATTTATTTGTCAATTGTTTGCAAGATAATAAATATAAATATAAATACAGGAAATGGGTACGAATAAAAGGGGACAATAGGACAGGGAAGGCAGGCACGATTCTGCGCTTATGCACTCACCTTACAGACCTCTTAGGAATGGGGTGAGGTCCACAGTGGATAGTTTGAGGGTAAGGAGTTGGGGTCCTTTTAGGATCCACAAGTGGGGGGAAAGGCCACCTCTAACCTCCCCTCATCCACAATATATTCCTGTGTTTTCAGACACACACACTGCTCTTACGTCAGAATAAGAGGAGCTCAGCTCCTGAACAGAAATGTCAATTTTAGGAGCTGCATCCCTTCTATCCCTCCCTCCCTCCCTCCCTCCCCCCCTCTCTCCCCCTCTCTCCCTCCCCCCCTCTCTCCTGGTGCTTCCTCTCTAGAACATCATCTCTCTGGTTTCCTCCCTGATATTGTTCTGATAATTGTTCAAAACCGGGCTGTCCTCCCAGGTCTCGGGGTAGCGCGTTACAAGCACAAAGTTGTGCATTTGTTTCTCCCAGAGCCTCACAACCCATTTCTTCTGATCTCTTTGTTCCTTACTTTTTAAACCCCGCGAGCCATCCAGAATGGTTGGTCGGTCACCTTCTAAGTGGAATAAAAACCAAAGCCCCCAAAGACTCCGTGTCTTAAACACAGCTTTACCTGCAGGAAATAGTTAATGCTGCCTCCTGAGCCTGTGTCTCTGTCCACAGCTTCGATTTGGAAGATGCTGCTCCCGACCGGCGTGTTCTGAAAATCCAGAAAAAGAGTTGAATTAGGCCTGAAAGCAAAAACAGCAATAGCAAGGGGTGGGATGGAAGAAGGTAGCCACCAAAGGTGGAGGGGTCGGAGAAAAAGTAGGCAGGAAGAAGTGACTAACAAAGGACAAGACTGCACTACCTAAGTAAGAGCGTACTGGAGAAGGAGACCGTGAGAGGTCCTACTGAGAGGAAACCAGCCAACAAATACAAGGAATGTAATGTCTTCTCCGTCCCCACTACCTTCACAATGATGAAAGGAGACACAAAACAAGTAGGAAAGCAACCTGTCCATTGTAAATTTCCCAAGAAAAATCAAACATGATAATGATGTAACATTTGACAGAAATGACCTGTAGAACTGGACCTTCTCCAATACTTGTATATGTTGCTTTATACAAATCCAATCACACAGCTCCTCCTCCTCCTCCTCCTCTCCTCCTCCTCCTCCTCCTCCTCCTCCTCCCACTATTCCTATCTCCATCCCTTCCCCCCACTTTTGTTCTATGTAATTCAAGGTAGTGGACATACCTGCTTCTTAATAATCCCATGAGGTGGGTTGGTCTGAGATAGAGAGAGCAACTGCTCCAATGTCATCCAGCTGGATTTCATGGCTATGACAAGACCAGAATTCATAATCTCCTGGTTTCTAGACCAACAACTTACCACTACGCCAAACCGGCTATTATATCAGTGTCATAGCTTTGTCCCTCATGAAGCTTTGTCATTCCAGCTACCCAAGAGTCTAAGCAAAACCCACCAACCTCTTGGACTTGAACGATGTAAGGCGTGTTGATAAATTCTGGTCTCTCGTCATTTGCATCTGTTATAACGATTCTGACTTTCTCAGCCACCTAAAGTTGAACATGGAAACAGTTCAGGCAGGCACTGGGACTTACACAAGGTCCAGTGCATGCTTGTTTGCTTGTTGCATCCTAGTCTACCATTAATGGATGAAAGAAATACTGCAGTAACAAAGGACTGCAGTACAAAGATGGAAAAATACACCCTGGAGATTTAAGCGACCAGGATAGTAACAGCAATGAGCCTTCCAAAAGTGTTATTGGTTACATACATTCAAGGAAGTGCATTATGTTCAGAACAAATGAGAAAAATTCAAATCAATGGCTTTTTTTTTTTTAAAAAAATCTGCACCTTTTGCTTTTAGAGGACAGAATAGCTCAATAGCAAAACACACAAATGTCTTAGAGGAGTTTCGGATCAGGCAGCAAAATCTGGAAGATTTCTGAGATTTTAGAGAATTCAGTGCAAAAATACCTCAGCTAAAGTGTGTGTGTGTGTGCGTGCGTGAAGCATAAAGTGAAGTGGTGTGAAGCATATGGAACAAAACACCTGTAATGATCGAAAGCACCTTTCTACTGATATACTCACCGTGCTCAAGCCGTCGGAAATATTAACGAGGACTTCGATCTCATCTTGGGTCTGAGGGTGTCAAGAAGGGTGCATTTTAGCAATGGTTTATAACACACAAACCCCTGATTTCTCTTCACTTTGGGTTTAATAAAGAAAATAGGCAATGCAGCCCCACAGGTTAAATGCTACAGTGTAAACTCACAACAGCCGGGCTTGAGGGCCCCCAGAACCGAGTTCAACAGGGCTCCCCTAGTCTAGGCAGATGTCTCCATATGGGTAGTCCTTGACTGATGACCACAGTTGAGACTGACATGCCTGTTGTTAAGTGAGACATCGGCTGAGTGCGTTTTGCCCCATTTTTGTGACTTTTCTTGGCCCAGTTGGTAAGGGAATCATTGCAGTTGATAAGGTAAGATAACGTGGTTCAGAGAATCCGGCTTCTCCTTTAACTTTGCTTGTCAGAAGGTCGTAAACATATGATCCCGGGGACCTTGCAACCATCATAAATATGAGTCAGTTGCCCAGCACTTAAATTTTGATCCTGTGGCCCCTGGGGGGGCGGGGGGGGGGATGCTGCAAGATTTGTGTGTTTAGTGCTCCTGTAACTTCGAAGAGCCTAACCCTACCTCCACAAAAGGAGGTGGCCATGAAAAATAACCCAAATCTTTGTCATAACTAAGCCCTTACGACGCTTCTCACAGATTCAACCTGTGGAGAGCCATTGAAATGAAAATGCCCACCAGGCTTCTAGAATTGATCGGAGACATTCGAATATTTATTTTAGCAACAAGCGTACATTTGGCCCGAACCGCTTGAGACTGGAGACAGACTGAGCATTCCTGTCCTCAAGCAGGACTATAAGGCCTATGACTGCAACAGGGAGAAGAATTCTCGGCTTGCATGTCTAGGGGGAATTTCTTTCAAATGATGTAGCTTAATTCACACCAAGGTCACTCCTGAAGCCGTGGGAAAATAAGATTTCGAAACAGATCCTCCTGGCTTGTACCTCTCGATCAAGCTCTGCAATCAGGGTGACATTTCCGTAGTTTTCATCCACGGCAAAGTATTTTCTGGCTCCTGCTTCAAAGGTTATGCCGTAGGTCACCGGATCTCCTTCTGGATCTGTTCCATTTAGGGTATAAACATGTGTACCTATAACAGCAAGAGCTTTTGATATATATATATATATATTTGTACAGCTTCTCAAAGGTTTTTCAAAGGTTTTTGTTAAAGAGTGGACATTATTATTGTATTGTTAAGGCAGCTATTATGGGAGTTATGCTAACCACTAATTTGCAACTTCCATCACTTTGGAAAGTCAGTTCTGAAGGTCTCCATCTATTTTGGATGATTTCTGTAGCACTTAATTGACCAGGTGCATGTTTCTGTGCCATCAAGGCTGATTTGACCCCTGGCAATTCTCTGAAAAAAACAACAACATCTCTCCAGGGGTTTTGGGGGCAAGATTTCAGAAGGGTTGGCCATTGCCTCCTCTCTAGGGCTGAGAGAGGATGGCCGGTCCAAGGCCACCCAGCTGGCTTTCTGTCTAGGATGGGACTAGAACTCAAGAGTCTCCCAGTTTCTGGCCTTAGTCCCTTCACCAAAGTGCCTTCCCTGCTTCCATCGACCAACTGAACTTGACTCAGAAAAGCTAAGCAGGGCCCGGGCTGGTTAGTATTTGGATGGAACTAAAGGTGGAACTCATTCCTCACAGTTTTACTTGCAGCAATAATTAATTAATTGAGATAGGCTGGACTGAGAGAGTGAGCTTCCATACCTCAGAGTAAATTTCAACCTGCATCTCTGGGGTGAGAGTCCGAATCTTGATCACTACACCACACCGATTCTCCTGCTCTTTCTTTCTAACGGCTCGATTTGGAATTACCCATTATTATTTTTAAAAAAACAACACTTGAGTAAGACTAAAGCTGGATCAGGACATTCAAAATGAGAGGAACAGGACAAGGTGTCTTTGTAGGAAATTATCTCCCGGATGATTGAGCCCAATTGAAGTGATAAACTCCTTGTGGTCACCTAAAGCTCTGGAGAAAGTTTGTGTCCAAAGAGGCTTCCATCCAAATGATGTAGGCCTAATTTCCTTCTAGTTGGCAAAGGAAGGTTTCAGAACCTCATTGTTATGGGGCAGAAAAATGCTGTAGGAGATAAATTGAGGTTTGTACCAAAAACTGTAGATTAAGCATGGTGAGAAGCTTTTAAGACTCACTCTCAGTTTGGCCCTCACAGTGATTGAGTTGTTCAATCATGTAGAGATGAAGGAAAAAAAATATAGGGTGAAATGCAAGGTCTTCTCTTCAAGACAAATGATGGATGTGGCTCTATAAAATCCTAATGTGGTGACCCTAATCCTAACCAACATTGATGATATTACTTAGATGGGTCATGAAACGTCTGCAAGAAAACAACCAAGCTCGGAGAGCCCCAAGGAGCCCTCATGTCAACCCTCAGCTACAATATTCTCTTTTATTGATATCTAATCTGAACCTTCAGCATGTTTCCTGACCCCAAGCAGGAAAGAACATTATGGGGTGAACATGAAGCCAAAGTGAACCCCTCATAACCATCAGGCAATCTTAATTTAAAAAAAAAAACAGTGTTATAAGTATGACTTATAGAAATGATTTTTTAAAAGAGCAGAATTTGTCCATTTATTGGGAAATTCAAGGACCTTTCAATACTTACACCTGACCACACCACAAAAATATCCTCCCAACACATTTTTCCTCTGCTACTTTCCCATGAAGTTGTTTTCGGTCTGTTCCTAGTTAAAGAAACAAGCAGTGTTAAGTCATCCAGAGCTGGGCTGATGTTAAATTTGTCCTTCCTTCCGGTGTTCTGACATTGGGTAATGTTTATATTCCCCAAAACAGAGGTGATAAAAACAAAAACAAAAGTGGAACTGGCAACAGGGACAGCACATTTGGTGGCTTGTAAGAGGTTTTTGAGAACTCGTGGGTGGCTAGTGGGATCTGTAACACCACAGTGGAGAAAGAAAAAAGCACAGAATCAAAATCACGTAAAGTATTCGTACCGCTTTATAAAGCCTTAGGAAGGCCACACCTGGAATGCTGCCTCCAGTTTTGGTCACCACATTACAAAAAAGTTGTTGAGACTTTGGAAAAAGCGCAGAGAAGAGCAACTAGGATGATTAAAGAAAAGTCTAGAGACTAAAAGATAAGAAGAACGGTTGCAGGGACTGGGTATGGCCAATCTAGAGAAAAGAAGGACTAGGGGTGACATGATAGCATCTTCCAATATTTGAGGGGCTGCCACAGAGAGGAGGAAGGGGTCAAACAATTCTCCAAAGCACGAAAAAGCGAGACAAGAAACAAGGAATGGAAACTAACCAAGGAGAGAAGCAATCTCTAAGGAGACATTTCCTGACAGTGAGAACAATTAACCAGTGGAACTACTTGCCTCCAGACATAGTGGGAGCTCCATCACTGGAAGCTTTCAAGAAGAGACTGGACACCCACTTGTCTGAAATGGCTTAGGGCCTCCTGCTTGAGCAGGGGGGTGGACTAGAAGACCTCCAAGGTCCCTTCCAACTCTATTCTGATTGATGGATCCTAAAACTCACAGGGAAGGGGAAATATTTTACCCACACTGCATTGAAAGGGTTTGGTTAGCAGTGTGATGAAAACTACTGGAGAAGATGAAAGGTTAATCTGCATGACCTCTTTAAAAAAAGGGGGGGGGGAATTGTTCTTCAGTTACAGCCCAATGGAATCCACTGGTTCTTCTGAGATGATCTCCTGCAGATGATTTGATGCTGCAATCAAAATGTTAATCAAACTGGAGAGGTTGGTTTCTATTTCTATCCTAAATCAGACGGTGTCTAGCTGATAATTTTTACACCCTCTCGGCACTGACTCTCCATATCATTAACACTCTGAGAACATTTTCCAGCATAGAATTAACACCAATTAAAATCTATCCTTGGCAGCTCTTGCTGAAAAGAAGAGAAAATTAAAATGAAGGCTTATCTTTATGAGTCCAAGCAAGACTCTTGGAGACTCTTGGTTCACAAAAGACTCTTGGTTCACAAAAGAATCTTCACCAGTGAAGCAGAGAACTTTTCTCCCTTGTCCATCAATGAAGATTTAATGGTGTTGAAACTTAATCAAGGTGTAAATCCACCCACATTCCCAATATAGCCAGCTATAAAGGAACCAATAAAGGGTGGAAGAAATGCATAAAGAGGTTTTAGAATCTACAGGTCCTTCCATCTTGGAAATAAAATGTAGACCACCACAGGCTCAGAAACCAGTAGCTTTGCACTACCTACGTCTTTCCCCAGAAGCTGCCTGCCTGGCTTCCACTGAAATTCGTCACTCAAAAAGATTTTTCTCCTCCTACATTAAAGGATATCAAAACTGGGTTGCCAAACCTTGTTCGTATGAGATTATTTTTCTAGGAGGTGTAAAACATGTATACCTTCCTGCCTTTTTGTTTGGAGAAAGACCATTCTGTGTTGTCCCAAAGGTGGTTTTTCAAGAGACAACTAGACTTCGTTTTTTCCTTGAAGATGTTTCGCTTCTCATCCAAGAAGCTTCTTCAGTTCTGACTGGGTGGTGGAGGACAGAAGGATTTATATCCCTTGCAGACAGTTGGTCATTGGCTCCCTTTCTGAGTCGTTAAGGCCACTTGGAGGTTTATCTATGTCACCTCAATCGTGCAAATGGAAGCCTTCTTGGGACTGCCAAAAGGACTATGTTGTAAACAGGAGAAACGATTTTGTGGTGTCATTTCCCACCCCCTCTGTTGAGAGAGCAAGCTGTTTAATCTCAATGGAGATCAATTCTTGGACCCCTCTTTCACCCCAGCGGTCCTCTATGTCCAGAATGCGGACATAGAGCCATTCTACCTTCTGGTACAAGAGACTAGTAAATGGTAAGGAGAGAATGACAGCGTCTAATGGCTAGGAATGGCTTTGAACCCCAAAGGAAGGTAAAGGCTAGAAGAAGAAATGGAAGCCAGTTGGTGTAATAGTTAAAGGTGTCAGGCTAGAAGCCAGGAGAATGGAAATTCTAGTTCTCCCTTAGGGACAAACCCAACTGGGTGTCTTTGGCTCAATCATTCTCTCTCAGCCTTGAGAAGAAGAAGGTAAGAACAAGCCACTTCCAAAAAAAAGTTTCTACATTGTGCTCAGGAAAACCAAATATCCATGTAAGCTTCACTTGAAGAAGACTCACCACTGCAAGAAAATGCTTTGCTCTTTGTTCCAGAGTCAACTGCATGACTAGGGCAGAAATCACAGCATTCTCTGTGAATTTATGCCTGTATGAAATTACACTTTAATGAAGCAATTTAGACCCTGAATGGAAGAAACTTCTTGGATGAGAAGTGAAACGTTTTCAAAGAAGAAAAAAAAAAAACCACAAGAACGTCCAGTTGCCTTTTGGAAAAGCCCTTCTGGGATAACCATGATCTGGATGATTAAAAATCTCTATAGATGTTTAGACCCTGGTTTACCTTGTCAACATAAAGGGGCGCATCTAATTCCCTGTGACAAAGCCACATGGATTCCTCAGATGCCTTTGTTGGGAGACATCAGGAGACAAGCAAGCTGACTCCACTGAAAAACTTTTTTAGCACTTCCTAAAAAAGGTCCTTCATTCCTTTCTCATACTTGGCCTCCTGATAATAGGTGGTCACTGAGAGAGAAAAGAAAATGTCCTCCTCCATCTGTGTCCCTCTAAAATGAGGACAGTGGAGAATAATTAGAAGAATTCAGGGGCATGGAAGAAGCTTTTCCATAAAACTGGTCAGCCTCAGCTGAGGGAGCTGTCCAGAAGAAGATTTTCTACACTTCATAGATGAACCCTCCAAGCCTGGGAGATACCTTCTGGATGGGAAGAAAAGCCAAGAAACAGCCAGTGCTTCATGGAGTACATTTGAAAAAAATGCTTTGCTTGAAGCTTTATCTAAATGAAGCATTCCTCTGAAACTTCACACAGCCCTAATATTTAACAAAAAAACCCCTTAAACTTTCCTCTAATATATCCAGAAGAAATAAAGGCTGGAGTCATGTATGAGGTTCAGAATGATTAGTCTGGTTGGGTTTTAGCACCATATCTGAAGGCAGACATTCCGATATGAAAACTGAAAAAGACTTCTAGAATAATTTATCCAGATCAGGATGGATTGTTCCACAAAACAGTGTGTGAATCCCAGCAATAACCATACTCCAGAAATCACAAACTTATGAACGACTGCATTGAAAGATAATGTAAACTGCTAGTATTGGGCAGGGACAAAATGATAGGCTACCTCAACTGGCCACCATCAAAGGATGTTCAGTCTAGAAGGGAAGAGAACAAATCACTCTATAATTCTTTTCTAGATTGGCACCAAATCTCATCTATGAATCTAGTCTATGAATTCTGGAAGCTGTTAGAGACCCAGTATGGGGTAAATGTTAAAGTATTGGAGTAGGACCAGGAAGTTATATCTTCAGTCCACCCTGGAAACTTCTGACATGCATTTCAGTCCAGTCTAACTCAGAAGTATCGTTGTGGGGATAAAAGGAAGGAAAATCTTCATATGAGTGACTTCCCAAAGGATAGTCAGGATGAATCAATAAAATAGCATCAAATACCAGGAGGATCCAGCTCGGAGAGAATGCCATCACAGTCCCAACAAATATGGTGCAGAAACAAAACCTTTTTAAATACACAGAGAGGCACAAGAGCACAACACTGACCCACAGCTGTATCTTCTGAGAGGCTGAAGAGGGCCATATTCCCATTACTGCTGCTGGCTCCATTGTCAAAGAAATAGGGTGCGTAATTTGCCTGAACTGTAAGTTAAGAGAAAACAGAATTCAAGGGAGAAACATTCAGTAAGTGGAAAGTTAGTGAACGGACTTCTTTTCTTCTGTGCACACAGCTCAATTCAACCCCTCAGGTCTGCAGGTCCAATTCAAGCATTCGTACCTGAGAAAACTCTGAACATCTCAAAAAATCACTTGCACTAAGAATCTGGCCATGTTTTAAACTCAGACCGATGTCAGGCACAGGAAAGGAGATAAGGGAGACCTAATCTATCCCCCCAAAATGTTTGCTAGTCAGAATTCATCAAATCCCCCTGAATTGCACAAGGGCACCATATTCCATTCAACCTCCAGGCAATTCCTAAGTGATCTAAACAATGCTTCCTGGCTTTTTAAAGGGTTGCTTACTCCCAAATCTTTAAGAAAACAATTACTTACTTGCTGCAAGAGAACAGCAGAGCCCAAAGGAGGGGAAAGAAAGAGAGGAAAGACCCATTAGATACCATTCCATCCTTATTTTTATTTTTATTTTAAAAATAGCCCATTTCAGGTTGCAAATACCTCAACGGCCGAAAGGAAGAAAAGAAAAGAAGGGAATGAGCAAGATCGCCTTGCTGTTTATGCCATTCTTGAGTTGAAAGTCATCATTAGCAGGAAGACCTCCGAATCTTAAACCTTTGCCCTGATTGCAACCTGCGTAGTTTGGAAAGATTTGGCTCTACTTACCCAGGCAAACGTGCACCAGGTTGAGAAATAAGGAGGTTGGCAAACGGCGTTCTCGCTTCATCGCCTCCCCCAAAGAGAGGATCAGTTTCTTCTTAATTTGGGGGAAGGGGGGGCCGTTGTGGAGAAATACCCTCCCAGGTCCCTGCTCGAAACCTTCTTCAAGAAGTTGAGGGGATGAGGAATCTGTCAGAGCGGCAGGAATAGTTGTTAAGAGGTTAAGAGGATGACCCGACTTAGTTTTGGAGGCATCGAAAGGCGTTCCTGCCTCCCACTTAATTAGTCCAATTATTCTGCCAGCAATGGGAGATTTGTTTGCAAGCGTTCAGTATCTTCCCATCTTGGAACAGGGTCTGCTTAGCAGCATGCTTGCAATTGTCCAAAGAAACACCTCCAGATCCCAAAGGCAAGTTGGATTATCCTTAATTTATCTTTTTTTTTCCCCCCTGGTGCTCTCGTTTCACTTATTCCCAACGCCGCCCACACCCCTTCTAAATAAATAAATAAAATGTTAACAACTCCCAAGGTGTTCTGCATTTTCTCCCTCCTTGCTAAGGAGCCATTTCTCAGCATTAAATGAATTTCATCTTGATATTCTTGAATGAGCAGCCGTACCTAACGTTTTGTTTTCCGGGATCAGGAAATTAATACATCCAATGTGGAATAAAGGCACTCAATCCAGGACTGATCAAGAGGCTTAGTTTTTAGAATTATTTTGTTAATAAGGAGATCCTTTTTTTTAACTTTAATCCTTCATAAAAAAAGACAACAAAGCATTCAAATATCACAGAGAGCTGTAAGGACATACCAAAAATCCAAATTCATCTCTTCAAAGATGATTTAAACAAGGCTCATATTCCTAATTTCATTTTTGGCTTTCTATTGTTTTTTTTAAAAAAGAAATGGAATCAAGCATGATTGAGATAAACCCATTTTTTAAATTCATCAAGTCACGAAGTCAACTTATTCTGGAATTTATAGTTTCGAGAGAAAACATCTTCACAGATGGCTAAATCGATTTTATTTTTCCTATTTAACCACAAAATCTTACTGAATCAGGGGAACCCCAGGTAAACGGGACAGTCTAAACTGTCTTTTTATTTTGAAAATATAATCGACAAACTATTAGTCTAAATACACATTTAACAGAAATCATCGCAAAGATTCTTACATAAATCTACTTTTTTTATCAAAGGCTTTCTGGAATGTTCTTGGCCCTAAGATAAATATTTTTAGTGGATGGGAGTCACACACGAGACATCAGTGACCTCAACACCAGCCTCCAGTTGATAACCCTATTAGGGGAATAATTCTAATGGTCTGTGGTCCTGTCACCAGGAAGTATGGTTTGTGTGCAGAAAACATTGTGCGGTCACGAAAAGTCAATCCATCAGCTGCAGTCGCTTTAGAGGCGAAATGCTCTGGCCCATACACTTCCCTAAATTCTCTACAGCTCAGTAACAAATCAGGACAAAAAGTGACATTTCAAGGAAATTGAGATAGAAAAAAATGCACATTAGAGGAGGAAACGTGTTCAAAATGCAGGCTCTTGGAGAAATTGAATGTGAAAGTAAATGTGAATGTAGATGTCTATTTTTACAATAATAACAATAATAATACTGATACAGAAATGAGTTGGAAAGGATGTCGGTTGTGGGAGTTGAAGTCGACACATCTTAAAGTTGTCACGATTGAGAAATGTTGATCTAGAGGCAAGCGAGGAAGAAGAGAACAACACAGTCCTCCATCAGCCATTGTTGAAGGACTGGTCTAAAATCACGTCAGAAAACAAGAATTGCAGAGCAGACGTTGCCCCTTAGCCCACTGTTCCACCGCTATTTCCTTATGCATTTATGGTAATATTGTCAGGGGCAAAAGATTAGTGTTCCCGTTTTTATTTATTTATTTAAGCACCCTTTCTGGCTTGGAGTGGATAAGAACCTTCCGTGATGCCTGCTAATCCTTCTCAGAAGCCCAGCGCCATCTGTCCACCTCGCCAAAGTGTAAATAGAGGAATTAGGTCGTCCTGAGCCAATAGGAACCACGGAGTGACCAGAGGCAGACAGCTTGACTTTGGGGTGGCACGAGATTGAGGCAGAATCGAGAGGGGCCGGGTGGGCCCAGGGCAGGGGAAGGGGGAGGTTATTAGAAAGAAGTGTTGACAGTTGCATTTAGTCGTGGAAAGAGATGCTGAGGCATTAAAGCCCCTCATTAACCCTGTTCTTCCTAGAAGGTTCACTCGGAGCACCTCACTTTATTAGGTTGACTCAGAGATGCAAATTGGAGCAGCCCGTAACAGAATCAGGAAGTTGGAAGGGACCCCGGTGGCCTTCTAGTCCAAACCTTTGCTCAAGTTTAGAGACTCTCTACCCCTTCAGAGACAGGTGGTTGCCCAACCTCTTCTTAAAAATCTCCAGTGTTGGAGCACCTACAGCTTGTAGAGGCAAGTTGTTCCACTGACTCATTGTTCTCAGCGTCAGTAAATTTCTCTCTTATAGTTCCGGGTTGCTTTTCCCCTTGATGAGTTTCCATCCGGTGCTTCTTGTCTTGCCTTCTTGTCTTTCCTTTTCTTTGTGGGAGCCCCTTAACTATTGGAACACTGACCCCCCCTTTTTTTTCATTAAACTAGACCTAGTCCCAAAGCACTCCCCCTCCCCCCCTTCCCCTCCCCCTCCTCCCATCAGGTCAGAAAACAAGAGTGGGCTTAAATAAAACTGTGAAGGATCCAAACCAGAAACTTCCAGAGAAAAAGACTAATACAGAAGGTTGAATCTTTTCTCCCAATTATGTATTTCTGTACTTGTGATCACTCTGAGGAATTCTGGAAGAAAGAAAATTCCACTCAAAAAGGATGCAACGACCTGAAGTGCTATTGCTTTTAACACTTGTCAAAACTCAGAGTTCACCCTCTTTTATATAATGTTATTTAAAAATGCTGGTGAAGACCTACAAAAAGATAGAAGATGAGAAAGCATGATGTAAGGTGGCACTGAGACACTTAAATCTCTGAAGGAGTATGGTTTAGTGTCAAATATAGCTGATTACTCAGGAAAACTCTTGTACAATAGTTATGTCCATTTTTTAGTATATAAAAAGATTGTGTAATATTCTGTAATATTTCTCTGTGCATGTAGGTGTTTCAGTTGGAAATTTTATAGAATATATATAATCTCTCTCTCTCTCTCTCACCTATCTACCATTTATCTCTGTATCTATCATCTCTCTCTCCCTCCGTACGATCTATCTATATTCTAGGATATATATGTGTCCTAGAAAATTTCCAACTGAAATATATATATACATATGTATACATACATGTACACACATACACACATATGTGTGTGTGTGTGTACATGTATGTATGTATGTTTCAGTAAAAGTCTGACTCACACGAACACAATACAGAAGCCTGATGATGGCAGATGAGATTCTGCCGAAACATTGCTACAACTTTAAAAGCACAACTATAATGACATGGGAAAATACCCGAACAAAGCTGAATACCATACACGTAAGTACCCACAAAAACATAAGAAAACACACACACACACACACATACATACATATTGGTTTTCGTAGATTTTCACGGGTACAGGTATGTAGGTCTAGGTGTGTTTGTGAGTGCAGGCTTCCAGATAATTGACAGTCTGGTGGAGTCATCTCTTCTGTTCATGCTTTCAGGTCTTTTTTCAATCTCTATGGCTTCTCTGATAATTCTGTTGCTGGGGTTTTCTATAGCGGCTAGGGTTTTGGTGCCATTGAAGTTGATGCTATGACCTGTGGCTTTCATGTGTTGGACTAGTGAGGAAGTGTGTTCCAACATTTTTTACTGCATTTTTGTGTTCATCTAGGTGGGTACTTATTCTTCTATTGGTCTGTCCAATGTATGTGGCAGGGCATGATGCACAGGGGACTTCATATATGCCTTGGTTTTCCAGGTCAATTTTATCTTTGGGGTTTCTTAGGATGACTGCTATTTTTCTGTCTGTTTTGAAGGCAGTCTTGATGTGATGCCTGTGTAGTATCTTACTGATTTTGTCTGTAGTACCTCTTATGTAGGGCAGGCCAGCTGTTCCATAGGTCTGTTCATCTTCAATGGCACCAAATCTTCAATGGCACCAAAATCCTAGCCAACCCTAGATTGATACAGCCTTCCATTCTTCCGAGGCTGGTAAAATGAGGCCCCAGATTTTGGGGGGCAATAGGCTGAGTCTGTAAACCGCTTAGAGAGGGCTGGAAAGCACTATGAAGTGATATATAAGTCTAAGTGCTATTGCTAGTGCTATACACACACCAACACATACACACATATTATGCAAAAAATGTGCAAATTAACATTATGAGAGCAGATAGAATTTGGCTGGTCCTAAGTTGGGAATCTTTTATGGTGCTGATATCTGCTTTGAACTTTGAATGTCTTTCTGCCAATGATTCTTAGCCCACTTTAAACTTCCACCACTGCTCCCAGGAGTCCCTATCAAAATGTGTGTGTGGCGGGGGTGTGTGCGGAAGGGTTAAGGGGTCTTTCCCAGCATAGAAGGCAGGGCTGATCCTGAGAAAGGGGAGCCGGGCTCAAGGCTTCCAAGTTAAAGAAGAGTCAGGTAGCTCAGCTTGGAGTCAAGAGATGCGCCAGATAGTTCTCAACTTACAACCATTCATTTAGCGACCATTCAAAGTTATGGCGGGGCTGAAACAAGTAACCTATGATCAGTATCTGATCACGTATCTGATGACGATGGTCACATCAACCTAGGACTCCCATGGTCCATGTCTGTTGGCTTGGCAACCGGGTTCTATTTCGGAGGATTGCAGCCTCCCTCTCTGGAAACTGTTTTCCCCAAACTGACACCTTTCAGGAAGGAACAAACTCTTGATGGAAGCCAAAAATCATGACAGACCAGAATAACAACAACAACAAGAGGCTCATTTGCAGCTGATACCATATATTTGTCTAAGCCTTCCCTTCACACCCGAGGCAGCGGTCCAGGAACAAAAACACGATTGGACAATATCCCTTCCTTAGGAGGGTTACAGAAACATTTCTTGTGTTTTCCAACAATCTCTGTAAGACAAAATGGGGGAAAAAGAGAATAGGCTGAATTGAAATAATGTCACATGCATAAATATCTACCGTTTAATAGATTTCAAGATTCATATTAAAAATCTTCCTACCTATCAACCTACCTATCCCTCCCTCCCTCCCTCCCTGCATACACACACACACACACACACATTTGTTTTCATAGATTTTCACGGGTACAGGTACGCAGGTCTTGGCATGTTCAGGTCTTTTCCCATGTAAGATTGAGAGTATCTTGCCAACGTTTCGATGAAGTCCCACTCGCCATCTTCAGGCTGGTGCTTTCGGCTTTGTGCTTGTGTGAGCAAAGCGTGATCGGAGTTGCCATCTCCCTATAAATACTGGTGGGGAGGTTGGCTGTGTTGTCATTTCTTGATTGGTTGATGAAGTTGATGTTTGCAGATTGGCTGGCTTTTTCATAAGAACATGTGTGGCTGAGGTATTGGCTATGTGTCTATCAGCCTCCTGTGTTGTAATGACCTGGGTAGTGGGCTGTGTGATGACCTTCTGAGTTCTATTGTTTTGACATCCTGGGCCTTGTGTTGTAATCTCCTGGGTTGTTGGCTGTGTTGTAGCTTCCTGAGGTTTTGTGGTATAACCTCCTAAGTTCCGTGATGTCATATCCTGAGTGGGTGGCTGTGATGTGATGTTCCGGGTTTTGGTTTGTCTCTGAGTTTGAGGCCTGGCTATGTGTTCATGGTGTATGTCAGTTTGCTTGGTTTGGGGGTCGGGGTGTGTGGCAGCTAGTGATGCAGGTGTGGCCTGGTTTCTGGACAGTGGTTACCTTTCATCTATGGGGTGGGTTTGGGTTTGAGTCTGGTGAGGGAGATTGGTGGTGGCATCATGTGTTGTTTTGTCATGTCATTAAACAAGAGGAAAACCTTCTATGCACCAATTCCACCTGCTCTTTGTACAATTTTGTAAACAACAAACTAAAAGACTCAAGGTCCATTCCACCCCTGAAAGGACCTAATGGTAAAGACTGCAACGGCGACCCTATTAAAGCCAACCTCTTTAACACATTCTTTGGCTCAGTATTTGTAAACAGCAATGGATCATGCCCAGTATTTTCTAGTCGAACCACAGACAACTACCATGATCTAATACATAGCGATTTTACAGAAGACAATGTTGAAAAAACACTACGCAATCTAAAACCATCTCTATCTATTAGACCAGAAAGAATATGTGCCTACTTCTTAAAAAAGCTATCCACTGCCATAGCCAAACCACTAAGCATAATCTTTGAAAAATCTTTCAGGACCAGCTCCTTGCCAAACCTATGATCACTAGCCATAGTCATCTCCATCTTCAAAAAGGGAAGACCCCAGCCTAGTTGAAAATTACAGACCAATCTCTTTATGCTGCGTCACCTGTAAAGTCATGGAATCAATTATTAACCAATCCACCATCCTCCACTTAGAAACAAACAACCTACTCTCTAATAAACAATTTGGCTTCAGAAAAAAACTATCCTGTAATCTGCAACTCTTACACTGGAGAAACATATGGATTACACAACTCGATCAGGGCAAAACAATAGACGCAATCTACATAAACCCTAACCCTACATAGACTTCTGTAAAGCCTTTAATTCAGTGGTACACGACAAACTACTCCTAAAAATGAAAATATGTTATCTCTGGACACCTGCATAACTAGATAGAAACATTCTTGTCAAAAAGACAACAAATGGCCAAAATTGGGAGCGTCCTATCAAATTTTGTACCTGTCAACAGTGGTGTCCCCCAAGGCAGTGTTCTAGCACCAACTCTCTTCATACTCTACATAAATGATCTCTGTGATCATATCAAGAGCAACTGCGTTCTCTTCGTTGATGATGTAAAGCTATTCAACACCACCACCATTACTGCTACCCTTCAAAAAGATCTTGACTATGTATCAGAATGGTCAAACAAATGGCAACTTCAAATCTCAACAAATAAATGCTCTGTCTTACATATTGGCGAAAAAAATCAGAAAATAAAATACAAACTGAATAGTCAAGACCTTGTTGAGGATCCAAACTCTGTCAAGGATCTTGGAGTACTCATCACTAATGATCTAAGTGCTAGAGCCCACTGTAACTACCTAGCCAAAAAGGCATTAAGAGTTGTTAACCTAATCTTACGTAGCTTTTTCTCTGGTAATTTTACACTACTAACTAGAGCATACAAAACATTTGCTAGACCAATACTCGAACATAGCTCATCAGTCTGGAACCCACATTACGTGTCTGATATTAACACAGTTGAGAAAGTCCAGAAATATTTCACAAGAAGAGTTCTCCACTCCTCTACTCGTTGCAGAATACCTTATGCCACCAGACTTGAAACTCTAGACCTAGAAAACCTAGAACTATGCCACCTCTGGCCTGATCTAAATATAGTACATAAAATCATACATTGCAATGTCCTACCTGCAAATGGCTTCAACCGTAACAACACAAAAGCACACAATAAATACAAACTCAAGGTTAATTGCACCAAACTTGATTGCAGGAAATACGACTTCAGCAACAGAGTGGTCAATGTCTGGAATACTCTCCCTGACTCTGTGGTTTCTTCCCCCAACCCCCAAAACTTTAACCTTAGACTGTCTACTATTGACCTCATCCCTTTCCTAAGAGGTTTGTAGGGGGCATTCATAAGCGCACCAATGTGCCTGCCGTCCGTCTTGTTTATTTTTCTTATATGTATCCATGTATTCATAACTATGTTTTTACGTATACCTCTTATCTTGTAAGCAATTGACAAACCAAATAAAATAAAAATAAATAAAAAATAATTTATTTGGGAGGGGGAGGTAGTGAGGTCACCTGGGGTCCAAAGCAGTTATTTCAAAAAATACTCAAAGCATTCAGAGGTCTAACCCAAGGAGATTTATCTGCGTTTATGCTGGTTAAAAACGGACAGCAAACCTACTTCTGTCCATCGCAGGCAGGCGTTTCTTCATTTTGCACAAGCATTTTCTTCTCATTCTTGACCCTATGGAATAACAATAATGATGATAATAATAGAATGCAATAAAAGAGGAAGAGGAGGAGGGGGAGGAGGGACAAAGGAGAAAGGAGGAGGATGTGTTTCCCTTAACAATCCTCTCGCTTTGCAGCTGAAGTCCCAGTCCCAATTGTGTGAAGGACTGTCTGTATGTGAATTTTCCCTTGCTTGATATTGCCAGCCACAATTAAAACTCAGAACTTTGATACCCATTAATGCCCATTGTATTTGCTTTAAAAATGTTGCTTCAATATTGTGCTCCAAGGGTTTTCTAATACATCGAAGTTGCAACGAAAGGTATGTTAATTCAAAGTGCAATGTAAAACATTTAACAGCTCCAACAGTGCAATCAGTGGTGGGATTAGGGCAGATAACTGGTTGTTAAACTATTTGAATCCCACCACTGAGTAGCATCGATTACAAATAGAAACTAATCTCTAGCTGTGTACAACTAACTCAATTACAAATAGAAACTAATCTCTAGCTGTGTACAACTAACACAGTCGTGTGCAAGTGAAATCCGGAGTTTTGAAAACCTCTTTTCTAACAATGTTGAAGCATTTCCGCCCCCCAAACCTTGAGTCCATAATTTGTGAAGTTACGTCATTCCCATTCGGCCAACGATTGGCACCAGCATGCCAAATGAATCCAATTCACTTCTCAATTCGGCTTGCCCGTTCTTTGGAAAATCAAAGGAAGGAAACGTGGCGGAGCCGACCGCTTACCTGCACCATCAGCTGAAAAAGTCCCAAGGCAAAGAATCAGGATGAGCAGCAAGGCAAAAGCCTTCCAGATCCTCATGGTTTCGGCTGATGTGACAACTCCCTTCTCCCACAGAGGAAACCGGAGCCGTTGTAACCCCAGGCTTTGCTTTATGTGCCATGTACGGTGTGTAAAACCTCTCTGGACTGCAATCTCTTTTTATATGGGGGTTAGAACAGGGAGAGGGCCAACCTTTCGTCCTTCTACTCAGAGCTGGAGATGTGCCAAAAATGTCACCGCAAAGAGAACTTTGGAGCCGAGAGACTCTGCTTCAGGGACGCACAAAGTTATAAAGTTGATGACTTGGAAAAGAACTTACAGCCCTCGCCTGCAAACCTTTCGTGCAACACAAACTCTGTGATCCTGGGCTGCACTAAAAGAGGGAGGGAATCAGGATCACGGGAAGCACCGGCACCGCTTGACAAAGCCCGCGTCCCGTTTGGGTCACCACGAAAAGTTGTTGAGACTCTGGGAAGAGGGCAGAAAATAGCAACCAAGAGGACAAGGGAGCCCGGCGTCCCTGAAAAACCATGTTACTAACTTAACGACTGCAGCGATTCACTTAACAAGGTCGTTAAATGAGGCAAAACCTCCATTAATGTCATACTTAGCAACGGACGTTTGGGCCTCAATTGTGGTCGTAAGCCGAGGGCTACCTGTGCCGCAGTTTCTTCCATTCTTTTTAGGCTCTTTCTGCAAGACCCTTGAGTAAAGCGCCATCCCTCGGCTAAAGAAATAATTCCCGCAACACTGTCCAGCGATTTACAAAGTCTGCATTAATCTTAATTAATCTTCTCATCACTCCTTATCGCCCCTCCTCCCACTTGTGACCGTATGGCTGTAACTTTGTCGCTTGTATCCTAATGATTTATATGGACTGTTTCCTAGTATGATTTGATTGCTTATTGTATCCTATGACTACGTTAAGTGCTGGACCTAATGATTCTTGATGAATGTATCTTTTTTTATGTCCACTGAGAGCATTTGCATGAAGACAAATTCCTTGTGTGCCCAATCACACTTGGCCAATAAAAAGGATTGATTCTATTCTGTTCTGGTCTAAAGAATCGAGGCTGTGCTGGATCCACATACTATGTTCAATTGATAAGAGCCCTACTCACATTTCTGAACTCGGGCTTTGCTTTCTTAACTGTAGATTATTATTATTTTTTAGCAAGGCAGCAAAACGACACCCACCAGGCATTTTTTGGGGGGGGGGGTATCAAAAGGGCCAACACATAAAATTCTGTTTCCACAATAGATGGGAGGCTCCTTGTTAAATCCATTTACAGACTGCTCATTTTGTAAGCCAATTTAAGTCATTCTACACACGCCACAAACGGCAGCAGAAATTTTTATCTAAGACACAGTGAGACTATTGCACTCGGGTCTGGTTACATCTTGATCTCGCTGTGGTCTATTTAGCTGTATTACATCCATCACTTAATCAGAGTATCAACAGGGCAATGTTTTCTAAGTTGGTGGTATCCACTAATGTGGCCCTGTTGGTGGACCATTTCGGATCTCAAAAGCAGCTTGTGCTGGAGGGCAACAAAGACAGCAGGACTCGCAAATGGTTGTGCAAGGACTTTTATTTAGTCAGACCTGATAGCATAGATTGACACTAGACATTACGGAATTGCTGTGAAAGAAATGAGAGTATTACAGAAGCCGGGAGCTTCACACCATAGTGTATTTATTTTCTGCCTGGTAGATTTATGTACAACTGTTTTCCCACAGCCTGTAATTCTGGCATCCAATAAAGAGTCCTGCTTAAGATTCTCTCACCAATCCCTACCCTGTGATCCAAAGGAAGGGCCAGGTGGAGGGTAGGATTTGGAGAGAAAACGTGGCTGGAGAGCCCATCCTGACTTTGGGGCAGAAAATGGCCCCGGACAGAAATAATTCTTTGCTCCTCTGCCACCATTCCCCGCTGCATCGAATTTCCGCCCCGAGGCCTCTTCCAAAGCAAGCCAGGTAGCAACTACGCTTGGGCAGCTCCCTGGTTTTCTGCTGAAATAATAACTTTTTATCATTTTCTGAATCCACAGCTGAATTCAACCCTTGCTAAAGAGCATAAACGAACTTCCAGGCCTGGCAAAGTGGCAGAGAGTCCTCTTTGGAAAGGAGAAGCGGACTTAGCAAGCGCTAGAAGGATAGCTCTACTGACACGAACCTTCTTTTCCATTTCAAAAAACCTCTCCAACCCGAGGCAAAGTGATTTGAGTGGTATGTGCAAACTAGTTACCACTGGATACTTTATAAATTACAACTGGGAGCCTCTGGGCTGCGTGGACCAAGAGGAATTTCAAGACCGACTGCTTAGAATATCAAACTTCTACATGAAAGCTGCTTGGACGCAACGAACGTTTTATTCGAGTTTGGACTAAGCAGAGAAACTGACTGGCGACCCATCAGTGCAGCTGCCTCTACTTCTTCCTAGCGCCACCGCCGGCAAGCATGGTGGCCACTCGGATGAAGATGTTGAGGGTGTCCATATAAATGCCCATGCACCTGGAAGAGAGGAGACAAGAAGATTCCTTGGACAGAGTTCAGCCATCCAACGTTTATTTGACCTGTTAGGCCGTTGAAGTGCTCTGTATTCTTTCAACTGAAGCCAATCAATCCATCAATGGGAGTTCTGGCAGCTCCATCCCTGGAGGCTTTCAAGGAAGAGACCGGCCTGCCACTTGTCTGAAAATGGTAGAGGGCCTCCTGCTTGGGCAGGGGGTTGGACTAGAACTGGTCACCTGCCCCCAGAAGGTCTCAATGGTCCCTCCCTCCAAGACGGGGCAAACAAGACTTCCAAGGGCCCCGGGGCTGCGTTTCTGGTGGGAACGAGGGTGGTGGTGACGAACAGCTTCAGCCCCACTGAGGGGGCTCCGCTCTTGAGCAGCGACACTTACGCGTTGATGGGGTCGTACTTCCTCACTCCGACCACCAGGTACGGCTGGCTCTCCGCCCGTTGGATCACCTTCTGGGTGTCGTGAAGCAGGAAGAGGCTGAAAAGCACCAGCCCCCCATAGATGGCCACGGAATACATGCCGGCGCCCAAGATGGAGGTTGGAGGCAGGAACATGGACCCTGGGGACACAGGCAGGGACACAGTCAGAGGAGGGGGGGGGCTCCTCCCGCCTTTCCCAATCCCCCCACCCTCTGCCAAGGGGTGGGGATTATATTCCAGGCGAGGGACTTTTGCAGGACCCCCGACCGATGCCCACAAGGGAGCCCCCTTTTCTAAGGCTTTCCTTGCCTGACTCTTGAATGGAGCCCTGCAGCTGTGAAGTGACGCAAGCTGGTCATTAAGTGAGCCCGGCTTCCCCACTGCCTCTGCTTGTCAGAAGGCCCCCAAGGGGGATTGCAAGGACGTGCCGGGGCCCAAGTATCTCCACTCTGATCCCGGGATCCTGGGCATGGCTGCAGCGGCCGAGTGAGGGAAGGGCCGCAACAGCGCCCCCCTTGCTGGCTCTGCCAGACTCCAGCGCGGACACAAGCGCGGACACAACACAAGTCACAAGGGCCTCGCTTGGCCAGGAAAGTTCTGGGCCCAACTGGGGCTGCAAGTTGAGGACTTCCTCTTTCACTACGACCGACCACCCCCCAAGCCCAGCCACTCCTTGGCCCGTCCCTCCTCCCCTCCGGGGAGCTGGTCCACTTACCCACGGAGGAGACAAGAACCAGGCCCAGGCCCAGGCCCAGCGGGGCTCCCATGTTCAGGAACTTCTCACTTGGGGCACACATGGCCACGGCGGAGAGGCCCCCCACGATGCCGGCGGTGTACCAGGCAGCCCGGACGAGGAGGGGGCCGCCCAGGAGGGTCAGCGGAGCCACCACCGCCCCCATCACACCTGGACGAAAGGAGGGAGGCCGCAGGGAGGGTGGGGGAGGAGGAGGGAAAAAAAGAAAGCAAGAAAAGAACACAGTTAAATGGAATAAAGGGCTTTTTTTTTCTCTCTCTCTCCAAGAGGCCACCGGGCTTTCTTTCCTTTTCCTTGGAAGGCGTTTCGCTTCTCCTCCAAGAAGCTTCTTGGGTTCTGAGTGCGTGGTGGGGAACGGAAGAAGCTTCTTGGAGGAGAAGCGAAACGCCTTCCAAGGAAATGAAAGAAAGCCCGGTGGCCTCTTGGAGAGAGAGAGAGAGAAAAGCCCCTTTGGGGACAACGGTGACCTGCAGGGCAGAGAAGGAAATGCCCCATGGGGCGCTGGGGATGTGTGGAACCCAACGCCAACACTGCCCCCCCCTGCTTTAAACTGCCCCCCCTTCACATTCTCTCCTACTGGGGGTCCTCCGCGTGCCACGGGGGCTTGCGGGGGAAGACGCTGAAGCGATGAGCCCAGCTGCCAATCGCCCCAGACAAGCGGCTCTTCCCCAACTGCGGGTTCAGGGGGCGGCTGTGCCTCTCCTTGAACACGGCAGGATGCCAGGGCCCCACCCATCTCCCCCCCCCCCCTCCAAGGCTGCTGACCCAACGCCGGAGGTCCCTCCTTCAGCCAAAGTCTTCTGTTTTTAGAAAACCAACAGGGCAAAGCCCAGGAGGGCCCCTGCAGGGGTTCCCCCCCCAAAAGGCATCGGGGGGGGGACAGCGAGTGTCTTAAAGGAGGCCCCAGGGAGGCCAGAGTACCTGCGTGCAGCATCCAGGCCGCGTGTTTGGGGAAGGGGCTCTCTTCGAAGTCTATGGACCGGACCAGCATGCCAGCTCCGATCATCGCGGCAAAGGTGGCTCCGATGGCCTGCAGAGGGAACGGGCCTCTCACTACGGCCGCCAGGAGGCGCTTTGCCCAGCTCCGGGGGCCTCTCCTGCGGCAGGCGCTTTGGAAGGGATTGTCCCCTGGGGCTCTCCCCCCCGCCCGTCAAACCTCCCCTGGCAGCCTCTGCACCTGCCACCCTTGGGGTGCCTCCCCCCCGCCCGCCCAGGATGGGGGGAGGAGGGGGCGGAGGCCTTACCAGCCAGGAGCCCTTCATCATCAGGCCCATCAGGGCTGGGGTTCGGCTGACGGCCACAGCGGACAAGGCCGTCAGGCCCACGCTCCCGGCGAAGTACATGTAGGTGGAGCGGATGCGGTCCTTCACGTACTGGGGCCAAATCCTGGAGGGAAAAGCCGCAGGAAGCCCAAGAGAGTCAGGGAAGCCCTCCCTCCTCGCGCACCCAGGGCCCGGCCCCTCTCCCCCGGGAGACACCCCCACCCCAGACGCTGGGACCCTCGCTCAGTGGGAAGCAGTTGCCGAGCGTCCGAATTTTGATCTGGGGACCCCGGGGGCCTCTGCAGCGGCTTTGTGGGAAACGGACAACCGCTCAAACTCCAAACGGTCACTAGATGAACCGTTGTAAGTCAAGGACTGTCGGCAGTCACAGGCTGGGACCCAAAGGGAAAGGGGGGGGGTAGGGATCACGCCAGGGCCACGCAGCCCCTTCAGCCCAGAGCACCTGGGGACGCCCCTCCCTCACCCCCGGGAGCCATTCGAGCAGCCCCCTCTTCCTTCAGGCCCTCGGAGGAGGCTGCCCTGGGCGGTGCCTGAAAGCTTGGAAAGACACAGCCAAGGGCCCAAATAGCCACAGGGGAGCCTGGCAAACGACCCGGGTTGTCCATCCCCAAGGCAAGGAGAGACGCGCTCTGCACGTGCCCCCGAGCATCCTGGCAGGCCTCTCTTTGGAAGCCAGTGCACAGGCCCTGGACCTGACTCCCAACTGCCCTCCGAGGGGGGCGGGAGCCCTCCCCGCCCAGCGGAAAAGCTGCCGTAAGTTGTGCAGAATCAGTGAATTTGGGGATATTCCTACAAGCGAAAAGACAGACCCAGAAGATGCAAGGCGTCTCTTCCGCCGCCCCTTCTCTGGCTCTCGCTCTTCCTGAGGTAAATCTGGGGCCAGGTCCATCTTTGGAGTAAGGATAAGGCGGCAACCCTGGCACCCACGAAGAGCCTTCCAGCCATAGGTCCACGGAGGTTCTCCGCCACCCAGGGGGGGGCCTTTTCCGAAAGGCAGCCGGGCTTCCTTGGGAAGCTTCTTGCCTGTGAGAAGCCAAACCTTCCCCGGGGAAAACGGAGCCCCGTTGCCTTCTGAAAAAGCCCCTTTGGGACTTCTGCTCATCGCCTGCTGAACCGAAGCAAACAAGGAAGCTCCAAGCAAGCCAGCATGCCAAGCGGGGCTCCCTTTATCAAGGTTTGTTTGCTTTTATTCTGCCAAAGTTTTTCCACTCAGAAAACTCCGTTCTTGGCATAATGATCTAATCAATACGCAACTCTGTGGGGTGTTCCTGCCCCCCCCCACAAAGTAATTTAAGTGGACCTTTAAAAATAGAGGATTGCTGGGGTCCGAATTACAAATCACCTTCCACTGCATTTCTCCAGCCTGTGCCCACAGCTACCCATACACTGATTTCTACTGCGACTGCTTTAATCGCGAGACGAACAGGCCACGTTTTGTCCCTCGTGGGCTCCTAGCCGGGATGGGGACCTATAACGGCAGCTATCAGGGCGCTAAACAGCTCCCTATCCTCCGAGGTTCCCGGCGGGCCCAGAATCGCCCCACCAGTGGCTCCTATTGGAAATAAAACGGCTTACACGGCTTTTTCCAGGGCGCCGACTTCATTGGACATGCCCAGCCCATAATAACAGAGAGCGCCAAGACCGACAGCAGCTCCCCCAGCCACGATCCATCGTCCTGCCTGGTGAACTGAGATACAAAAGAGAAGAGAGCAATGAGCCGGAAGGGGTTTCTCTCCTTGGGAAAGGACGCCACCCAGGCGATTCCCCAAAGGGTTTCGCCCGGGGCCAATTGGACTGACGGTTTCTTGGGGGAGGGGGCTGGGTGGGTGGGTTTCTTTGCCTGAAAACCAACCTCTCCTCCGCTCGGGCACACCTCATGAAAGGACCGTGGGCTCCTCCTCCTCCTCCTCGGAAAAGAGGGGTGCCCACACTTCAGAGGTGCCCAGAATTCAGCTCTGAATTCTGCCCAAGGCTAAGGCTGGACCTGCGATGGGTTTGCCCCGTCTTTCAGCCAGAGCTCAGGACTGCCAGGGAGGGGAAGCCCAGGACTCTCCCTGGTCCTGGCGGAGTCAAGTCCCACACAGACAGACAGGGGCACCTACTTTTAAAGGCCTTCTCCATGGAGGGTTCAAAGGCGGCTTCTTTCACTTCCTGACCCATTTTCCTTTGGCGTATCCCTGTCCGGACCCTGGAGGAATAGCCCTAGGAGTCAAAGCAAAGCAGAAAGGCATCGTCAGCAACCAGGAGGCCTGAAGGGATCCATCAGAGAGAGAGAGAGAGAGAGAGAGAGAGAGAGAGAGAGAGAGAGAGAGA
>NW_020769378.1:3691843-3726809 GCF_900518735.1 Pseudonaja textilis
AGAGAGAGAGAGAGAGAGAGAGAGAGAGAGAGAGAGAGAGAGAGAGAAGAGAGAGAGAGAAGAGAGAGAGAAAGAGAGAGAAAAAGAAGAGAAGAGAGAGAGAAGAGAGAGAAGAGAGAGAGGAGAAGAGAGAGAGAGAGAAAGAAAAGAGAGAGAGAGAGAGAGAAGAGAGAGAGAAAGAAGAGAAGAGAGAGAGAAAGAAGAGAAGAGAGAGAAAGAGGGAGAGAGAGAGAAGAGAGAGACAGAGAGAGAGAAAGAAGAGAAGAGAGAGAGAAAGAAGAGAAGAGAGAGGAAGAGACAGAGAGAGAGAGAGAGAGAGAGAAGAGAAAGACAGAGAGAGAGAGAGAAAGAACAGAACAGGAGAGAGAGAGAGAGAGAGAGAGAGAGAGAGAGAGAGAGAGAGAGAGAGAGAGAGAGAGAGATTCCTCCTGGCTCCTGCAAGGAGAACCGGATCAGGCCAAGGATCCTTTTTCAAGGGCGATGCTCTGACTGGCCTGCCTGAGAAACTCCCCGGATTCTGGAGGAATCAGTACTAAACGCTGAAGGTGGCCGGGAGGCTTTGTAACTTGGCTGAGTGGGAGTTGGGTCACCAGCACCACCTTTATTCTGCTCCTCCCTTTGATTTGTACCCCCTCCAGGGCAGAGTTCCTGGCGGTCCCAGGTTCTCTCCCAGGCCGACCCCACTTAAGAGCTGCTTCGAGGTCAAGCGGGGTTCCACTGAGGACTCCTGAATGAAAGCAAACGGGAGAACAGCGAAGGGAGGGTGAGAGTCTGCAGAGAGACGTACCTGGTAAGGCTGCCTGAGCCATTGCTTGGTCCGTAAGGAAGAGTTTCTCACGGTGGGTGAAATCTGAGCGACGGCAGAGCACAGGCTGCCGCTGGGAAGAGCCCGAAGACACACCAACCTTGCCGCCAGCATGGCTGTGGGAACCAAGTCAAGGGCTACAGCTGCCTGCAACCAGAACAACGGGGAAGAAGGCCATTACCACGGAGTTTGTGCCTTTGCCCAACCCAGAAAAGCAGGAGGGAACTCAACCAAGTTGCAGAACAACCACAGTTTGGGGTTGCAGGCAATCAGAACTGCCCTAGGCAGTGGGAGGATGGGAAGCCAGGGGTGACCAAGCTTGGCCACCCGGGAGTGAAGCCCTTGAGTCTTAGAAGTGCCCAAGGTCCGGCAGCCTTGCTTTGTAGGCCTGGCTCGCTGGAGGATTCTGAGAGTTGAAGCCCACAAACTCTGGGATCCTCGACCCCGGAGGACCTCATGCCTGGCCCATAAACTTCCCCCGGAATACTGTTTTGCAGCTTCCTGCCCAAGGATTTCCTACTAATCTCCCATCCAATTATAAATCAAATGCAATCCGCCTTGGCTTTCCAAGGCTGCCCCAGGACGCCTAAAAGATGCCATCAGGCTGGTTCTTAGACTAGGAGACACAGCATTGGGCCCTGCACGTAAGTGGCTTAGGATCCTCTCACTTGAGAAGGAACCACCAGTCCCCAGTATAGTTTTAGACAAAGCCCAGCCGGTGGGGATATTCGCAGAACACGCATTTCCCATGAAACGGAGAAAACCAACGACCGTTTACAGATGCCCCCATGCCTGCAACGGTGTTAGAACTGCAACGGTTTTAACAGAAAGAACAGAAACAGGAATGCCTCTCACAGATATCGTTACACAGAGCCTCGGGGTAACTGAGATAAAAGGAGCTTCATGTCTGAGAAAGGAGATAATTCCTGAACAAGAACGGCCCGCTGAATAGGCCATTTCAACAAGACATTCAATAATAATTTGGTTTTAAATCTAGAATACTGGGTGCTAGGCAAGCTTGGAACATTCTTTTTTTTTCAGCTTCAGCTTTATGTAACTTACACCTGAGCAAGCATGGACGGGAGGCTACGTTATTAATCCATTTTGACAAAAAGCGAGAGCCTCAGGAGACCGGGGAGGTCTTCAGTCTCAGGAAAGAGCAGATTTTTCCCAGCCCTCTGGACTTTTTGAAACGAAGAGGGGCAGCTGCCCAGGGAAGAAGGCGGCAAGAGGCGGCGAAGTGTGTGACTGCATGGTCGTTACACGGTTATCTATCCTTGACAGCAAACCGGGCAAATGCTGAGTCAACACTGGGTGGTGATGTCACAAAGAGTGTAAGGCCTCCCTGTGTGGGCCTGCAGGCATGTGCCCGGCCTCTGCCCCTTACAATGGCAATGATGGCAACAGGCAAGGCAACTCAGAGAGAAGGTCAAGGTGTTGCCCTTCGGATGGGGAACATCCCAGTTAAGTTTTTAAACAGACCCATCCGTGGTTCTTTAATAAACAACGGCTGCTTTGCTGCCTGGTTATTGGCTTGTTTAGCGTATCCAAAGTGATGCAATCACTGAAGTAAAACAGTAATAAAACCACAGAGATGAACAAACTTGTTGTTTTAACCCTTTCATTGTGTCCTATCCTCATGACTTTATGGGCAGCTGCTCTCCATGTGACCCGTCAATCAGAGCTTCTTCCAGTTGTTGGACGTTCAATCCTGTTATCAGATTTGATGTTATTGAGCCAGCATGTTCTTTGCTTGGCCCCTTCCTCTTCTTCCACCAACTGTTCCTAGCCTCCCCTCAGAGGTGCCCCTTTTTCCAAGAGGCAACTGGACTTCCTTTCGTTCTCTTTGAGGAGGTTCCGCTTCTCCTCCAAGAGGATTCTTCCGCGCTGACTGGAGGGTGGAGAACCGAAGAAGCTTCTTGGAGGAGGAGCGAAACGCCTCCAAAGAAAAGCAAAGGAAGCCCAGTCGCCTCTTGAAAAGGCAACTTTGTCTCGGAGACTTCTGGTTTGAAGGGCTTTGGCGACAGACAGGAATCCTCGATCGTGTGTGGTTTCTGCCTGGGCTCGCTGCTGGAGTGCGGGGCTAAGCCACCCCGTAGAGGTGGTGAAGAAGGGGGAGACCGCCAGCAGGGTCGAGGAGAGCCGCATCTCTCCTCCTCAGCTGGTCAAACTCCCTTTCCTGAAGGCGGTAGGAGCGGTGGTCAGAAATGGCCACCTCAAAGATTATCTCAACCGGAAAAGAACGTGCAGGAGGAAGATAAGAAGTGAAAGTTTTGGCTGACCGGGCTAAGTTGAAAAAGCAATAACTAAGGTACCCTGGAATTTAAATTTTACAAGAAATAACATCGCTCCCAAAGAAGAGTTGGAAGCAGCAAAAGAAAGTGAAAAGGGAAAGGTTTGACTTTTTTTTTTTCCTCCTCTCTCCTTCCTTATATTGACAATTAAGAATAAGAAATTGGAAAAAATCTGCTTTGGCATCATTAAGCAATTAAGCTGAAAATATAACTAAATGCCAAAGGGACATTAAAGATTTCTGGACATTAAAAACTTTTTCTTCTATAAGCAGGAAGGGAGAGAAAAAGAATAAGGGCAGGATCTGGAAGAGGGAGAAAACTGCCTGGACTTTAAAAGAATCTAAAGTAAAATTTCAATAAGACTTCTGAAAGATACATTTTAACTGAAACTTTGCAACTAAATAGTAACCCCAGAAAGTGAAAAAAAAGAAAGAAAGAGCAAAAAGAAAGAGTTTGTGTGTATTTGGATTACTTGGTGACTTTTGGATTTTTGGCTAGTATATTTGAATGACTAAAATCAATTGTGGTTGTTTAAAAATTTCTACACTGGCATTACTTTTGGATGAATTGAAAATGGAACTTAAAAAGTACAAAGAAGATGTACAAGAAGGGAAGGGTTCCTTTGGCTTCGTTTTTCAATTTCGAGAAATGGAGATTTGGAACTATGAGAAACAACAAGAAACGTCTGCAAAACAAGAAGACTGGGACAAAGAAGAAGCCATCTTTAATGAACAAGTAACTCTATGTGGGGAAGAAAAAGGAAAGAGGATGGAGAATTTAAGACTTAAAAAAACAACCAAAAAAAGAAAAATAATTCAAAAAATAAGTATAATACTGGAAAGCAACAGAAAAGGGGAATACAGAAGAGGCAGAGAGACAAAGGGGTAAAAAGGAGAGAGAGAAGAAGAGAGAGAGAAGGAAAGGAAAAGAAGTTACAAAGTTCCGGAGCAAGATATAAAGAAACAGGACCCATTTAGAGATAATGGGTGAAAATCTAATTGAAAGGGAGATTCTGTAAAGGTACATGAGATTGTGTTGTTATATCTGAAATAGAAGTATAAGCTGAAATAAAGCATCAGCTCACACCCGGATGTGAAGTGTGTGAACAGCACAACAGACCGAAGAGGAATTAGGGGTGAACCTGGGATGCAACCACCGTTAACGGGGCGCAGCAGAGCCGCCATAGGACAGAGGCCGAGAGTTGTCATCCCCCCGAGACATAGCTGTGCAGGAGGAAGAGCCTCTTTCCACAGTAAAGCATTAGTTTAAATCCCTAAAAGGGTCCCCGATTCAGAGAACCAACCGGCCAGCGCTGCCCACGTGGGGGTCCCTGCGCCCCTTTCGGCCGCCCACCGTCCCCATCGAGGCCGTTTAAGTGAGTTGCCAGCCAAAGCAGCAAAGGACCAGCTAAGCTTCGTTGCACAGAAAATCATTTAAAAGGGAAAAAAAAAAGAGTTTTGTTTGGAGCATAAAGCGCCCCCCACCCCCACCCCCCCATCCAGGCCGATCCAAAGACTTCCGGGAGATCTCCTGGTGGCCTCCCCTCCACCCATCCAGTTAGCCAAACCTTCCACGTGCCCAAGAGGGGGGGGGGAGTACAAAAACGCCCCTAAGCTGCAGGGGCGGCCTTTGGAAGCCACCTCAGGTGGGGAAAATACCCGGCGCGGACCCTGGGAGGCCATCTATCCCACCCCACGGTGGTGCCCGCCCGGCTCTTTCCAGGAGCTCCTGGACCATCCACGTGGGGGAGGGGTGGTGGTTGCTGCCCAGGGGTCTTTTTTTTTTCGGGGGAGGGTGGGGAAGGGCACCGCTGCCTCAGTTTCCCTAGGCGCAGCGTTAGAAGCCGGGGAGCGAGGGAAACTGAGGCGGGGGGGTGGAAAGAAGCCGCCATTGCCGCCGCCACCACCGGGACCCCGCTCACCCACAACAGCCCTGCCAGGTAGGCCCGCCGCCATCCCTCTCTCCCATTGACCGGCGGGGCGGAGAGGAGGAGCCCCGGAGACCTCCCAAGGCCGGGGAAACGCTGCTGCCGCCGCCGCCGCCCCCGACTCACCTCCCGCCGCCTGTCCGTCTCTCGATGCCGCAGCGGCCTTCCCGGAAGTGATGGCCTGGTCGGGGGGGGGGGGCGGGAAAGGACGTCTGCCCTTCCCGCCTCGCCATTGGTTCGCCCGTCTCACGTGGAGTGCGTGCCCCTTCCGCTCCCCCGGGTGGGTAAGGGAGGAGTCTGCGGCCATCTTGAGGAAGGGCAAAAGGACGCTCCTTCCGACGACGTTCGCCAAATGGCCGCCGCCGGGCGGAAGTTTTGGGGAGACTTCCGCTCGTTGGGAAAAAGGAAAGAAGAGAGAGAGAGAGAGAGAGAGGGCGGGGTGGGGACGGATGTTGGAAGCGGGCATGGCCGCAGTCCCTTGGGATTCCTTCCGCGGCTGAGACACGGTCGCAAATCGGTCTACTGGGCAGCCGACCCCCTGCTGGAGAGGAGTGCGCCTGACGGGCTGCGAACGAGAGAGTCCGAAAAAGGAGCTTTAATTAGAGCAGTTAATTGCATGAGTGTAATTAATGCCTCGATTGAATTAGGCTGGCCAGACGCGGAGTTGCCAACATGGCCTCGGCCACTAGATGGCAGTCAAGCGCCAGGCAAGGTGGCCAGAAGCCCGGATTTTTTTTATTATTTTATTACGATGATTTTAAATGACCTCAAAATCCAGCCCCAAAACCCTGCAAAGACCTGGCGATGCAAAGAGATTCTGCGGCTGTGGGTGTGTGTCAGCCGTGGACACGAGGAGGTTTATGCTTATACTTATTTATTTTTATTCTTATTTCTATTGTAAGCTTTTGACAAAATAAATAAATAAATTAAATAAATAAGTCTCGGACCAGCCAGCCATAGCCTAGAAATCCAGTTGGTCCTGTCTGCTCCTGGCGCTGCGTGCATCTGATTCAAAGAGGGCCGGCCTAAGGTTGCCTTGGCTCAGAAGGAGCAGAGGCAGGCAGGTCTTGTCTCCCGATATATTCATTTATTGGTCAAATTTGTACAACTCACAAGGCTACGTCTCTGCCCCTCACCAAGCAAGTGACTCTGGGTGGCATTCATAAATTAGTAAGCTAGCTCACAAATTAGCTAATCAATCCCCAAAACAAACCTCATTATCCAAAGGATGCATGCTGGAAGGCATTCCGTTCCTTAGTTTTGTTTTGGTGGGGCTCATCCTAGAGAACAACCTATTGCACAAAAGTCGCCTTCTTCAACTGCGTCTGTGCGATGGATGACTTTGACCCAAAGTTATTCAACATTCAAATCATCTTATGTTGGACCTTGACATTAAACGAAGTCAATTCTATTGTGTTGCTCTAGAAATGCAAGGTTTTATTTTCTAATAAATGGTGACCAAGACTGAAAACTTCAAGAAAGGCGGCCTTTTGGGACTCTGAACAATGCATTCGATGGAATCTTTTCTGCATCTGCTCCAATTCAATGAAGCAGTCTCAACATCTTATCTCAATATCCTAATAATCCCTTCTGGGAGAGAATGTGCTGTCCATTTGAAACCACCATTCTGCCTTGTAAATATCCTTTGGATTCTTTTACACACTGGAAGGGAAGTTTAAACTCTGCAGACTGGTCCAAAGTACGTTGAAGATGCCATTTATAGTTGAAATCTGCCTCATATCCAAGGCCCAAAATCTCCAGTGGTTCTCCTTTATGCACAAATAGATTCATCTTCTGGAGAAGGTGCTTTGCCAGAGCCAGTGATGTGTGTTTCAGATGCCATCAATTCTGCATTGGGAGCCACAACATTTAAGAGCCTGTGAGGAGCACAGCTGTACAGAACGGCCACCCCACTTGAGGGTTTCTCTCTCGGAGGCTGAATTTGTATCTGCGCATTGTATTCCTCCCACCTGTTGACAGCCCTGTGCGCTTATCACTCAGTAGCCCTTTTTGAAAATCAGGAATTTCATTAACAAAGTAAAAATCCCCTCTGTGGTTCCAGCCTCAATGGAAATATTCCCAATAAAAGTTGCTCCAAGTTTGCACAACCCAAACAACGGTGGAGGCTTGTTTCCCTGCTGTTCAATCAGTTCAGGTAGTCGTTGACTTATGACCACAATTAAGCCCAAACATTTTCTTGCCAAAATTCGTTCAGTGAATTTCATCCCATTTTGGACAAAATTCCCATCCTGCCACAGTTGTTAAATGAATCACTGCAATTGTTAATTGAATCTGGCTTCCCCTTGTCAGCAGGTCGCAAAAGAGGATCCCGGGTCACTGTGGCCGTCATAACTATGAATCCTTTTCTTCCTTTGCTGCCTCTAAAATTCTTCCTGGGGATTGCAAAAACCAACCTGAATTTGCTTAGGTGGCTTTTGAGATGCTATTGTGATCATCCTCCTGCTCTCTTGGGACGCTGACTATCAAAATTATTCTTCATTACAGGGCCCTAATCAGCCTAAGTTGCCCATCAAATAAAACTAGTGGGAGCAGCAGTTTCCACAACTTTCAGCAGGACTTTAGTCCGACTCCTTTTGTGTGAAGTTCAAAACAAGTCGGCTGAGGAAGATAGCGCATAAATACGTGAAAAATGCATGAATGCAAGCGGAGGATTCTAACAAAGTTCAGCTCCAGAGACCCCCTCGCTCCCTCTTCTTGCTTTGAAATTCATGGGGCCGCAGGCATAATAGAGCCTTGAGGTTGTTTGATAGCCGCCTCCAGCGAATCGTTTTCACTTTCAGCTTCAAGGTCCTCTTAGTGGCTCTCCCACCCCCAGAAGAGGGTCCAGATCCTGCTCTAGAATTCAAGGAACCGACCTAGGTGGATGAATGGTGAAGAGGAAAGTTTCGGATGAATGGTGAAGAGGAAGGTTTATAGGTGATAGCTGCTAGCTTTCTGCAACCCCTTCTAAGTAAATTCTCCAAGAGATATTTATTTGGCCTCCACGGTGCCTCTAAACCAAGCCATAAAAATTTTCAAATGTAGCCCACTGCTGCTGTGACTGGCAGCCCCGTCCCATGATTGCATTCACAAAATGGGGTAATTGCAAACTCGGAAGCGTAGGCTCTTAAGGCAGCGGCCAAGAGGATTTCCGTCTTCAGCAAGACACAATTTCATCAATGGCTTCTGGGGCTGTTTTGATCAGCAGAGTAGGAATTCAAGTTCTTATTGCTGCCTTGCCTACGTGGGCACGTTGGATGGCTGGTGGTGTTCAAAATGAAATCTGATGCACAACCATAAGGGGAAAAAGGAAAGGGACCCTCAAGTGGGAATGTTTGCTGGCTTTGCAGCCTCTTTAGCGCCGGAGATCCTTTCTCTAGCACATTGCACAAGGCCTGGCCATTTATCTCTCATATATTATCGACTCTATTGAATAAAGAGTTGGTTCCTATTTTAGGCTGGACTATAAATCACATTGAGTGGGGCAGCAGAAGAGACGACAAGGAATATCTATTGTCATTGCAAATTTTTGTCAATGGAAACAAGGGTGAGCTACTAAAAAAAACGAGACTTTCTTGGGCGGCGATTTCTCTTCTGCTCAGGACAGAAGGAGAAGGCTGAAATCCAGAGCAAATCCGCCTTGGTTTACATAGGATGTTCTGCCAGTTGAGGAAGACAAAATGGGTATTATTCATAACTGTTCCTGCTGAGAGGAGGAGGAAGAGGGGGAGGAGCAGGAGGAGGAGGAGGACAGATAGGAGAAGTGGATGAATGAGAGGGAGATAAATGAGAAGGAGGTGGAAGAGGAGGAGGAAGAGAAGAAGAGAGGACAAACTTAGAAATGGTAGGACCTGGACTGTTAAATGTTTATCAGTCCCAGACTGTGAATCAAATTGAAGAAGAAGGTGATAATTAGAATTCATATTTTTTAAAGCAGTAGAAACTGGGAATTCTGATCAAGAAAGGTGGGACTTTTGAATGTAACCTGGTGAACGTCACGCTTTGCTCACTACCTGAGGGGCTGACCGGGTCTATGTGAGAGAGTGGAAGACTATCAAGGTTTGAGAAAATGTAATTTCGGAACTCTTTAAAAAAATGTTATTTGTACTTTCTGTACAATGCATTCAGCCATTAAGGTGCTTTTCTCTTTCAACTTCCCCAGCAAAAGAAAAGTAACCTTTTAAATTAATTACACCTTGATTTTAAAATATTGGTTTTCACCCAGAAAAAGGGAAATGTTCTCAGGCGGCTTAATAACATATTAATGCATGTAAATTCATGCATAATTCTTTTCAGTTCAGTCCTTTGGAAACTAGCATGCAGAAGGTTTTTTAATGTACTTGGAAAAGCAACTGTAAAATCCTCAAGGAAAATCAAGGTGCAGAATATTTAAAAATATTTTTAAAGCACCCAGAATCTGTTTGGCAAACACAATAAGCATTTTGAGTGCCACAGTCAGTTATTAGTCTTTTGAAAGGCCCAATGCCTGCTTGCCATGAACGCTCATAGACAGGACATGTTTGTGCAGGTGGGGGCCATTTTAGGCACGGTCTGAGTTTGACCCCTGAGTGTCCAGGTTAGTCTTCAACTTACGATCCCAACAAGGCCCAAAATTTATGTTGCTAAACAAGACGTTTGTTAAGCTGAGTTTTGCCCCGTTTTAAGATCCTTCTTGCCAACGTTAAGCGAATCCCTGCAGTCGTTCAGTTAGTGACTTGGTCGTTAAGGGAATCCGGCTTCTCCCCTCCCCCCCAAGGACTTTGCCTGTCAGAAGGTCGCAAAAGGGGATCACGTGACCCTGGGAACACCCTGCGACCATCGTAAATACGAGTCAGTTGCCAGGGGTCTGGACTGGGACCAGGTGATCACGGGGTGGGGGTGGGAGGCTGCAACAGCCATAAGTGTGAAAAATGCTCCTAAATCAATTTTTACAGTCATGCAACTTTGAACTGTCACTAAATAAGTTGAGGACTGCTTGGAGAAGATTTTCTCTGCCGTGAGTCACATACAATCCTTGTTCCTCACTTGCTTACTTAACTTTCCACATCGGTGGAAAAATGCAGCTGACTCAGCTTTGGAGATACGTCCTGGGCTTAAGGAATGTTCACTTTGTTCCTGAGTAAAGTAGAGACGCCACGGGACACGGTACAGAAAGCATGGCACAGCCCCAATGCCAGCCTATGTACAGATATAAACATTGTAGTAGGTATATATGAGAAGAATTTCAAAATATCCATCATATTCTACTGATGTGGACAGCAAAACAGCCATAAATTCCCTTCTCCTCTATAAACCCCATTCCCTTCTAGCACTGATGATGTTACCTACTTGGGTAATGAGATGTCTGCAAAAAAACCATCAGCTCAGAGAGCACCAAGGACCCCATGGAACAACTCCTCCTCCTCCTCTTCCTGTCTGCAAACCCTCTAGCATGGATTATATTACCTAGTTGGGTAATAAAACGTCTGCACCATGCTCACCAAGGATTCCACACTCCTTACTCCTACTCCTTGGCTATTCTATCAAGCTGGACCCCCCAAATTCCCCTAAAGTCCCCCTTTAGTGTATATCTTTCTTTGCTTTCTTTTGCCTTTAGTCTTGCTGTTCCCAAGGAACACCTCCAAGGAGAAAAAAAAGGCATTCAGCCCAACGTTAAAAGTAACACAGATGTTGAGTAGCTTCCTGTTATTTTATTTATTTTATTTGTCAATTGCTTACAAGATAATAGGTATAAGTATAAACATGAGTAAGAATACAGGAAATAGGTAGAAATAAATGGGGACAATAGAACAGGGGCGGGAGGCACGATGGCGCACTTATGCATGCCCCTTAAAATTGATACCAAAATGCCCGTATCTGCCCTTTCTTTCATTCTATAGGCTTGTCTGTCATTAGTAACTATGCGGGGGAGGGGGGGAGAGAATGGTATTGTTTGGGGAAAAAAGAGAATAAAACCTCCTTCGAACGATTCCTCCCTGAATAGGAATAAATACAGCCAGAAGTTTCAGAAGAATGTAAAAAGGAAGTAGGAAGAACTGTACAATAAAAGAGGGCCAAGGTCCCAAGGGGAGGCTGGCATAGAGACCTCTTCATATAATAAATGTAAAAGCTTTCAGTGCTTCTTTATAGTTTGTTTTTCAGTGAGCCTTGTAGGCAGCTTTCAAAGGCTGCGATTTTTACAAAAAGAGATTTGCATTCTCAAAAAGCAATGTTTACATCCTATTCAAGGAGTGGAGTAGTCTACACAGATTGGACTGTTGACAGTTTCCCCCATGCTGTCTCACCACAAAGAGAGAGGAATGCATTTAGCTTGTCTGCCTTCCTGCCTTGGAGACCAGATTCCCCAAGGAAAAGAAACGTTACTGTCCTGCTGGTAGACGTTGGGAAGATGAAGATCCCTCAGAGCAGGGGGACTTTGATCAGGTAGCTTCCTTTCAAAATGGGGAGATCTTCCGTTTGTGCTTTCTGGTAGAAGTTCTGGACTTTTGCTGTGAAATTCTAGCCTACTTTGAACAAAGAATCCAGACCATCGAGATCTTCATGTTAAACTTCTCACTGAGTCCAGGGACTCAGAATTAAAGCATCTCAGCAAATAATTGTCCGACTTCTGTATGGACACAAGGAGTGAAGCTGAGCCCACCACCTGTCGGAGATGACCAGGCTCAGCCCAAGGGAGGGGTCAAATGCATCATCAATCTCGAGCCCCATTGCACCCACAAGAGATCGAAGTCCGCCTTGAATTCCACTGACCAAAAATTGGCTTTGGCCATTAGTAGACCAGATTCTTGTAGAGACCATTGGCATGCAATAAACCTCTGTATTCATTGGAACTGCCTGGGCACCTGATTTCCTGAGCTTGACTCCACTTGTCAATTGGTTTTTCATTAGGATGTTCTCCAAGCCAAGGAAGATACCTAAGAACTCCTAGACCAGAAAAAAAAAAAAAAAAAGAAAGAGGTGAAGCACAATTGGACAGTTGCTCTTAGTTTTTGAGAGAGGCAAAAGAGCGATTTGGATTTGAACAAAGGACTCAATGACCTTGCCCAGTAGAGTCCATGTTATACACACAACTGACTCCCTTTAAAAGTGTTTAGGGGTGCTCTGTAACTTCTACAGCATGATTGCTAGGAGATTGTGATTAATTATAACTTGTTTGGGCTAATTGATTGGTAATAAAATAAAAATGTGCCTGAGTGCAGCTCGCTTGTTAAAGAGCACTTAACCGTTTCAACAGCATCCGTCTCCAGCAGAAGATGGATATTTTTTCCTTCTGACCTTTCCTGTTATGGAAAAGATACTGATGGGATCCATAAATAGGAGAAAAGTCACACTGCTTCCTACATGGTTGTAAGATCATCAGATGACAGGGGAGAAGCGGTCTTCAATTTATGACCATTGCTTAGTGTCCGTTTGAGGTGAGGATCTCCCAGAGCTACCTAGGACCAGAAGTTCTGCTCCCTGTAGTCACATACAAACATTTGGCAGCCAGCCTGTGCTCATAGCCATTTTTCCCAGTCCTGCGGTTATATGGCCACGATGGATGTGATTTTTTTTTTTACAATGTTTACTTCTAGTTTCTGGCACAAAATGCCCATGGCAGACAATGGATTCAACTGCCGCAAGTAAGGTTATAAAACTGGGCATAGTCAGGTGGTGACACTTTAATGATTGATACTAACACCACTCTATAAAGCCTCAGTAAGGCAACACCTAGAGGACTAATTCCAGTTTTGGTCACCACACTATAAAAATGGGATTGAGACTCTAGAAAGAGGGCAGAGAAGAGCAACCAGGAAGATTGGAAGACTGGAAACTAAAACACATGAAGAACAGTTGCAGGAACTAAGGACGGCTAGGACCAGGGGAGACATGAGAGCAGTCTTCCAATATTTGAGGGGCTGCCACAGAGAGGAGAAAGGGGTCAAGCTATTTTCCAGAGCACATGAAGGCCAGACAAGGAATAATGGATGGAAACTGATCAAGGAGAGATTCAACCTGAAAATAAGGAGGAATTTCCTGATAGTGAGAACAATCAACCTGTGGAACAGAAGTTGCCTTTAGAAGTTTTGGGAGCTTCATCACTGGAGGCTTTTAAGTAGAGACTGGACTGCCATCTGTCAGAAATGGGCAGGGGGTTGGACTAGGTCCCTTCCAACTCAGTTAATCTGTTATCTGACTGTCATGACTTAACGATCGTAATTTGAGGCTCAATCAAGTTGTAAGTTCAGGATTGCCCGTAATCTATCCAATGAGTACTGAACAACATGTGTTCCTATAAAGTTACGCATAAATTGGATGGGGTTAAGGCTGACTCCATTTCATTTATTTGATACAGGCAGCAGCACCGATCTCCAATCAAGGCTGCGCAATGCACAAGACAGCCACAGAATACAATACAATTCAAAAGCAAACAGGATAAAAAATAAATAAGTAGAGGGAATATCCATGCACAATGTTAGTTTTGATCCAATGGTAAAACTCAACTTATGCTTTAAAACCTGACTTCTTGTGATACATTAATAGATAAAGGACTGAATAATAGAGGTAAGAAAAACTATTTCGCATGAGGGTGAAATAGAAAAATCCTTCTCTTTCTTCCTTCAGTACCGGCAAAGCTTGCAACTCCGATAAAGTCGGTATCAACTTCAAAAAGCATTTGCGGGTTTATCTAAAACGTTGCTGCCTTTGATGCTGGCCAGGAAGACGGAGGCTTAGGCCTTACACCAGGGGTCTCCAACCGTGGCAACTTTAAGACTTGTGGACTTCAACTCCCAAAGCTGGCTGAGGAATTCCGGGAGTTAAAGTCCACAAGTCTTAAAGTTGCCAAGGTTGGAGACCCCTGCCTAAGGTGGCCCCTCCCCTCCCCCCCTCCCTGGAATGGTTTTCCACACCAAAGCCATCTGGTTATCCTGCTTTTCCAGTCATTTGTAGTAAAAATCGTATCACCTTCCTGTAGGAGTATCTTTTCCCTTGAGACCTGGCAGGCCTCCAACTTCCCGCCGCGTCTGAAAAGCCTTGAAGAGCTGGCCCTTCATGTAAGTCTAGTCTGATGAAGAGATGGGCTAGGGGCGACACGATCACAGCCTTCCAATATTTGAGGGACGGCTACAAAGAAGAGAGGAGGGTCGAGCTATTCTCCAAAGCCCCTGAAGGAAGGAGAATGAAGCAACGGATGGAAACTAATCAAGGAGAGAAGCAACCTGGAATTGGGGAGAAACTTCCTGATGGTGAGAACAATCAACCAGTGGAAACTCCAGAAGTTGTGGTTCCTTCATCCTTGGAGGTTTTTAAGAAGAGACTGGACAGCCATTTGATCCTCATGGAGTAAGGTCCCCTTGCTTGAGCAGAGGGTTGGACAAGAAGATCTCCAAGGCCCCTTCCAACTCTGCTGTTCTGTGAAACATTGGGAAAGGGTCAGTTTGAAGCTCAATGAAACCAAACATGGGCGTATGGAGAAGTGTTTGCTTTGGTTGAGCTGCCTTTTTGGGGGAGGGCAACCTCTTTGTGGTTTTTAGCTGTTCTTAGTGTGGTTGTGTTGAGCTGCCCAGGGTTGTGCCATGTAAGATGTAGCATTGCAGCCAGAGCAATCTTTTAAACGGATAAAAGACGTGAATCCAATGATCAGAGAAGCTACCCTGCATATGGCTTGCGTGATATATTATAACACCTCATCCACAAGTTGCTGAGATTCACAGGCAGGCCTCTCTTGGAAAATGGCCCCCGGGGGGAGCTTCTTCACCTTCTTTTCTTCCTATAAATATGAAGAGGTGGCATCCTCGAGAATGTGGAATAAGAGCTTTCCCTCACCACTGCAGAACTTAGTAGCCATTCTTAAATATCCGAAATTATCGGGAAAAAACAGTCAATTCCGAGCAACCCTTCTCCTTTTGTTATGCGTGTATGAATCCATTCATTTATTTGAAATCGGTGCTGTGGGGAACACAAAGGATTCATCAGATTCCTTTATCCTTCTTTAATTCCAACAGCCTAAGCATAACCTCCATAAAAAGACTAAAAGTCCCAAATGCATAGAAACTAGATAAAATTCAGCAACAATAAGCATAGGAAATAAGCATCCACTGCACATCTCTGTAACATCTGGAGTCTAAGTTGGAAGATCACCAATTAGGCCTGTATTCTGGCACTGGAGACTGTAGAAGGAAGGCCGCTTGAGACGCCTGGGGGCACAAGGAGTTGAACGAGGGTGTGGGAAAAGCTACATTTGGGTCTCCAAACCCAAAGGTGCTTTTTTCAAGAGGCAACTGGACTTTTTTTTTGTTTTTCTTTGAAGACATTTCGCTTCTCATCCAAGAAGCTTCTCCAGTTCCGACTGGATGGTGGAGAACTGAAGAAGCTTCTTGCATGAGAAACAAAATGTCTTCAAAGAAAAAATGGAAAGTCCAGTTGTCTCTTGAAAAAAGCACCTTTGGGACAATCCATGACCTGGATGATGGGTAGTCAGTCTCCATAGAAATTGGGGTTCAACTTGAGTCACTGTGGGTGCCTTTGAGTCAAAAAAGATTTACCAAGTAATTTTACAAAAAGAGTCGTCATGATGGCATAAAAGAAAACATGAGAAATAAATGGGTGCCATCTTTTCCTCTAGAGATATAAAGGAAATATAAACATTTGAGAAGTAGTAAGCACTTGTTTACCGAAAGCGATTGGTTAATCACCACGATCACATCCTGTGTGACAAATGGGCTTATATTAAAGAGACGCCCAACCTAGAATTAAGGAGAAACTTCTTGTCAGTGAGAACTATTAACTAATGGAACTGCTGGCCTCCAGAAGTTGTGGATGCTCCATCACTGAAGGCTTTCAGAAATAGGCTGGACATCCGTTTGATCAAGATGGAATAAAGTCTCCCGCTTGAGCAGGGAGCTGGACTAGATGACCTCCGAGGCCCCTTTGTTATGCTGTATCCTAAGCAGTAATGGGTGGCCGATCATCAAAGAGAAATCCAATCTAGAATCAAGGAGATGTTTCCTGACAGCGAATGGAATGGTTGCCACCAGCAACTGTCGATGCTCCACCGTTGGAGGCTTTCAAGAAGAGACTGGAGAACCTTTTGTCTGGAAGGGGAAGGAGCTCGCCTGCTTGAGGAGGGAGTTGGCCTCTGAGGTCCCTTCCAACCCTCTTATTCTATGGTGTTGACCAAGATTAGCTGTAGTAAAAACAGCCAGTCAGGAGATATGGAAAAATAAGTGATCTAGGAATTCAGGAAGAGAACTACCCAGAGTAGTGAACTAGGGATTTGAAGATGCTTCAGACATTTGCAGGGATGAATGTCAGAAGGAAATTTGCACTGAAGGAAATTGCAATATAGCAAGCCGTGTTGTCTCTCTCGAGAATGATGAATGGAAGGTCTGGCCTGGGGTGAAAAGATGTTCACAGCTGCTCATTATGCAGGCAACCACAATTCCAGGAAGCTAACCATTTGCCTAAAACCGTAATTGGAGAGGATGTACAGTCTCTTGCAGGTTCGCTAAAGGCTGAAAGAGTGAGAAAAACCGTTTCTCATTATACGTGCTGGCCATTAGAGGTACTTTAAGAAGCAGTTGCTTGCTTTGATATATAAACATATTTGGAGGCTTCAAGGGATTTGTTAGTTTGGTTGGGTTTGGGGGAAAAAATATTTTAAGGAGATGCACGGTAACTCTGCATTAAAAAAAATGAGATAATATTAATAATGTTATTAATTGAGAAATAAGGAGAATCTTTGAGGACTGAACATTGGTTCAACCGATGGGGCTTCATCTCTTCTTTTTCAGAAGCATAAGAAACAGGTGGCATAAGTGAGGTAGCTGAAAGAACAGAACCACGTTTTGAATGAATTAACTAAATAATAATAAATTTGCTTTTGTTCTTAACTTGCACTTTTAAGTAAGAATGAGCCTTGCCTTCCTGTGTTGAGAAAGGTGTAGTTTACTAAAGGTCAAGGGAATGACAGTAAAGCAAAGCCAGAACTGAGGTTTGTGCACCAAATCCCCACAGTATAACTTTTCCCTCTCAGATGCTTCCCACGGTTGGTCCACCCCATCGTCCAATCCGTTTTAAAAGAGATGTTTTGAAACAGTCTTCCTTGCAGCTCCATTCCTCTCCTAGGGAAACGACCTTGAGCCCACATCCCCACTTTGTTCCATCAGTTTCCACCGGTTTCTCTTTCCCCCCCAGCCCACCCCTCCCCCCCCGCTGGTGACCATGGCTGACGGGCATGGAGCGATTGTGAAGTGCAGGCATGAAGCGGTAGTTCTGTTAAAACAGAAGAGGCAGCTTGAGGTTCTTGAGTTGTTCTGAGTCCTTAAGATGAGAACAGATTTTCTGCTATGAAAAATACATGAAGATCGTTGTGTTGTTTCTGAATAATAGCACACCCAACTGTTACCTCATGTTACAACTCAATCTGGTAGGAAAAAAAAATGGCTGGTGGGATTAGAAGGAATGTCCCATGGTGGCTGGCGAGTGATAGAAAGGTGAAAGGATCTCCACTTTTTACAAATAAATCCTCCTCCTGCTCAAAAATCTTCAGTTGAAATATTATACGGTGGCACCTTGATACTCAATTGCTTTGAGACTCATCACATATGTTACTTAAGGCATTTTGATGTGAACGTTTTGTCCCGGTACTCATCATTTGTTTGGTACTCAACTCACAAGCTAGAACCTGTCAGTGTCAGCTGCCCTGTGATTCACTATATTGTTCCGTATGGGAAAAATTTTGTTTAGTACTCATAGTTTTTGGTACTCATCACACCTCCTGGAACCAATTAACGATGAGTACTGAAGTATTACTGTACTGATCAAGTCAAATCTTCCATGGTTCTGGCAATTACATGAACATGTCGATGTTGGCTTTGGGTCAAAAATATGGACATGGTTTGCCATTATCTTCTAGGATTTTTTTCCAACTTTCTAGTCTTAACCTACAGCTCTGGTGTTCCCATCCACATCCTAACCAGTCTAATTTAAGCCTTTTCAAGATCAAAGTCATCTAGATGCTATCATGGGCTATTGGTAATGGTTAGGGGAGACTTAAATCACAAAGCTTCAATTTTGCAGACTTGTCTGTAATTGCCAAGAAGATACATAGGAAGAAAGGGCATCTTGAAGGATAAAGGGAAAAGAACAAGGGGTTGGAGTCTGCATTAATACAATTCTTCCACCCCCAAATCCCATCACTCATTACAGGTAGAATCTATATCTGTCGGATCTTCTGCCTTGAATTTAGTTTTAGCAGGTTGCAACTCAGTGATAAACCTTATAGCAAGAGAAAGAAGACAGGAAAATGCACAGGACTTAGCATTTCAGAACCAGTGATGGCAGCGCAACTGAAATTTCCAGTTGGATCATCTTTTGTTTTTCCATACTGGTGCTGAGATGGTTTTGATAAGAAAGTCTTGAAAAGAAGGACTGGGGGGACATGATAACAGTGTTCCAATATCTAAGGGGCTGTCACAGAGAAGAAGGGCATAACCATTTCCCAAAGCCCCTGAAGGCGGGACAAGAAGCAATGGATGGAAACGCATCAAGGAGAGAACCAACCGAGAACTAAGGAGAAATTTCCTGAGAGTGAAGACAATTAACCAGTGGAACAGAAGTTGCCTTCAGAAGTTGTGGGTGCTCCTTCACTGGAGGCTTTTAAGAAGAGACCGGACAGCCATTTCTCTGAAATATTACAGGGTTCCTGCTTGAGCAGTGGGCTGGACCAGATGATCTCCAAGGTCCCTTCCAACTCTTTTATTCTGGTAATCATTTTGAATAACAATCATCCTCCTGACAGGTGATATCTTGATAGTTGTTGACTGTGTGGACGCTGTTGTGCATTTGAAACAAAAGAAACGAAAGGTTATATAGACTTGTTTTATTGACAATATATCTTCTTTTCCTCTGATCTGAAGATATAGGGACTATTTTAAAATTTTATTTATTTATGTATTACTTTTCTCTTTGGAATAGTCCAGAGTAGTGCACAGAAGAAAATAAAATGTGTGTTTGTGTCCAATGATTTGTGCAAACTGCTTGTCCTGAAAGGTTCAAACCTTCTTGTTTTTTATGAGCATGGATTTTGCCTTTTCCATTCCCGATTTCAGGAGCTTCCACAGTTGATCATGGTAACGTTCGGAATTCTTTTCCCTTGAAGACAACTAAGATAACAACCCGTGTTTATCTCTTGATGGATAACAGAAACACTTGAAAACAGGTGGCCCCGTAAGTTCTAGGCCTGAATCAAGATGTTCTTCTTTATTTTTTTAGCTCAGGACCTCAGACTTTATTTCATGCTTTTCACCATCTCCTTGGGTAAGTCAGCGTGACCTGCTACAAGTCCCTTTCCAGGGATGACCTAAGTCATATTATGGTTGCTTGATTTAAACTTACATGTTGATCAGTGGTAGGATTCAATTTTTTTTACTACCGGTTCTGTGGGCGTGGCTTTGTGGGCCTGGCAGGGAAAGGATACTGTAGAATCTTCAGTCAGAGGTGGGATTTGCCGGGTTTCCGAACTCAAAATTTCTGCGACTGGTTCTCCAGAACTGGTCAAAACCTGCTGAATACCACCTCTGACGTTGATCAATATCTTATTCATGTCCAGTGATCTATTAGAAAAAGAAATTCATATATCCATTTTTTTTTTTAGAATATTGGCAGTTTCTCCTTTGTCATATATACATCAGGAGGAGATTTGCTCTCAACTTCAAGCGACTAAATGAGGCCTTATGATGTAATCTATGAGAAATTTGCTTTCCATTTTCTAGATTTTTAAAAATTTGATTGCCTTCAAATGAGAAACATTGCTGATTCTCAATCTGGTACTTTAGGAGAATGTAGAAAAAGCACTTTGAATTTAGCACATCACAATCGGACTAAAACGTTGTGACTCAAGAGCTCTTGGCAAACAATTGACGGTTCTCATCATTAAAGATCGCTCTTGTTATTGTTTGTTGTTATTGAATTGTTATTTTATACAAAAGTTCTGCCTCCTCTAGGTTCAAATCCAACATCTGGTTTTCTCTGAGTAACAGTAATCTGGCCTCCATCTTTTCATACTTTTGAAATGACAGTTTTGAAATGACAGTTTTCTACACCTCAACCTGGGAGTTTCCTGCTTCTAAGGGAAACCTTGTGGGTTCATGCCTCGGAAGCCATTCTTTGGATCTTGTACACTTCAGTGGAATAAGTTGCTCATACTTTATCAAGTGGGAGCGTGGTGCTCACGTGGTTAGGATGCTGGGCTGTCAATCATTAAGCCTGCGTTTGAGACATGAAAGCTGCTGCATGACGGGGCAAACACCTGTAGTTCATTCCAGTTCCTGCTGACCCAAGCTGTTTGGAAGCAGGCAATCCCAAGTGAATGGATGGGTGCCACTTTGGGGCAGAAGGAAGCCCCCAACTGAGCCCCCCCAGGCAATGGTAAGTGCTTCTGACACTCAAGCAAGAAACAAGCTTTACCAAGTCAGTTTGTAGTCCTGGGGACATTTTTCAAGATTTTTTTAGAAGACCCATTCAATGGTTCCCTCAATACTTTGACTGGCATGAAGGAACGCTGCCCATTCATTAATGCAATATCTATTTAGAGCAAACAAAATTGGGACCCAAGTGAGGTCACACAAACACACAGCCTTGGAGTTTTCTCCTTCGTTTAAACAATTGGCCTAGTAAGAAAGAGAGGAATTTTGGATTGGTAAATAGAAATTACTCTCTGCTTCAACTTCATACCGTATTATTTTTTATGCCAAAATATTCTGTTGGAAAACAGTAGGAAAAAAAATACAGGTGCTATATCACAATTGAGCCATGATGTGGTCAATGCTGAGAATCTATTATTGAATTGTTTATGCTTTTCTGGTGGAAGCCTCGCTTGCCTGAAAACCCCAGAATGGGTTTTTCAATTTTTAAACTTGCGTGAACTTTCTTGTAAACAAAGAGCTGAAGGGTTATGGATCGAAGGGAAAAATCTATTCAAGGAGAGACAACTGTGAAGATAAAGCTGCTAAGGTGATGGACTCTTTGTGGCAGGATATTTTTTAAACTAATGAGGTGCAGCAGCTTTAGGTTTTGTTTGTAAAAAACCCCACAGTGGATTTCCCCCCCTGCACTCTTCCTGCCTTGAAATTCTTTCTGCTATTTCCCCTCTTCACTTTGGCGCAAATTTTACAATGAATCTATAAAAAAAAAATCTATCCCAGGTTATGTTAACAAGCTCTGCTCTAGAGAGAGGAGAAGGGCAGAAAAGAGAGATGAAAAGTAAAATCAAGAAAAACCAAATGTGCGGATATAGGTTAGGTGAAACCTGAGCTCAGTAGCAGTAAGAGGGATCATGGAATCCCTCTTCCATGAGAGGGATCATGGAATCCCATTGGACGATCACTTAAATAAGAGCCAGCCATGTGTGGCAGCTGCCCCAAAAGCCAATGCAATCCTCAGCTGCATTAAGAGAGAGGGATAAAATCAAGATTGCATGAAGTTGTAGTACCGCTTTATAAATCCTTAGTAAGGCCACACTTGGACTACTGCATCCAGTTTTGGTCACCAAGATGGAAAAATGCTGTTGAGACTTGGACAGAGTGCAGAGAACATGATTCAGAGGCTGGAGGCTAAAACATATGAAGAACAGTTGTAGGAATTGAGTATGTCTAGCCTAGTGAAAAGAAGGACCATACCACTGACACGATTGCAGTGTTCGCATATCTGAGGAGCTGTTACAGAAAAGAAGGGGTCACCTATTTTCCAAAGCACCAGAAAGCAAGACAAGAAATAATGGTTGGAAACTGATCAAAGACAGAAGCAACCTGGAATTAAGGAGAAACTTCCGAACACTGAGGACAATTAACCAGGGGAACAGCTTGCCATCAGAAGTTGTGGATGCTCCATCACTGTGGAGGCTATTTTTAGAAGATACTGGACAGTCACTTGTCTGGAATGATATAGGGTTTCTGGCTTGAGCAGGAGGCTGGACTAGAAGACCTCCAAGGTCCCTTCCAACTATGTTATTCTGTTCTGTTAAAGAGACATCTCTTTCATATCTGAATTCTAAAATCCAAGCAATGCATAGGAAGCATAAAGGGACAATTATGCCCCATTAAACAAATGCAGTGGGAACTACAATTATCCAAATGGCCTCGTGAAGGCTTGTTAAACAAACACATGGTCATGTTTCTGTTTGTGAACGGCTAACAGCTTCCAGTTTAATGTTTCCATGTTCAGTGAGATGTCCTGTTCGTGATTATTCCTCCACTCACCCTCACATAGATTAATGGCCACAGCCACGGTTGAGTATTTTCAGAACAGAATAATTTAGGAAACTGATGTCAAATCCAGAATTTACTAATCCAACATTCAGGTTGGGTAATGGATGCGGTCAGGAGGGCCTTTGTTCTTTTGCATCTCGGGGGACTGACGGGTGAGTTAGACTGATTGGTCTAAGGACATCGGTACCTCGGGACTCATCCTTGATTCTGGGAGGTGCGATGAGCAGCAAATAAGTACCAAACAATTTTTTCCTATGAGGAATAATGTAGCAAGACACAAGGCAGCTGAAACCGACAAGTGCTAAGTTCTTGTGTTGAGTAGCAAGCCAACGATGAGGAGAGGGACATGATTTTCATGTCAAAATGCATTGAGCACCAAATTGGATCAGTTTCAAAGCAGCTGAGTACCAAGGTGCCACACTGTATCTTAAGAGACAGAAGTAAGTATACTTAAAAGAAGCTCCCTAGATGATTCCCAAAAACTAAGCAGGAATCCCCCAGAAATCACAGAGGGGGAGGCTAGATCGGTAAATAAAAGAAATATCAGGAAAGAGAAGCACCAAGCACCAAGCTCTGTATTGGTGGTAAGAACATTCTACCAATAGACCCAGTCAGTCATTTGTCTTGAATTCAGCTCAGAGAGACTTTCCATGATATTCCTGAAAAGCAAGCAAGCAAGCAAGCAAGCAAGCAAGCAAGCAAGCAAGCAAGCAAGCAAGTTGTATTTCTCTCACTTTCTACAGCTGAATTATCTTGGGACAAATTGTGTTCTTTTACGGTCTCTATACACACTTAGCAGAAAATCTCATTTAACCTGCAGAAACATCATTTGCTAAATGATGCCTGCAGTTCTCTAAGGGGACCTTTTCATCCTTGCTTGGGAGGCTTTTAGCCATCTTGTGGAAAAGAGGGTTCTCTCTTTGGAAAACAACCCTCTTTTTCCTAACTCTGGAATCAGAAAGTTCAGGCCAGAAATATCAAATATTAAGGTTGGAAGGGACATTGGAGGTCTTCAAGACCAGCCCCCTGCTCTAGCAGGAGGCCCTACACCAGGGGTGGGCAAACTACGGCCCACGGGCCACATCCGGCCCGTTGGTCTTTTTAATCCGGCCCGCCGAAGATTGGTACAGAATTAAGGTTTGATGTGAATGATTGAATGATTGCATTCATTTGATTTTGACTTGTAATGACAGGCATTTCGACACCAGGTGGGGGCCCGTCTGTCAAATTTTAAAAGTCAAGGAGGCCCCCAGGCCAAAAAGTTTGCCCACCCCTGCCCTACACCATGTCAGGCAAATGCTCATCTAATCTCTTCTTAAAAACTTAAAAATTAAAAATCAAGAATAGAAATTACAAGCCTTCGCAGATAATATGGTCTTTGTCATAGAAGATCCAATAGGATCAGCTCTACTAAATGAAACAGATAAATTCGGTAAATTAGCAGGGTTAAAAATCAATAAGGAAAAAACCAAAATGCTAGTTAAAAACATAACAAATAGTAAACAAAAAAAACTGGAAGAAAAGACGGGATTACAAATTGTAAATAAAGTTAAATATTTAGGAATCTGGTTAAGAGCTAGAACATGAAATCTGCGAGAGGATAATTATACCAAATTACTGAAACAGATTGAAAAGGACTTGAAAAATTGGAATAAGATGCAAATTTCATTATTAGGTAGAATAGCAACAATCAAAATGAACGTTCTACCTAAAATATTATATTTATTTCAAACAATTCTGATATTACTGGACAAAAAATTCTTTAAAGATTTAGATAAAATTGTGATGAAATTTATCTGGGCAAAGAAGAAAACAAGGATAAAAAAAACTTATTTACAAGATAATAAAAGCAGGGGTAGATTCGGACTACCTGTCTGGGAGACATATTATAGATCAGCGGCATTAGTGTGGATAAAAGATTGGATTGATTTAAGGAATAACAGGACTTTACAATTGGAGGGACATAATTTACAGCTAGGCTGGAATGCATTTCTATGGAACCCGAATAGTAAAAACAATTTATATTTTACTAGACATGTATTCCGAAAGTCTGTAATTAAAGTTTGGACTGATATAAGAATCATTATACTAAAACCTCGAGGTGGTTTTCAACGATGGAGGCAATGTTTCATTTGAACATGATGGACATCAGTAAAAAACTTAAATATTACTAAATATTAGACAGCGAGGGAAGAATTAAAACGAAACAAGAACTAGAGTCACAAGAGATAGCTATTGATAATTGGTCATATTTTCAAATAAAATTGAAATACAATAAAGACGTAAAAGAATATGGAATTGAGGTAAAAGATACATATTTGGATAAAATACTTTTAAACCCTGAGAAAAGTTCGATTTCCAAATTATATAATTATTTCTTAGAATATAAAATGGCCGAGAAAACTCTGAAAGGTCCCATGTTAGCTTGGAAAAAAAAACTTTGGTTATAGCATTGATCTGGATGCCTGGGAAGAAATCTGGCAGAAAAACCTGACACTAACCAAATCAGTAGCACACAAGGAGAATCTATACAAAACGATGTACGGATGGCATCTGGACCCCTCCAGATTGGCCAAAATATTTCCGACAGCCAATCCTTGCTGTTGGAAATGTAAAAGGAAATTTGGTACATACTTTCATTCATGGTGGGCTTGTCCTGAGATAAAGAAATATTGGTTAAAAATAAAAATGTGGATAGAAGAAATTATAGAGCGTGGGCTGGAGTGGAAACTGGAACTATTTTTGTTGGGAATGATCAAAGGGGACAACTCTGCTAAAGTAAAATATCTGACCATCCATTTATTAACTGCAGCACGTATCTCACTACCGCAATATTGGAAAAACCCAAATGTACCACCGATACAGGTTGTTATTCAGAAAACAGATGAGTGTGCCCAATTGGAGAGGCTTACGCTTAAAATTAATGGGAAGGAAGATACAGATTATTACTGGATATGGAATAAATGGTATGTGGGTAGATAATAAAAGGGGAAACATGTAAATGAACCCAAGATACAAATTATATCCAGCGGTTTATAATATATTAAGTATATAAAAGCAATTATAGGTTTTAAACCTTCTTTTCTCTGTTACCACTATTATTATTATTATTAGCCATTTATAATACTTTCTGTGTTTATTAGTTAAAAAGCATGAATGTATTCGTAACAGAAGAGTTGTTATAACCCAACGTGAAAATAAATGGACTATACTGTGAATTATTTAGCACTTAGGATGTGATAATGAGTGAAGATGTGACTAGTACTAGACAATAATGATTATTAGGACTTACCAAATTCGACAACAAATGTAAAAAATTATGAGTTATTATTGTTTCTGTATTTTTGAAATTGTACGTTTTTAAGTTTGTAAACAAAATCGTTTTTAAAACTTTAAAAAAAAAAAGTCCTTCTTTTCATTAGACTCAGGGACTCTCAGCCCACGTCGACCCCTTTGAAAATATAGCTAGTAGGCCTGAGCAAAGCAAGGAGGAGCTCCAAAGCAATGAAGGCCAGTTGGCCTGAGGGTGATGCTCCGTGTTAGCTGAGAACCTGGACCAGCCTTTGAAACCTCTGAGCACGGCGTTGCCCTTGGTCAGCAGTGGCTTCCGGCTAACGGAGGAGGCAGTCAGCCTGGGTGGAGCCAAGCAAGGGGGCAATGCTACTTTGCAAAACCTCTGTCCACTCAAAACACACCCCATGAAGATACACAGACCACCAACATCCAGGGTTTGGGTTGGCTATGGAGATTCGTGATGATCCAGGTCATGGGAGGCCCGAAGGTACTTTCCGAAAGGCAACTGGACTTCCTTGTTGCTGTTGTTTTTTTTTCTTTGAAAATGTTTCTCTTCTCATCCAAAAAGCCTCAGAACTGAAGAAGCTTCTTGGATGAGAATCAAAATGTTTTTCAAAGAAAAAACAAACAAACAAACAAGAAAATCCAGTTGCTTTTTGGAAAAGCACCTTTGAGTCATTGTTTTGGACCTGAAGAGAATGCAACAAAATTCAGCCCCAGTTGAGGGTTACAGATCAGTCCAAGGACAGTGGAAATATGGAAGCCGATACAGAAGGACATAACAGTAATAAGCATGTACAAATGAATAGCTCAAAACCGTAGAAATGGTGGTAGACTTTAGGAGAAACCCTCCTATACTACCACCTCTTACAATGCTAGACAACACAGTATCAACAGTACAGACCTTCAAATTTCTAGGTTCTACTATATCACATGACCTAAAATGAACACCTAACATCAAAAACATCATCAAGAAAGCACAACAAAGAATGTTCTTTCTGTGCCAACTCAGAAAGCTCAAACTGCCCAAGGAGCTGCTGATCCAGTTCTACAGAGGAATTATTGAGTCTATCATCTGCACCTCTATAACTGTCTGGTTTGGTTCTACAACCCAACAGGACAGACACAGACTTCAGAGGATAATTAGGACTGCAGAAAAAAACAATTACTACCCACCTGCCTTCAGTTGAGGACCTGTATACTGCATGAGACCAAAAGAGGGCTGTGAAAATATTTACAGACCCCTCACATCCCAGACATAAACTGTTTCAACTCCTTCCCTCAAAACGACACTATAGAGCACTGCACACCAGAACAACTAGACATAAGAACAGTTTTTTCCCCAAAGCCATCACTCTGCTAAACAAATAATTTCCTCAACACTGTTCAACTATTTACAAGTGTACACTACTATTACTGTTAATCTTCTCACCACTCCTTATCACCCATCCCCTCCCACTTGACTGTTTCCTAGTATGATTTGATTATTGATCAAATACCCTTGTTGATCAAGTACCCTATGACTATCATTAAGTGTTGTACATTATGATTCTTGATTCTTAACTAATGTACCTTTTCTTTATGTATACTGAGGGTATTTACACCAAGACAAATTCCTTGTGTGTCCAAATCACACTTGGCCAATAAAGTATTCTATTCTATTCTATTCTATTCTATTCTATTCTATTCTATTCTATTCTATTCTATTCTACGGCGAGGTGTATTTTTCTCCACAGATAATGTTGGTATTTATGGTGCTGAATGGACAGCTCCCAAAATAATCCATAAAGTATAGCTTTTATCTCCTGGCTTGCTTCTCACGGTATCTGAATAAATTCTATAACATTCTACACTATTTACAATAGGCAGATGGAGCTTTCAGGTGTATAAGCTGGGTGAGTATGATCACCAAATACACTTTCTATGCTTTTGCTTCCTGGAGTAGAGAATGACGCTCCCCACTCTGCCTTTAAATAAGTAGTCTCAAAGTCTCAATAAGGGAGAATATTTGTAGCTCAGGGCTGACATGAGGACTCCCTGGTGTTCTCTGAGCTTAGTGGTTTTCTTGCAGACCTTTCATTATCCAAACTAGGTGACATCATCAGTGCTAGTATGGATGTGTGTCTGCAGGCAATTTTCCCCACTTGTGTGCTTTCTGAAGCATTTGACATCCACATGTAGTACAAGTAAAAGAGAATATTTGTAGCTCAGGGTTGACATGAGGGGTCTTTGGTGCCTTCTGAGCTTTGTTGTTTTCTTGCAGACATTTCATTACCAAAATTAGGTAACACCATCAGTGGCAAAGAGCAAATCTCACTCTCTTCTAGCACTGATGATGTTACCTAGTTTGGGTAATGGAACATCTGCAAGGAAACAACAAAGCTCAGAGAGCACCAAGGACCTCTCAATCTCAAAGTCTGCCATCCTGATTTGTCAACTATCAATATTAATATTATCACCTTCAAGGGTATTGGAATGGTTGGACTGAGGAGGAAAAAAAACCTCTACCTAAGTGTTCCTCTGTATTCCTCTCTAAGCTCTTATGATCCACCCAACTGTCTTCTTTCTCCAAAAGCGGGCAAGTTGAATCCCTCTTATGCTTTTAGAGTCCTCCATTGGTTCAAATCAAAGCCTTTTCGAAACATCTATGGAGAATCTCCATCATCCAGTTGTCATGGTTGTCCCAAGAGTGATTTTCCAAAAGGCAACTGGACTTTCTTGGCTTTTTCCTTGAACATGTGTTGCTTCTCATCCAAGAAGGCTTCTTCAGTTGTTCTTCAGAACTAGAATTTAGGGTATATGTTATCCTAAATGTCTAGAAGAACTTGTTCTGGAACATTAGCTTAGAAGAAATGGTGAAACCAAAACGATAAGACATGCATTGTGGTGTCATGATATGCTCTCTACTCCTTTTTTTTAAAAAAATGCAGTTGATTTCTGCACAAGGGATGGAATTTGCATTGTGACATCACAACACATGTTTTGTTTTGGGGCATCAGTGGGGGATGGGAAGGAGTGGGCAAACATAGATGAAGTGGACCATGTCTTTTTGGATGAGAGGTTCTGATTTGCTCATCCCCCTAAGCCACAGGACCAATGAACTGAGAGAGCTGCTATTTCTATTTCAGTTTTTGCAGCTGAGGTATTTTATTAATTTTAACTGTTCTTCCACACCAAAAAACAAAACAAAAAAACAAAAAAAAACCCCTTAGTTTCAGTTTTGGATTTTCTTTGACCCACTTCTGAAAAAACAATTGCAATCTTGATGAGAGCATGATATGATTAATGGATGTAACAGGAGTTGGCACTTTTTTCAGGCATCAGATGCCATCAAGTGACTTTGCATGCTCATCTATTATCATCACCGTCTCTATCAAGGAAGAAAAATGGCCAAAATCTTGCAAGGCTATCAAATCACTTAAAGTTTTGTCATTTAACATTCTCACTGGTTTTGGTCCTCTTGCCCCTCATCTTCTGATTCTCGCCATCATTTCTGGTGAGGATGGTCTCATCTTGTGAGATTTGGTGCTCTTCTTTAATTTGAGGCCCAAAGTTGTACAGAGTGGGTGTAAGGTTCCCTGGCTCTGGGGGAGTTGTGAGCAATAAATACAGTGCCCATACCAACTCCTGCCTTTCCCTGGGACATGACAGAATAGTCACCTCTTTCCAGTCCCTTTTTTAGGGTGATGAGACTCAAGAAATGGACAACATTTAAGTGTATTACTGCCCTTTCTAGCAAGAAGTGAAATCAGGCCAAGTTGAACATCTCTCAGTGGGATGATTTAAGGAATGGAGCGATGGTTTGATGCTAGTCAATAAGCATAGGAGTGGAAACGAGAAGAACCAAGGGAGCAGAATCTGTAAAATAGATCTGAGAACCCTCAAACTCGGTGTCTTTTTTCAGCCGTGTTCGCCTTACTTATTAAATGGTGTTCCAAACCAATAAATCCATAAGCAGATAATTTTCAGTTCTGCCTGCAAAGCATTTGTTTGCCAATGGGCAACCTGCTGCTCTTAGAAGCTTTGGATTACATATCCCATCAACACCGTCCAGCGTAATCAATAGCAGTTTGTCACTACATTTGCCTAGAGCTGAGGGATTATTCCCCCAAAATAAACAAAGGCGAACTCTTTCGATGCTGCTATCAAGACAGCCACATGCACATGACCACAAGGTCCCTGGAAAACAAGGCTGATGTAAAGGGGATGTTGAGTAGGAATCCAGATTATTTTACTGTATAACAAAATAGGATCCAAATTGCTACTTCTGAATCTGCTTTGAAGGGTCCGCAGCCTCAGCGAATGCCCAGCCAGGTCAGATTGTTGTAGTAGGTGCCTCAAATGTTGTAAACAATGTTTTTGAAGAATGGACTCATTAAATGCTCTTCATATGCCCTGAAAGACAAGGGGGCATATTGTTTAACTTTGCTAATTAGTAAATGTGAGCTCCTCTGTCTCTCAGTGGGGACACATTTCAATAAGCGTTGGCAAATTTAATTGGTATGTTAGGGGCAGGTGAACCTATCTTCTGGAATTATTTTGGTTGTATATCACATATTAAAAAAGTGTTGTTGACTTCATTACCTAAAACAGCCTCTTCCATTTTTAATGCACCTGCTCTAAGAGGGGCTAATTGTCTTGTGAAAAGAATGGCATTGCCCTTGGAAGAGAAACGTTGCTCTACTACGACTGGCACCCAAGGAAGTTCTGTTTTGACAGCAGCCATCTTAAATTCTCACCCTCTCCCAATATATGATTTCTCTGGGGCTGACAGGCATCCCAACTTGGTCAGTTAGAAAAGTAAGACTCTCAGCTTCATCATTAGTACACTTTACTAAAGCCAAGTGGTTATGGTGTAGCAAAGCCAAACCTGATTTTTCTTACCCAAATCATCTAGTTAATTCTTCGCTTCTCCCCACCTTTCCTCCTGGATAGCTGCCCTGGTCCAATTACATTCAAACAATTCGTTTGGGTAACAGCCCCTGGCGTGGCAGATGGGACTCAATTGGTGAACTATGAACTGTGGGTCGTCTGGAGGATTTTCGCCGGAAAATCCCAGAACTGACTTTGCTTCTGCTGTGCCTGGATGGGTCTTTCAATAAAGCTACACTCTTGGTAATTTAAAAGAGCTGAGATTTTTCTGTGGTTGAATGTGCCAAATGGGATGGCTGGTGCATATGGCAGACTGGCATCTGGCGAAGCATGGCTGGTGCAGCAGGCGACTGTCCCAACAGAGGCATTCTGGGAAATTTAAGTGGCTATCTGTTAGGGTTGCCAAGGGCTCTTCTCTGCACCAGATTAGGCTGCCAGGAGAAAACCATCAGGGGTGGCTTTGCCGGGGCTGCCTTTCGAGGTGAGCCCAGTTCTATCTTGCTATCTGTCAGGATGCTCTGGGCCATAAATAACCACCACAGAGCTGAGATTTAATAGATAAAAAGTGTGGCGGGGCAGGTTTAATTACATAGCCCCGTGTTTACGTGCTCTCCTGTTTGTTCCTGATATTTAAAGAGCCTTGTTAGCAAGGCAACTGGCCAGAATATGCCTGCAATAAATAAAATGAAACAAACAGATGCCTGTAAGTTTTTCCCCCCATTTTTTATTTTTATTTTGAGCTGCTTGGCTTGCAGAGCTCCTGAGAAGCAAAGGAACAAGGAGCTGACCTCCCAAGAACCCGACCAGCACAGTTTGGATGAAATCCAGACATTTACTGATTTTTCCATGCTCCCACCTTTCACTGGATAGTTACATGCTCGTGTTTTTTTAGATGCAAAGATGAAACATTTTGGGGAGCAGGCATTAGACTTAGAATAACTTTATTGTCACTTTGAATGTACACTAATCGGCATACAATAAAATGAAATTTTGTTGCATAGAGCTCCCAAAGGGTCACCCCCTCCAATATAGACGACATAAGTATGACAAAATCAATCAATCAATCAGTACAAAATCATGCATATACCCACATATATTATACGACACAGAGAAACAACACAGTCCAGTTTGGATGTATACATGTACATGGCAAGAGGAACGAATCCTGTGAGTTTGCCTGATAGATGGCATATAGGGAACAAAGCGGCTACAGAATCTGGTAGTCCTGCTGGAAATACTTCGAAACCCCCTCCCAGAAGGGAGAAACAGAAGAGACCGTGGGGTGGGCGTGTTTTGAACTCTAAGCACAGAGAGCTTAATAATAGGAAGCGAGCTTCCTATAATCTTCTCCTCTATCCTCACCACTCTCTGTCGGGTTTTTTTTTTTTTTTTGCTGTAAATGCAAAGAAGCTTATTTTTGAGAAGAACCTCTTTGCCACCCTGTGGCGGATCATCTTCAGGCTGTGTAGGGAGCTGTGTGTCAGGATCAATGGCTTGGAAACCAGTCTCTTTTCAGGGCACCTTTAGAAGCAGGCAGTCAAGATGCTCGAGAGCTCCAAGAATGAAAAAAGGAAACAGACAGAAGGATTTCTGTATTAACTTGGGAATCAGGGGATTGGCTCTGTCGTAACACCTGATGGGAATTTCTAATGGCTCTATCGAAGAAGGGGGAGAAAAAGGATGAATGTAGCTACTGTAGCTCCTCTGCCAAGCAAGGTGTTTGTTCTTCATGTCGGATGGATGGATGGAGGCTGATGGAAGACTGGAGGCTAAAACATATGAAGAACGGTTGCAGGGGTAGTTTAATGAAAAGGACAAGGAGTGACATAACAGCAGTGTTCCAGTATCTCCGGGGCTGCAGCAAAATTTCATTTTAATGTATGCCGATTAGTGTACATTCAAAGTGACAATAAAGTTATTCTAAGTCTAATGCCTGCTCCCCAAAATATTTCATCTTTGCATGTAAAAAAGAGGGAGTCAAGCTATTCTCCAAAGCCCCTGAGGGCAGGACAAGAAGGCATAAGGATGGAAACTAATCAAGGAGAGAAGCAACCTGGAATTAAGGAGGAATTTCCTGACAGCAAGTGGAAGAGGTTCCCTCCCGAGGTTATGGGGGCTCCATCACTGGAGGTTTTAAAGAAGGGAATGGACAACCCCTTGTCTGGAATGGTAGAGGGCCTCCTGCTTGAGGAGGGTGTCCCTTGAGAAGTAGGCTGTGATTTGGATAACAGCAAGATTTTTTTTTTGAAGTGAAACAACCTGGGTGTCTCTTTGGTCACCTTTGACCTTCATCCTTCCACAGAGAAGGAAATCCCTCCCAGCAGAACAGGCACAAGGAGATCATGGCATGATGCTGACCGAGGAGGACAGAGAACCAGAGAGCCAGACTGGGAATTGGCAGGTTTCTCCACCAATGTGGAAAGGGCTTGCCGGCCACCAAAGGCCTCAGCATCCCAGCTCTGCCATCTCAAAGCCTGGAAACTGTGCTAAGCCGATGCGCGGAGAAGGCAGCTCAGGGGCCCAACATCAAGCCAGCATGGACCACAGATGCTTGGCCCTAGCCTTGGAGCAGGGCCAAAGGGTTGCTTGCTAGAGGTCTGTACTCTCAGTTTAGGGCAAAGATTGCATGAAATCAAGCTTGATGATCATAAATTTACAGCTTCTCCATTTCCATTTTATAAGATGTTGCTTCTGTGGGAGCAGGAGAGTCCCAGTTGCTGCAATATTTCTCCAGGAAAAAAAGGCTGCCGTTCCTGTGATGGTTTTTTTTTTCTTTTCTTTTCTTTTCTCGGTATCCTTCTTTGCTCTGGGGCCTTCCTTTTTTTTTCAGTAGCGAGACTTCAAAGGGAGGCACACAGAACTGAGTCACTGATTTACTATATTGTATTGCAGGACCGACTATTTTCAATGCCTTGCTGAATAATTCCTCACCTGGCACAATACTCAGCGTGTATCGAAGAGAAGGGAAAGGATTGCATTGCTTTAGGCCTTCTTAATTTGGGTTTTCCAAAAAAAAAAAAAAAAAAAGCAAGAGAGGATCTGCTTTGGTTAAATGGGAGGAGGGATTTCATTGACGATCCCCACTTCTTTCTCTGCCATAACTCTCACACTGGCAGGGTGTTTGCTTTTTCGTCTCACGGGAGCCACATTTTATCTTGACTTTTTTTAAAATAAAGTTTTTATTTTTTATAACAAACATACAAACAAAACATAAAAAACGTCAACCTATTAACTTTTTATTGTAAAGCTTCCTAATCCATTTCTTTACCATGTCTTTTTATCTAACCATTGATAAAATAAATCCCACATCATATAAAATTGTTTGTCTTCTTGTTCTCTAATTTCAAATGTCAATTTATTCATTTCGGCACAGTCCATGATTTTCTCCTGCATAGGTATTTTTTTCATTTTTCCAATTCTTAGCAGATGCAATTCCAACCAATCAAATATTTCAATTCTTTACTGTATATTTCCGGTATAATTCCCAATAAAAATATCTCAGGTTTAAAGTCTATGTGTTGTTTTATCATTTTTTCCACCCATGTGTGGATTATAGTCCAGTATCTTTTTGCATCCGAGCATGTCCACCACATATGGTAATATGAACAAGGTATCTGATGACATTTCCAACATTTGTCCAATTTATTCTTGAACATTCTCACAATTCTCATCAGGGTAAGTCCCACATGTAAAACATCTTATATAAATTTTCTTTATATGCAGTTGACATTGTAATTTTATAATTTTGAGACCACAATTTTTGCCATTTATCTAGGTCAATCCCATATCCAATTTTTTTCCCCCAAGCAATCATCGTTTCTTTAACTTGTTCTTCCTCTAATTTAAACTCCAACAAATGTCCATAGAGTTTTTAAATTACTTTTTCATCAGTACCTGTCAAAATTTTATCTGTCAGTCAACTTATCATAGATACCTTCTGTTTTAATATCTTTATCAAATCTAGATTGTATTTGCAAATATGAAAACCAATTCATTTTTACACCTTGTTCTTCCAACGCTTGCATAGATTTAAGTTCACCCTTTTCATTCAGTATCTCACCATATCTAACCGTTCGTTCCTTTTTATATATTAATGGATAAGAAAAGGCTTCAATAGTAGATAACCATAGTGGAATTTTTAGATAATATTGCTTTTTTATCTTCTCCCAGTTTAAAAACAATGCTTCTCGAATATAATGTCTTCTAAAATACCCCTGCATTTTAGTTCCCTTATACCCGAGGCAGGCATGCCACCCTAACAGCAAGTCATGTCCTTCTAAATTCAAAAGTCTAGTATTCCTTAGTGTTATCCACTCCTTTACCCACATCAGACTCATTGCCTGGTAGTATAATTCCTGGCTGAAATGGTGTAGGATCTTCTGCTCAAGCAGTGGGTGGGACTTCCAACTCTATCATTCTAGGTTCTATGTCACTACACACCACTCTTTTTCTTTTTATGAAGTTTAGCAGGCTCCAGTTTCTTCTTCTTCTTCTTCTTCTTCTTCTTCTTCTTCTTCTTCTTCTT
>NW_020769378.1:3726819-3775798 GCF_900518735.1 Pseudonaja textilis
TTCTTCTTCTTCTTCTTCTTCTTCTTCTTCTTCTTCTTCTTCTTCTTCCTCCTCCTCCTCCTCCTCCTCCTCCTCCTTCCTGCTCCTGCTCCCTCCTTCTCCTCTCCCCCCAAACCTCACTATCTTCTACCACTGATGATGTTACTTAGTTTGGGTAAGGAAATGTTTGCAAGAAAACATCCCAGCTCAGAGAGCCCCACGGAGCCCTCAATGAAGTTATTATATCTTCCCAGGGGTTGCATCAGGCTGAAGGTTAATGGATGGATCAAAGCACCTTCTGTGGAGGTGGATCTTTTTATCTGTGGCCACAGAAAGCACAGTGTTTGAGAGGCAGAGTTTACCTGCTTATTTCTCCTAGGATCTGTAACTCTGTCTCATTAGCTTTTATTTCCTCATCTGGATTCCTGTTTTTTTTTTCTTTTTTTATGGTGTTGCATTTTGCTCCAACACTGTTCCGTTGTATTTAATTAGATGTTATTGTATTCTCACTGCACAAATACGATACAAGAAGGCTCCTTGGACACCATTTTGAAGAAGATGGGATATAAATTAAACAAAGGAATGAAATGGAAATGATAACAACGGCCTCCCTGGGCTAATAAACTTGTATCTGTGCTGAAACAGTTTCAGATTCAAGCAGAACCCTCTGTGTGTGTGTGTCTGTGTGTGCGTGTGTGTGTCAATTTGCCTGCTATCCTTTGACAAAGGCGATGTAATGTACATTAAAAACCCCAAATGAGTCACACGGTTGTTAAGTGACTCTGGCTTCCCGACTGACTTTGCTTGTCAGAAAGTGGAAAAGGAGATCACGTGACCCTGGGACCCTGCAACTGTCATAAGTACATGCCAGTTGCCAAGCCTCTGAATTGCGATCAAATGACCATGCGGATGTTTGCAATGGTTGTGTGAAAAACGGTCCTAAGTCACTTTTTTCAAGTGCCGTTGTAACTTTGAATGGTTAGTAAATGAACTGTTGTAAGTCAAGGACCACCTGCATTTAGTGTAACCCTGAGAACCCTGGGAGACAGGGACGGCCCAAGATAACTTTTTATGGGCTGACCCTTAGGGATCTCTCTCCACCAAACCACCTGGCATTTTAATCCGCCACTGTCTGTCTGGACAAAACTGAACGGTCTGAGAGGTGACATTGGAAGAGAAGAGCCTCTGTCCCAAGTCAGAAGGGGTGGAAAGAGTCCCCTTGTTGCGATTGTGGGGCTGACATGCAAAACTCTTAAACGTATTGTGCAGGAGATCTGCAGGAAGCGAAGCCAGAGGGGATCTCCGGAGAGTTGAATTAGGCCTTCTGTTAAGAGGCCACTGCCGTGCCCCAGTAGAAGCTTTGGATATAACCACGTGGGTGGTTGTGTGCATATGTTTACTTCTCTTCCATCATGTTTCTCCTCACACGCTAAATAAATAATTTGTAACCACTGTAGTTTTTGATCACAAGAGATATAATATCCAGTTTGGTCGTTGTGTGCATAGACTTTTAGCTGTACTGTCAAGGACTGAATGTGCCATCCTTGGGGGTAGTCTATACTTCTTCATACCCCCTTGATGGTGCTGAAAATATAACAGAATCGATGCCAGGTAAAACTTCCTGAGAAAGTCGTTTTGAGGTTGGGAGGCTACCAGATAAAGACCCACCCTTAGATGGCTATCAGTCAGTCATACCTCTGCAGGGAAATGGCGGGAGGGGTCCCCTGGAAGAAAGCATCCAAGGATTGTCTCAAGCCGGGGCTCTCCAAACTTGGCAACTAGAATTCTGGGAATTGAAATCTACAAGTCTTAAAGCTGCCAAGTTTGGAGACCCTGTTTTAAGATCCAATCTGGGTCATCACCAGGAGCTTTTCTGAGCTTTTGGGCTTCTGCTGAAGCCCATCCTCAGGGACCTTCTCTCCACTGGAATATGTGCGTTGGGTGTATTTATGTGGTGCCTTTCTATTGGTTGGTCAGTTTATGGCTGGCTGGCGATTGGCTGTTGTTTCCTTGTGCTGCCAAGCCCTTGGCTTCTTAGTATTTGATAGGCTGGGGGAAATTCAGCACTCCCGTTGACTGACAAGGGGCCTGTTTGCCAGGCTTCCATCCTTTTCCTGGCTGTCTTTGTGCCTGCACAGCCAACCCATCTGTCTTATGCTGCAGGTAGAATAGAATAGAAAACAGAACAGAACAGAACAGAGTAGAGTAGAACAGAACAGAAAAGAATATAGAAGAATGTAGACTATGGAACAGAACAGAACAGAACAGGAATAGAAACTCTATTGTCACTTTGAATGTATACATTAAAATGAAATTTCATTGCATATAGCTCTCAAAGGGCCACCCCCTCCAATATACACTACATAACCACAACAGAATAAATAAATACATAAATGAACACATACAAAATTATGCATATACCCACATACATTAGGCAGGAACACAGAAGACAATATGTTGTTTCAGATTCAGGGATTTTTATTTTTATTAGCTACAGGGAAGAATGACCATAAAACATGAGGAGATAGAGAACGTGCAGTGTGGGTGATAAGGCACAGCGTAATGGTGAGAACTGGCTGGATAACTCCAAGAGAAATAAGGAGGCTAGCCTGGCCTGTGCTGTTCAAACTGCAAGCAAAATCTACAAACACAGAAACGGTGATCAGAGAGACAGCTTCATGTTACAGAAATTGGAAAAAAAAAGAGTTATTAAAAAGTCATACTTCCTCATTTTTTATTCAGGTCACACGTATTGAAAGTGGATGTGGGAGGCAGCCATTTCAGCAGTTTAATTTCTGTTCTTTCTTGCGTGTGATGGAATACTTCCTTAACTCTGGTTTTTTTTTTTCTGAATTAAAATTGCTAATGAGTTTTAGTTTATACCATGAAATAAAGTTTAGTGTTGGCAAACTCTCTCCCCTCTAACCTGAGAGTTCCTGAAGATTAAAGGTTTCAATTAAATATGAGGTTGCTTCTTCTGCAGATGATGGATAAAAGTTCTAAAGGATCTTTTTTTTTAAAAAAAAATTAATCCAGAAGATTCAAAGTTGGTATGAAGAGATAAAGACAGATCGTTGGACAGACTTTAATTCTCTGCAGGAAAAAAAAATGAGCTAAAATAGAACAAGTTAATTCAGAACAAATTCACGTCAACCAAGACATCTATCTTCCATCGTCATTACAGTTGATTTTCATGCCAACCTTGTATCTTCTGAATTTAAAAAAAATATACGATGAAAGTTGGTATTTCCAATAGAACATCCAGAAAAAACAGAGTTTCAGTGAAAGCAAAAAAGGTTTTCAAATATGCAATGAAACAAAGGATAATCCAAATTAGTGTTTCTCAAAACATTGATCTTATGATCAAGCCTACATATATGCATGTAGAGGTATTCAGAGGTTTCTAATCCTGTACATAACATGGCTGTTTTTCATGTGTTATATTGATTGATTGATTGATTGATTGATTGATTGTAATAAAGATCACCAGAAGGCAGGACAAGAAGCAAAGGATGGAAACTCATCAAGGAGAGAAGCAATGTGGAATTAAGGAGAAACTTCCTGACAGGGTGGACAATTAACCAGGAGAATGGCTTTCCTCCAGAGGTTGTGGTTGCTCTGTCACTGGAGGCTTTCAAGAACAGATTGGACAGCCATTTATCCAGAATGGGATAAGATCTACTAGGTCCCTTCCAACACTACTATTCTGTATTCTATATCTTGACTGAAGTTAAGAGTGGGATAAAAGTCAGGGTTGGAGCACTAAGCTTGAATTCCTTTCCTGGTTGAGTAATTCCTAATTCTGTTTTCTCCTAACTTTTTATTTTATTTACTTGTTTATTTGATTTGTCAATCACTTACAAGATAATAAGGGTAAACGTAGTTATGAATACAAGAAATGAATACCTATAAGAAAAACAAAAGAAACAATAGGACAGGGACGGTAGGCACTTTGCTGCGCTTATGCAAGCCCCATTCAGAAGGCCAAGGTCCTTGTGTGAACAGTTGGGTTAAACCCAGTATCCAGGCAATTTGAGGGAAAGGGAAATTGCATAGATCTGTGCAAGACTTTGCACAACTGAGGAGCACTGTGGCTAATCGGTTAAATTCTACCCCTTATCAGTTTCTCTGCTTTTCTCTGTTGCCTGCCTAGCAAAATTCTGAACTGCTTCTCCCAAGTTTTTTTTTTTAAAGGAGATTTATTTAAGCTCTGGACTATTCCAGGGGAATACAAAGTGACTGGGAGATGCAGCTAGATGAAGTTGGCCCCATTTGCTCCTAAGGCTCTGTTTTTACTCTGAGTCTGATCAGGAAACTTTCTTGACCTCCAGAATAAATAAATTGCTTTGATCAGAAATGTGTCAGGACCATTAGGAGGTTTGGGATTTCTTTGGTAAGGATTAATCTCAGGAGCTGATAAAGGCACCCTGGAAATTCGACTTCAATCACCGAGAATGGGGGTTTGCTCTCCTTTCGGACCAGAAAAGCCTCATAAAATGGTTGTTGAGTGAAGATCCTCATTTAAGTCCTTTTCAACCTCTAGCAAGAGAAGAAGACAAAGTGAGTTCAGAAAAATAGAAGGGGGGGACACAAGAAAACGAGGAAAAAGTGTCCTTGAGTCCAACATAGTTAATTGTATGGGCATTTTCTTGAAGAAGCAAATTGCACCCCCTGTCCAAGGCATGAATCCTTACACCAGGACTGATACGTTGGCAGCTGCTATGTTATTTTATTCTGGATTACGGTGCATGTTTTTATTACATATTCTCTAATACCTCTCGCAAGGCCTCCCTGTGGTTTACAAGGAAGTGCAAAACCGCAATTAGGGCTTGCGAAAACAATTAAACATAACCACGAAGGACAGTTTGAAGGAATCTGTCATGATATCCACTCTTAGATATCCATTTGCAAAAGGGCCCTTCATTCAAAAAAAACAAAAACAAAATTAGAAATAAAAAAGCAGCAAAAAGGATGCAAGTCCATCATCAGACTGGAAAAGGCCACTAAAATGTTTAAATTGCCTCGCGACTCTTTCAATCTTTGCATTTTGGCTCCCGCTGCAATTGCACCCTGGAACAGATGGTGGAGGGTTTATTGAAAGCTGTGCATCCATTTTGATCGTGTCGGCTGCCCCTGATTGTTCACTAGTATGAAGCATTCTGAGACTTGCGGGGAAGAAAAAAGCAAACCCTCAAAATATCTTTTCAGGAGCAACTTTTCTGCCTGAGAGATTTCCCGTGAGGGGTGTTGTTGTTGCTTTCTATTTTTCAAAGCCATGTCTGATTCCATTTGAGATAGTTCAGAATCAATATTGATGATAATTAAATGCTGCAGCTTAAGAATGGAGAATTGATTTCTTCCCCCACCCCCAAAAAAGATTTCAATAAGGCCAGAAGGAAAGAGAAAGCAAGTGCTTGTTTATGGCTTACAAATGTATCTGTCACGCTAGCCATCTGACAGGAGATGATAGATTTTCATAAGAGAAATAGCAGTCATGAGGCATTGTGCCGTTGGCTAAAATCTAGAAGGGCAGCTCCCGGAATATTTAGCTAATAAAATCACCACTGCTTGCTTTTAGACTTTTTAAAAAAATTTTTTTTTTTTTAGAAAAACACAGAGATGGATCCATTAGTTCTCACTCTTAAACCAGAAATAAGCTCTCCTAGAAACCTAGTTCATACCCTAGTTCATGATCAGTTTTTTGGCGCTGGAGAGGGCGAAGAATGTCATCCTTTCCCTTTTGTATATTCCCTGCAACACCTTAATGAGCTCCCTTCTTCCTTGCCATCCCTGATTTCATTTTTAAAAATCTTTTACTGTTCAGGGACGAATCATTCCTTGCAAACTGAGGCCACACCTGGATAACGGCATCCAGTTCTGGTCACCATGATGCAGAAAAGATGCAAAAAACAGGGTCCCAATATCTGAGGGGCTGCCCCACAGAAGAGGAAGAGTCCACCTCTTCTCCAAAGCCCCTGAAGGCAGGAGAAGCAGCAACGGATGGAAACTAACCGAGGAGAGAAGCAACGTGGAATTAAGGAGGAATTTCCTAACAGCGGGGACAATTAACCAGGGGAACTGCCTGCCTTCAGACATTGTGGGTGCTCCAACACTGGGGGCTTTTAAGAAGAGATTGGACGGCTACTTGTCTGGAATGGTATTGGGTCTCCTGCCTGAGGTGGGGGTTGGACTAGAAGACCTCCAAAGTCCCTTCCAATTCTGTTATTCTTTTAAAAGATGTTGAGACACCAGAAAGAGTACAGAGAAGCACAGCAAAGATGGTAAGTGCTAATTAATGTAACAGTAGAAAATTAATCAGAATATGTTTTTTTTTAAAGAAAAAGAAGATGGGATGATTGTATAAGGCAGAGAGAAACCCCATGTGCCAAATCAGATTTCGGAGTGACAGGAGTAAGAGGGGGATCCTGGCAGCCCAGTAAATATCCCAGTGCTTCAGAATGAGGGACTGACTGGATAAAAAAGAAGTTGTCTCAACATTCCCATCAGAGTTTGTGACAACAAGCCATTATATCGCCTTAGGGGAGCTCTGGACGATTCCAGTATTGCGAGAGAAAGTGTATGGTAACTTTTCTGGCTCAGCCTGTGATTAATTGTCTTGGAAATCAAAGAAATGATTCTTTCTCCCTGATCTTTGGGCATTTTATCTCATTTAGTGGCTGGGTTCCTTCTGCTCCACCCCCAGTTGCAGGCTGTGACTAGGGGAGATACGGAGGGAGCAGCCCCAAAGAGACCTGATGCCTGAATTTCCCAGAGAACCACACCTGGGAGAACCTGAGTCAGGTGATACTTAGATGTGGAATCTCTGGGGAAGTCCAATGCTCCCGTTCAGACTGGAAAGCTGAAAAAGTCATGCAAAAGAGAGCAGCGCAAAAGGCTTCCACACTCTCGCCAAGAACATGTCACAAACATGGTTCATCAAGTCACTAGGAGACTCCCCACTCACCCCTTTTAAAAAATCTATCATGTTTCCATTGATCGGCTGTCCACACTTGAGTGTTTCCTCAGTCTCTTTTGGTCACCACATGACAAAAAAAGGATACTGAGACTTTGGGGGAAAAGTGCGGAGAAGAGCCACTAAGATGATTTTAAAGGCCTGGAGACTGAAACGGTGGCAGGAATTGGGTTTGGCCAGTCTAGGTAAAAGAAAGACCGGGGGGAGGATGGAATCTTCCAGTATTGGAGGGGCTGCCAGAAAGAAGAGGGCTCCACCTACTCTCCAAAGCACCAGAAGGTTCCTTTGGTAAAAAACCTCCACATGCCAAAACCTTTGTGAAGAAACTGATCATGGGGCATTTTCTGGTTTTTCCCCCCCACTTGAACCCATCCCTCTTTGTATGCATTCTATTGGAGCACCAATGAGGAGGAGAAGGGAGAAGAAGTCCAATGTGATTGTGCGCTGGAAACGCCTGTCCTTGTCTTCAGTGCTTGGCAATGGATATGATCCAGAGCGGCTCCTTTGAAGTCACCCTACACTCGCCCCGGGTCAGAGGGTCTTTCCAACAGAGGCTTAACAGTTTCTGACCACAGCTTTCGCGGATCACTTTTCTTTGGATTGTGTCTCTGCTGCATGTCATCCTTTACTATAAGCAGTTAGATTAAGCATTTGAGACAATAAAAGATCACTTGCCCGTGTCACATGCAACTCAAAGGGAAATGGTCATGGTTTTCCTCCAAGGTGAAGGCATCACCCACAGCCAACTGATTTGCATGGAAAGCTATGGGCGGTCCTTGTTTCAGGACCAAAGTTATGACTTCAATACGAAACAAGAGCCCTAACTCTCTGCTCTTCCCGTGGTCACAGGGTGGGTTTGGGACCACGATTTGTGATACTTCCTTTTTGGTTTCTGCCAAAACAACCCCCTAGTCAAGTGAATGTGTTTATTTAACAGCTGCAGGGTTTGCTTAACGGCTGCTTCAGAAAGGGCCAGGGAATTGTGGGTGCCTCAACTTGTGACTGCAACAACTTACGACCATAATTCTGGGCTCAATTACAGTTGTAAATTGAGGATTACCCAGACAGATAAAATTGTCCAAGATCATTGAAAAATCCAGTAATTCATTTTTACAAGACCGCCTCCTAGTTTGTAGGCAAACATTCCGTATGCTTTTCCTTCCCAATAACTTACTCTGCATCGCATCCAGTTGTGTCCATGGGCCGTGGGAACAATGGCATCTATTGCCCAAACTGGATTGTGCTACTTATTTTTTTTATAGGGATATCAGAGCCTGTTTTATTCATCCTCATCTGTAAAAAAATAAGCAATCCAGGTCCTACTGTTTTTATTTTATATGCAAATACTTCTATCTAATCCGGCAGCTTTTATCTCCTCGGATGTCATTATGTTTTGTTATGCTGCCTGCAAAACTAGGTGTAAACTGATTTCTTCCCACCTGAAGATGCAGCTTTATTGTTGCTGCTCAGGGACTGTGAGTAAAAGACTTGGTTGATGATGAAGAACGTCATGGCTAGGTGTACATTTACCCACACAAATTTCATATTTCTGCTTTTTTATTCATGTAGACACATAGGCTTTCAGAGTTTGAGTGTTAATTACATTGGTGTGTTTGATTCTAAGAACTAGTTTTAGTTTCAGACTTACAGTTTTGGTAATAACAGTATCCTAGAATACGGTTCATTTACCCTGAACAAATCACACCCCTCTGACGCTTTCCGCTTTATTGCTCTTTCTGTTTGCTTGTTTTTGTTTAATCCTACTCATTGAGCAAAATAAAGTTTATTTATTGGCTGGATGGATGCCCTGTTATTCTTATTCAGGAAAAACAGCTATGAAAATTAAATTGCAACTTAAATGGAAAACTATTTTTACTTCTCAATTTGGAGGCCTGGTTAAATGATATATTAAAAACAGTTTAGAAGACAACATCGATGCTCTGAGTAGTTACTAAACCTTTTCCTCCAAGAGATGCTTATTGATCTGACGAAGCCTGCCGCAAAAATTACTTGGAAGGAATACTTGGCACCGCAGGTGACGAGAGCTGGATAGTGTTGTCACAGCAATCCCTCTTGGATCGTTGCAGTCTAGATATGGTAGCTTTGATGTTTTTATAAGTAAGATAGATAAGCTTTATATAATGATCAGGCTTTAATAACAGGTGAAGTCTGCTGTCTGAATACAGTTGTCATAGAGTGTATAAGTATAAACCCTAGTTTCCTAATTAAAAGAGCCAAACTCAGCTATGAACATGCCTTGGTCAGTTCTTTTGAGCCTCACTAAGATGAAAATATTTACAGACCCCTCACATCCCAGACACAAACTGTTTCAACTTCTTCTGTCAAGACGACACTATAGGGCATTGCATGCCAAAATAACCAGACTGAGGGACAGTTTTCTCCCCCTGTACCATCACTCTGCTAAATAACTAATTCCTACCACACTGTCTTATGCCCTGGGATGTCAAACCACCTTGTAGAGCTCTATTACTATTATCCTTCTCCTCTTTCCTCTCTATGCATGTTTACCCCCATCTTGTGGGTTGGTGTGGGAAAGAGAGATCCCTCTGAGTAAAGGTTTGAACCATTTATTTTTTTAAAAATGAGAGCATGCAACCCTAAGATTGCCTGGGGCTGACTTGGCAATGCCCCTGGGGCTGACCTGGCTTTGCCCCTGACCATTTCTCCAAATAACATTGCCCAAACCTGCATTTAAATTCAAATTGTAGTAAAAGCGAGCAAAAATGCCACTGGCACCAAAAAAAAAAAAACCCCTCTTAAATCCCCCGTTGCTTAGTTGCATTTTTATGCTGGTTGACTCTGATTCAGAATATTTGCATTCCAATTGCCATTAAATTTCAGGTGGGATTTCTAAACATACCAACTCCGATTGTTTTTTTTTTTTAAATATAGGCAATCATTCCAGCTTGGGGAACAACAATTATATTTCATAGAGGATATTTATTTTCTCATTTTGGCTGGAATGTTTTATGTTATAATCACAGAGAGATTGCTGGAAGGGCAAGTCGAGTAATTAAACTTCTTAGAGAAAGAAAAAAAAATCTCACCCCCCCCACCCCCCCTTTCTCTCTACCTGGTAATCATTTCTACTGAATTCAACATGGTTTGTCCACAAGGAAGCACCTGTAATCATACTGAAAAAGAGACAACAGGTTAGAAGTTGCATGTTTTCAAACAGGATTATTTTGGAAAGTTACAGATCATCAGGTTTCTGCACGTTTCTTCTTCAGAGGTTTTTTTTTTTTTTTCATTGTACATGTCGGCGTGAGAATTATGAACATTTTTGCAAAGAAGCAGGAGATGATGCTAGAAACATCAGATTTCTTCTCTTTTGCAAAATACTTTTCACCCCGCTAGTTTGTTCCTAGTCGTTCATTCTGAGTTATCCTGAGTGGGTGTTTAAAACATAGAATAATAGAGTTGGAAGGGACCTTGCGGGGGTATGTGTGTGTGTGTCTTCTAATCCAACCTTCTGCTTGAGCTGGAGACCCTATATCACTTCAGACAAATCATTGTCTGCTATCTTTTTGGAAGCCTCCAGTGATGGAGCACCCATAACTTCTGAAGGCAACTTCTGTTCCACTGGTTAAATTGCTGTCACTGTTAGAAAATTTCTCCTTAGATCTCGGCTGCTTCTCTCCTGGGTTAGTTTCCACCTGCTGCTTCTTGTCTTGCCCTCAGGTGCTTTGCAGAAGGGGTTGATCCCCCTCATCTTTGTAAGAGCTTCTCCAATATTGGAAGATGCTATCCTGTCTCCTGTGGTCCTTCTCTTCACTAGACTGGCCAGGCCCAATTCCTGCAACGGTTCCTTGTATGTTTTAGCCTCCAACCCTCTAATCGTTGTTGTTACTCTTCTCTGCACTCTTTCCAGAGTCTCAACAACTTTTTTGCATTGTAGTGACCAGAACTGGATGCAGCGTTAAAAAAAAATGTGGTCATGAACAAATAAGTTAATGCCATTAACAAATAAATAAATAATAAATAAATAAATAATCATCAGCACTCAGTCAAGTTCAAAACATTTCTGCATGAGTCTAGATCGGTGCAGTAAGAAGCAATCTTAACTTAAAAAAAATAATAATTTGTAGGCCCCCTGATTTTTAAATAATTCTGAGAGGCTTATAATGGGTTATTAAAATGTACATATACACATAAATATAAAGACCTATACCTATACATGTACATGTGCTTTGGCATACATTCAGGTCGGCCACATGACCACAGAAATGTCTTCGCATAATGCTGGCTCCCTCGCTGAGCGCCACCCCTGTAGGGTCAGACACAACTGGGCTTTTAACTTTATTCTCCTGCATTTTGCACAATGCAAAAAAGGGGAAAGGGGATGCAACAATTCCTCTCCACCTCTCTGGTGGGCTTTGGATTCTAGTCCTTGGGACCATCTCTTCTGTTGGCATCTTAAACTTGGCCTTGAAACGTCTGCAAGAAAAAAAACAGCATCCAACTTGCTGTTGAATTCCCAGAGAAGACAAGTGGAAGAGTTGGTGCTATAGGTAGTAGTTGGCAATTCAGATTAAGTTGCTTCGTTGGAAGGAATTGCTTCATGGATGAATGCATTCCTTCCAGAGAGAGGATATAAATCCGAGGACCGTTGCACCAGCATATGTTTGACCTGAAAAAGCAGCTCTTGGGGAGCACTAAGAAGACATCTACCATGGAAAGACTTCCAGATAAACTAGTCCTTTTCCTGCCAAATATGTTCTTGGCCTTATAAACACATTATACCCATTGTTTAATTAGTGTGAAGATCTGATGGCAGAAATTGTTCTTTTTGCTGTTGCACTAATGTTAGGTAGAAAAGATTCCAAGTAGAATGCCAAGCAAATACAGTAAACTGGCATCTCAAAAAGACTTAGGAAGGACGGTTGCAGTCTTTCCAGGGTCTCAACATCTGTTTTGTAATGTGGTGACCAAAATGTCTTTTTCAAAATTGAAAGATATTTCAATCAGCTAACCGTAATTGATATACATTTGAATAGGGATCTGGAACCCTAGTGGAAATACATGTAATCCTTGACTTACGACTACAATGAAGCCCAACATTTCTGCTGCTAAGCGAGGTGGTTGTTAAGTGTCACCTTATGACCTTTCTTGCCACAGTTGTGAAGTTGTGAATCTCTCCTGTTGTCGCCCAGTTGGCTAACATGTTTCTGAGGTGAATCTGGCTTCCCCAGGGACTTTGCTCCCCAGGAGATCCCCAATCAGGTGACTACGGGATGCTGCAACTGTCATAAGTTCATGCCAGTTGCCAAGCGTCTGAATTCTGATCATGTGACGCTGGGGATGCTGCAGTGGTCATAGGTCCCTTTTTTCGGGGGCCCTGGAACTTTGAACGAATGGCTGCAAGTTGAGGACTCCCTGTAAGACATTCAGTCTGAATTGGGTAATAAGGATGATATTGTCCCTTCTCCCTCTTCCTGGGCCCAAGAACCAGGAGGGAAAAGAATCTGGTGATGCCTGGTTGATTGTATGAAGATCCTCTTAAGGCATGAGTGGGAGAAGATCCCAGGCCGTGATCAGAAGCAGCGTCCCCTGCTTACAAGTGACCCCTGGATCTCAGAAGCTGGCTGGGGAGGCTCAGGGGTCGAGGCTGATACAATTGTGGGAGGAGGGAAAAGGGATTCGATCCAGAGGTGTCCTCACTTCTCCTCAGGTTTTATGCTGCCTCTCAAGCCCTTGAATGGTGGCGCGGCTGTCTTATTCCACAAGGCAAATGCCAGAGGCTATAATTAGGTGCCACTCTGCTCACTTCTCAACCACTGAGATGCCATCTCATCAAAGCATCTGCTAAGGTCCTGGCTAGGCTGGACCCTGTGGGATTTTTTGCCCAGCAACATGGTGAAGTAGAAGTAGCAGAATTCAGGACAGGAGCCCTGAAATTCAGTTCATGAGAGGACGGACTGAAAAACAGCCCAAAATTCCTACCGAGCCCAGTCAATTCTTGGCCAGCAAGTATGTTTGTAGGCAGCTGGCTACTTTTTCCTTGCAAACACATGAGCCTTGGCAGATTAGAAAACCCACAACATCTCGGCTATTGGCTCTTAAATACTAAAACTATGTCCTCGTGGGTGGCCGCCTGTCCTGTAGTATCTCTTAGCTGTTTTGCAGCTCTGGTGATGCTCATGGCTGCTTTAGGAAAAGCCTAGCTCAGAAAGCATTGTTTGCCTTGGGAGAAATAATCTCCTCTTCGAAGGAACATGGAGCATTAAAAACATAGCAGCATATGTCTTGCTATACGTTTATGGAAGGTCAAGAGGTTGGAAACAGATGCACCTTGGCTCTGAATGTTTTCCAGACTTTCACTAATCCTCTTGCTTGAAAACATGATTCAGGCAACCTGCCAACACCAACCAGACAAGACTGTGATGCACAAAAGGGCATTTTTTGGTTTTCCTATTAGGAACAAGCTATACCAGTGTTTCACCTCAAGAGAATCAAGACTTTTGCCCAACCTGAAATCTTTCCCAGTTTTTAAACACTCTCACCAATATATTTCACTGAAGCCCAATTCTACGGGGAAAAAAAATCTCACCTCAAAAATACGATTTCCTTCCTAGATGTTGCCTTGTCTCCTATTCTGAACTGCTATGTGGAACTCAAACCTACTTTATTATTTTATAATGCCACCTGTGCTGTCCAGACAGTTTAGAGTTCATGGGATTTGGGATAGTTAGTTAGGAATTGTGAGCTGTCCCCTTAAGGGAATGCATCATGGTAAATGTAAGTTAAGGTATCCTGGGAAATGTAGTCCATGTCGTGTGGTCACATCTGTACTCCAGATTGGTCACTGAATTGACCCTTGGTGGGTCGGGGGAGGTCTCCCTGACTCTTGCCTGCAGCCATTACCATGCGGCTGCTTCAATCGTCATGGGGTTGAGACCTTATTATCTTCCTACACCACAATTCAGATATGCAAAGGATTGGACATTAAGAAGAAAATGAAACGTGGATGCAATAGTCCTTGACTTATGACAGCAATTGAGCCCTGAATTTACGTTGCTAAGCAAGACAGCTGTTAAGTGAGTTTTGCCCTATTTTTATGATGTTTCTTGCCACAGTTGTGAAAAGTCAAATCCCTGCAGTTGTAAAGTGAGTAACGCAGCTGTTGAACAAATCTGGATTCCTCACTGACACAGAGAACGCGAGAAGACAGAGAATTAAATAATAATTAATAATTAAATTTACAATTAAATAACAGTTTGACATATATAAGCTTGCATTGTTGTTTTCTTTAAAAAAAAAACAAATATAGCATTAATGTCCAATGTGATCTGGTTAAAGAAAGAGGCCACACTATTTCAGCAACAATATTTTTCACATCCATAGCTCTATTTATTCGATATATATATATACTGAGTGTAGTTTCTTTGTTCTTGCTCTGAATATACTTGAGAGTACAGCTAATAAAAATTTAATAATCAAATATATCGACCCAAAGCTCATGTCATTAACTTAGCTACTGAATTGCCTTTGGGTTCACAGAGTAGAAAAGAAGGCTTATAGTCATGACATGCTGGGCTTTTTCCAGCAGATTAATATTGCAAAAATTACTTGGCACGGCATCAACCAGACATCAAGTTCTGCTCATTGAGTTTGCTCACTGGCCGCACTTCTTAGACTGTGTCTAAGCAACAGAAAAATAACGATGTGGCTGAAAATGGTTCTTATTGCCATTAAATATGAACCTATCCAGCTTGCAAGGCTCGGCAAGAGAAAGAGAAATGGGTTTCCACATCAATCTCTCCCGCCTAGATCCTGCTCCCAGGCGGGGCCCTTCTCTCCTCCCTGGCACAGTCAATGTTGCATTGCTGTGACAACTGGGAGATACAGGTAGCCCTCGATTTACAACCACAATGTATGTTGCTAAGTGAGACATCTGTTGAGCTTTGCTCCATTTTAAGGCCTTTCTGGCCCCATTTCTTAAGCGAATCCCTGCAGTTGTTAAGTTAGTCCCACAGTTACTAAGTGAATCTGGCTTCCCCGTTGACTTTGCTCATCAGAAAGTCGCAAAAGGGAATCATGTCACCCCTCTGGGATGCTGCAACCGTCATAAATAGGAGCCAGTTGCCCAAAGCTTCTGAACTGTGACCAAGGGGAGCCTGCAATGGTTGTGTGAATATCAGCCCTAAGTTACTTTTCTCAGTGGCCTTGTAACTTCAAAAGGCTACTCAATGAACTGTTGTAGACATAGGTAGATAGACAGACAGATAGATAAATAGATGATAGATAGAGATAAGATGATAGATAGATAGACAGGTAGATATGGATGGATGGATGGATAGAGAAGGGAGGGAGGGAGAGAGAGAGAGAGGTTATTGTAGCATCAACTACTTCAGGTTCTGAAGTTCCTTGACCCACAATGCTTTGTGTCTAGCCACTAGTCATCATTCCCAGTTGTTTCTTAGGAAACAAGGAGTCAAATACATTTCCCCCCAAGACTCCAGACACCTGAGACCTTAAGACCCATGTACGGTAATGAATCCCTAAAGCCACCAATAACCAAAAACGCCTCTCTCCCCCCAATAGCAGCAGGGGAAGCAACCCAGGCCTGATAGGTCTCCCTCGTTCACTGTTTCCTGCTCGCCATCCTCCGTCTCCTGAAGTCCAAGAGGCCCGTTCAGGCATAGTAACCATTTTTCTTAGCAACCAAAGCAAGTTTGTGTTTTGAAGGCAGAGGCACCTTGACTTTTTTTTCTGATTTTATATTCTCTTTTATTGGCAGGGCAAGCACATTTTTCCAGGCTGGGAGCCATGCCGCATGCAGGAGGGTGGAGCTAATACTATCCTGTTTCTACACTGATCATCTACAAGCCAGATTATGTCATATAAATGCAAATGACTTGTATAACAGAATGACCAAGTTGGGAGGGAGCTTGGAGGTCTTCTAGTCCAACCCCCAGCTCAAGCAGGAGACCCTACGCACCATTGGAACGGGACAACTTCTTAAAGACACTCAATTCCTGCAACCGTTCTTCATAAGTTTTAGCCTCCAGCCCCCTCATCATGTTTACATGCACAGGTCTCTCGGGGCATCCTAACCTTCTGCTAGTGTTCTGGCCTCAAAGGGCATCCCTTAATATGTTTAAGGGTGCAGACAAGTGAGCCACGCAAATGTCCAATCCTAGCACAACACGTCCCCCCCACCCCCTTGCCCCTAGTCCAAAGGGCAAATAAAATACACCCAGAAAAATACATTCCATGAATTGCACATGGAGTGAGTGAGCGTAGAGTCTACATGTGCCACACATGGATTTATTGTTTGTTTGTTTTTTGTTTCTTACCCCAGTGATTTCTGCCTGGGGAAAACGTTTCAAAATAAAATCCAGTTAACTTACCGTTAAACCACAGGGGAGTTCGATAACAGCTGTGCTGCGCTTTGCCCCTGGAAATCCTTAACAAAAAGTAATTTTGAGAAACTCTGTTCACCAAGCACTGAACTGTTTCATCTTGATCAATGCTTCATTCAGGGTTTAAATATTTTGATTGATTTTGCTAAAGTTAAGGAACAGAATTATTAATAAGCCTGGCTGGCTTCAAAGGTTCTTCATGTAAGCAGTATGAAACCAAGAATATATTTTTTTCTCCCATAGAAAATAGGAGAATGTATAGGAGAGCCATGGATCTGACTGGTTCTTAATTGAGTTTTGCATCAATATTATTTCTTTCATTATTCCTTCCTTTTCTCTGCAAACCCTCTGGATCACTCATTTACCTTTCCCTGCAAGATCTGTGTTTAAGATTCTTTCCTTCTGAGAGTCTTCTTGTGCTTAAAGATGAACAGAATTACAGTGTTGGAAGGGTCCTTGGACATCATCTAGTCCAACCCCCTGCTCTAGCAGGAGACCCTAGAACATTTCAAACAGGTGGCTGTCCAGTCTCTTCTTAAACACCTCCAATGATGGAGCACCCACAACTTCTGGACACAAACTGGTTAATTGTTCTTACTGTCAGGAAATGTATCCTTAGTCCCAGGTTAAATCTGTCCTTGATGAGTTTCCACCTGTTGCTTCTTGTCCTGCCTTCAGATACTTTGAAGAATAGCTTGACCCCCTCTTCTTTGGGGCAGCTCCTCAAGTATTGGAACAGTGCTGTCATAGTCCTTCTTTTCACCAGACTAGACAAACCTAATTCCTGCAACTGTTCTTCATATATTTTAGCCTTCAGCCTCCTAATAATCTTAGCTGCTCTTCTCTGTACTCTTTCCAGAGTCTCTGCATCTTTTTTTTTATAATGGAGTGACCAAAACTGGATGCAGAATGGTCTTACTAAGGCTTTATAAAGTGGTACTAATACTTCAGGTGATCTTGATTCTATCCCCCTGTTAAGGAGATCAGATGTAGGCAGCCTGCAGATTTAAAATAATACAGTCCTCCAGGTCTCGTTTTGCAGCCCTGGAGTCAAATGGCTGAACTTTTATGAGCCTTTTTGGGGGTGTCGTCTTGAGATGGGGAACAAATGAAAACTGTAGCACAATCCCTAAAGTAGGCATAAAAAGCAAGAAGAGAAAATTAGATCTCTCCTCAACTGCTTTTTACTGATACGTCTCAATAAAAGAGAATATTTGAGGGTCAGGGTTGAAATGAGCAGTCCTTGGTGCTCTCTGAGCTTGGTTGTTTTCTTCCAGATGTTTTATTATCCAAACATAACCAGACTTAACCATAGTTTCAAAGGAGAAACGGTGACCATCCTAGACCAAGCCAAGTCCAACACTGCCCGGGAATTTCTAATGCTTGGCACTCTGACAAAGTAGCCATCAAAAGACCCGTAGACAGAAACGAAATCTAGGAACAAAAAGACGAAAACACTTTCCTTCACCCAATCAGCACCCAGATGAGCATCGATTAACTCCAAGGTTAACATTAGACCAACAACCAGGAACTAAACAATACCCAGTCAAGGATCTACCAAGCAAGCTAATAGTATACAGCCCAACTAAATAACCACCCATGATGACATTGACAGGGAAAGCCACTAGAATAGAAACTAAGAAAAAACCCTGCTCCTTACTAGTACTGATGATGCTACCTAATTGGGTAATGAAACGTCTGCAAGAAAACAACTGAGCTCAACGGAGCATCAAGGGCCCTGTATTCATAGATGAAATGAAACCTATCCATGATATGCTCCTTCCTCACTCATTGCAAAAGGTGAACTGCCACCCTTGGCCAGGTTAAAAAAAAAATGTCCATCCTTAGTCACCTATCTTTTCTCCAAAACCACAAAGTAGGTTCTGCAGAAATCCTACTTCTCTCCAGATATCTTCTGCAGAAATCTTTCTTCTGACTTTGTGACTCCAGGAAGGGCCAGGCCCCAACTCCTACACCTCTGCTGTGATGAATGCTGCAAATGGCCATGAATGCAGGCTGGTTGTAATACTTCTGTGGGCCCAGCAGTTGGAGCTTTGCCACTGGGTCGTTTCTTTGTTGGGATCCACTTGGAACACTCAATAAGCAAGCGGTCATACGTCGAGGACTACCTGAACAAGTGAAAGAAGCAGCTTTTGCAAAATTGGACCGTTTACACCTGTCTCATGAATGAAAGGAGAAATGGTTCCTTGAAGCCTCTGACTTTTTCAATCCGGTTATTCTCAGCAAATGAACCTTGTGAGATGGTTGTGAGTCAGGACAGGGGCCCCAGAATTGCTAACAGGCAATTGTAAATTCTTCAGGCATTATATATGTTTTGATTTATAAGTAGGCCTGTTAGGAATCTGTCCACCAATTAGTTGGGTTGGCAATATATAAACCAACAATGTATGTTTGTAGCTTTAAGACAGGATCACTGTATTGATTTGTACTATGTTCCGATTGGTTGGTTGTGTTGCGAATTTCCATAAGAGGGAGCTAGAGATCATAGCTTGCTCTCTCTGACATTCTGTATCTCTGACATTCTGTTGCTATCTAAGCTGTGCTTATACTTTGATATTTTTGTTTACTGTAAATGACAAAGGCAACTGGGAAGAAGACTTTGTAATTGGATATTCTTTGGACTGTAAAACATATACGACCTGGACCGTTTATTGGACTGTGCTATTTCTTAAAGTAAACTTTAACTCAACTTACTGTATCTCTGTGTGGCTGTATAATTATTCATAACTACTCTCATAAACATTTCCATGTGCATATCCTTGTTAATCTAGGGTTATTCTGTACATATCATAACAAGGCCATTACTGCCTTGTGTTATATACTGGGACAACATGTCTACATCAGCAAAAGTTAAACATCATCATCATCCTAATGTTTGAACTGGAAAGGTCTGTCCATTTGCATGTCAAGAGATCCCAGCCAGTCAAGAGTTGTGGGTCTGAGTTTCTACAACTTCCCTCTGAGCTAGTGACTTTACCACCCTGCAATTGGAGCATATCACTCTCCTACGTATGAACCAGTACGCAATTGTAGCCACGGTTACATTCCATTTATTCTGCTCCTTCTAAAACCTTTGCTGGACATTTGGCTGAAAGGCATCTAACAAGCAGTGAGGAATGAGATTCCCACCTGCCAATGCCAACTTTATCTCCTCTGGATTCAGTCTTCTTTCTCTTGCATTATAGGCTTATGTAAAAATGTGTTGTTCAGCTGCAAGCTTCATTCATTAACTTCCCTAATCAGAAAGTAAAGCTGATTCCAAAACCAATGGGAGACATGATGCCATTATTTTTAAAGAAAGGAGGGGACTAAATGTGGAGGGCCTCAGATCCTGCCTATTGTCCTAGAGAAAAGGGGTTCCCCCCACCCAAAAAAGTTCAACAATATGTCAAAAGACCCATTCTTTACTTCAGGCTATGAAGTCCAGCTTTCACACTCCAAAGGCAATAGCAGCAGGAATGAGTGTCCGTATCTCCTAGAACTAGACTGGTGCTTTCAAAAGGTATTGGCACCTTCATAACCTGCAAAAATAATTTTTATAAGTTACTTGCAGATGGCCTTTCCTCTGTCTTGAGATGGGTAAGGAAGGCCTCCCATCGCTACCAGAGATTCTCCAGGAAGAAGCTCTCAAAGGCTTAAGGGGGGCGGGGGTTCCCTAAAGCAGAACCTGCATTTTCTTAGCCCTACTTCAGAACTACCACCACCACTAAGCAATGTCGTCATATCTTTCGAGTACGGTATTGTGCAATCACGGGAGAAAGCAATTATGCTTGGAAGAGTAAAAGGAAAGCAGGCCATCAAAGAAAATGGTGGGTGGACACAATCAAAGGTGATACCAGACAAAGCATAAAACAACTCAAAGAAGTAGTGCAAGATTGGAAGAGGTGGGAAAGACCTGGCCTGTAGAATGGCAAGGAGTTTGACATGACTGAATGGATATCATCAATGTCGCCATCGCCACCGCCATCGCCATCACCATGTTCTGAAGGCATTTAAGTTCCTGGTGTTGGGAGCTCTTGAAATCTGTGGTGTCCACAGTGAGAAGAAGCATCTGCACAAGTTTTGGACACGTGCACGGGCTTATTCCACAAGTTTTAGTAGCTGCCTGGGAGAACTGAGCAAAGGTTTAGGAACTGGAGAAAGTTCAAAAGCAAAGCAACCCCAGCAGGTGACTCTTAGAAGGAGGGAGATGCCTGCATTGTTTTAGAAAGCAGCTTTGGCACCGAAGCCATGAATCTTCATCAAAACAAGGGCACCCCCTTGATGCTTTGCCCAGGAATAATATCAATCATAAATTGCTGCTCTTTTCCCTATCCACACATCTCTGAAAAAATGGAATCTATGAATGAGTCTTCTTCTCGGATTATGCACTTGGATTTGGCAGTCTAGCACCACAGTATATCATTAAGCTCCTTGCTAGGAAAAAGGACTTCCCAGTTATGCAATGTCTTCTTTTCAGCCTTAAAAATGCTGTTTCCCAGACATTCTTAGATGCCCTTCCTTTAATATTTAAGTACAGCTTCAGGTTTGCCTATTTGAAAAGCCAGATCAAAATGGAAAGACCCTTTGGATTGCAGATTGACTGAACTTTGAGATTTTAATGCTTTGCCTAAGCTGGCAGGTGGAAACATAAATTCTCAAAGGCGCACGCTTCTTATTTCTTATTTATTTCTTAGATTTCTGCCTTTCTTGGGTGGGTACAAAGTGGAATACATAATGCTCTTCTTCCCACAGCAGCTGATACAGGAGCTGGGCTGGGTTGAAAGAAGGAGGGCCCCAAATTATCTATCTGGCTTTGGTGCTGAAGATAAAAGTACAGCTCAGGGTCTCTAGAATCCGGTTGACCTTGTGTGGACTTCAGAGCTAAGAAGTGTCCAGTCGGGTCAGTATTTACATGAAGATCTTCAGGGACCCCCAGGACTGCAGACAAGAAATCAAACAACCCAGGAAAGTCGCAGTAGAAAAGCACACTGGTCTTGTTACTGAGACATAATGGCACCAGGAATTGAGCCTCCCACCACACAATGCTTCTCTTTTACCTCTGGGGATTACAAATTATAAGCCATCCTTTTGTCCCGTGGCTCGGAAAACAGCAAGGACTTGTCTTTGAAGCCACTCTAGGAGGTTCCCTTTTTCTATATCAGAAAGATACCTTCAAAAATGGAGAAAGCTGCACACCCTAACGCTTCAAAAAGGGGGATGTTTTTGGTACATGTCTCTTTGAAAAGCAGGTTTTAATGTTAGAAAAGCTGTTAGGTATAAAAAGCGAAAGGCCCGATAAAGGTCTGCATTCCTTAGCGTGAAATTTTATTCTTCAGCTCTTGTTCCTTGACGGCAGTAGAAATAGAAATGATTTCTTCTTGAAATTCTCTCCCCACCTCTGTCTGCCGGCACATCCCAGCACATTTAAAAGCCCCCTTGATTGACAGCAGTGCTACACTTTCCTTCATAAAATCCCCACTGGAAAGAGAGGGGAGGACTTTGTATTCTGTGGGTGGCATCTGTGGGAGGACGAGTTTAAGCCTCCTCGGCCTCTGCTGTCCTTGTACTACCCTAAAATGAATCACAAAGGCAGCTACAAGTTATGTGCCTTCCTCCTCCCTCCTCCTCCTCCCTCCTCCTTTCTCCTTTCTCCTCCCTTCTTCCTCCTCCCCCCTCCTCCTCCTCCCTCTCCCTTCTCCTGTCTTGTTATAATTGGGATGTTGCTAGTTCCATGGAATAGATGCAATTTGCAAGTACAGACATATCCAGAAGGTGGCATCTCCTTCTTAGGAAAGAGAAGCCCCTCTCATCCTACATTTGCCCAATTATTAATCTGCAACCCGGCAAGTGGCTTGAATCTTTTTCTCACTGGGGAGTCCAGTGCTGCACACTTGTTTCTTTGGCTGGAGCATTGAACCGTCAGCAGGGAAAGTGATGTGAGGCTCCTCCCCTTTTACTTTGCAAATGGTATTTTTAAACTCTGCATTCTGGGCAGAACAACCAGCTTTGCTTCTGAGGTCCCTCTTCAATAACCTTTCAGACTGGCGAAAATCTTTTAACCGTTCCTGATATGCGGTCTTGTTGCTAGGCGGAAAAAATCCCTCCCAAGACTGCCTGGCATGGAAAAAGAGGGAGGAGGTGTCTAGAGGTGTGTGTGTGTGTGTGTGTGTGTGTGTGTGTGAGAGAGAGAGAGAGAGAGAGAGAGAGAGAGAGAGAGAGAGAGAGAGAGAGAGAGAGAGAAAGATGAGAAAGAGAAGGAGATGAAAAGAGAAGGAGATGAAGGGAAAAGGAAAGAAGAAGGACAAGGAGAAAGAGAGAAGTGATTTTAGGCTCCCAGGTGGTACTTATGGTCATATATGTGACGGGGGAAGGCTTTGGGGTACCAACCCTGCCTACTATCCAATGTTTCAGATTTTAGCTATTTCCCTCGAAGGTGAAGAAAACAATAACTGAGTCATCACAAAAAGACTCTTGCTGCCATGCATCCTGTCAACTTTAGGGACAGATAAATTTGTCCAATGGAATTTGCTTCCTGGTACTTGAGCCTCCAGATATGTGAATTAAAACAACAAACAAGCAAGCAAACAAAAAACCCAATTTGCACTAAAATAGGCACTGAGTTCAATGTGAATGTCTTTAAACTGCTTCCTTCCCTTTGAATAGAACACAGCCTTCTGGCCAAAGACTTTCGTCCAGAGTGGTCATCTTTATTTATCCCAATGCTTGTTCTATTGTTCACTCATCCCATTGCAAAATGCGTGGAATTCCAAATTTCATGCAGTGATTCAGCCCGCTGAAGGGGGCTTTTGGTGCGTTCGGTGTTTGCAGTAATCCAGCTAATGACTTTCTTGTTTGCACATCACCTTGTGAAGCTCATGGATGTCGCCTCCAGTGCAGCCAACTGGCTACAAATTTATTCAAGAATAAGAGCGTTATTTGTCTGCCTGGAAAATATCAGAGGAAGTTAGTTTTATGGACTCACACGAGGTGTCATTTTGTCAGTAAGGAACAGAAATATGCATGACATTTGGACATTTAGCTGAAGTTTTGGTTTTGACATTTTCTGATAAAGGTCTGGATATTTGGACTTTTGCCCCCTGTGTCTCTTAAAATGTTATGGGCTACTGCTTATCTTTTAAATACTCCCCCAAGTGCTTGATGCTTCCTGTAACAACTTTTTAGAACATTTTCTTAACCCAGAATCACTCTTGGGTATCACTGGATTCTGGTTCCTTCTGTTAGCATTATGTCTTTGTATTTTCATCAATGTCACAAGGTATAGCTTGGTTTGCCCTTCTTTTATGATACATGCCATACAGTTCTGAGCACGCAAGGGGACATCCATGAAAGATCATAGACTCATGGGTTATGACATTGTCACATTCATGTGCTGAGACTTAACAGGAGAACAGAGTTGGAAGGGACTTTGGAGGTCTTCTAGTCCAGCCCTCTGCTGAAGCAGGAGACTTATACCATTTCAGCCAAATGGCTGTCCAGTCTCTTCTTAAAAACCTCCAGTGTTGGAACATCCATAACTTCTGGAGGCAAATTGTTCCACTAGTTAACTGTTCTCACTGTCAGGAAATATCTCTTTAGTCCTAGATAGCTTCCCTCCTTGATTAGTTTCCATTTTTTCCATCTAATCAGTGTAGCAAGACCCTAAAAAAAAACACCCCAATCCTATCAAAGAAACAATTCATTTTTTTTCTTGACTCCTGGGAACACAATTCAATGTACTTTTCTTGGTTGCAGTGTGGAAGTGGTTTATTGATTGATTGATTGATTGATTGATTTACTTACTTACTTATTTTTTTATTGAATTTCTATTGCCACCTATTTACCCATGGCGATTCAAGGCATCTTACAGAATATAAAACCACATTTAAAACAATAAAAACTAACAAAAAGAATCACATAAATTTATAAAGTACTATCTGGTTTGCTAAACAGATAGTCCTTAGACTTACGATCACAACTGAGGAATACTAGTAACTGACTAGTATTACTAATACTAGTATTCCTGGCCCAATCACTGAGATTGTTGGCCTTGTCTTCCTCCACGGTGTTTTCCAGTTTAGAATTCTTATTCAGTCTCCCATCCAAGTATTAACCAAGGCAGACCCTGCTTAGCTTCGCTATCGGCCATGATCAGCTTGATGCTTTATCTACTTATTAAATAATTGTGGAATTTATGGATTTTCATTTTGCCAAATGTCGGACTGGAAGTGTTCACAATAATTACAGTAAATGATCAACTCATCTTGCAAGCCTACTGAAGTGTCTGCTGTGGTACAATCTCCTCCAACATTATATTAGAAAAAGAGGGGAGGGAAGGGAGAGAGAAGGGGAGTGTGTGATTGGGATAACTTGGATCTGTATTTTCCTTAAACTTGGGCAGTTATACAGAAGGCATTACCTGTTACAAGGGCAAAGTGCTGTTCAAGCACACTGGCAAATGTAGCACCTGCAAAAATTCTGACTCTTGACATAAATTCGATAAGTTCATAGCCTTTTAATGCGTGGAGGAAAAATCAAAGTGGATCCATTATGCATCGGAAAGTTAGAATAAAGGACAGTCTTTGTCTGCATTTCTGGTGATGGAGCTTGGATACCATTAAAGCATGCTGTTGAGTTTGCCTTGTTCTGCCTCTGATCAATGTGGCACTTGCACTGACAAAGTATTAACAAACCAGTTACTCTTATCCACTTTTATTCCTACTTTCTATCACATCCTAAATATATAGACGTGGGGGTTTTCTCATTATGTTGCTCGTTACATTTTTTGGAGATACTATCAAAATTACCGAACTGGAATCATAACCCATATCTGATGCCTATCAAAACCAAGCACTTAAAGATAAACACACAAGGAAACCCAGTGTGGGGTCCTTGGTGCTCTTGGAGCTCTCTAGTTTCCTTACAGACCTTTCATTGCCAAACTAGGTAACATCATCAGTGCTAGAAGGGAGGAGACCTGGAACTCAGACAAATTGGTCCTCAACAGGCCCATACCACTCAATATCTACATATTGCTCAAAAGAGACAACCAGAAAGCCAAAAAGGAAACAGAAAGAGTCAAACGCCTCCCCACTGACAATCAACACCCATACGAGCAGCGATTAACATCAAGGTTAATTAACGCTAGATCAACAATCTAGAAGTAAACAATAGTCCTATCAAAGAACTACCAATGCAGACAAACAAGCTAACAGTAAATAACAACCTAATTAAGGAAGCACCAAGTCCACTCCCACCAACACTGACAGGACAAGATAAGAGAAGTGATATGGACCTGTATAGTATAGAGAAATAAAAGCAAACAACACTCCCTACTAGCACTGGTGATATTAACAGATTAATAGAATTGGAAGGTATCTTGTAGATCATCTATTCTAGACCAACCCCCCTGCCCAAGCAGGTGAGACCCTACACCATTTCTGACAGATAGCAGTCCAGTCTCTTCTTGAAATCTTCAAGTGACAAAGCTTCCATAACTTCTGAAGGCAACATCTCTTCCACTGATTGATTGTTTCACTGTCAGAAAATTTCTCTTTATTTCCAGGTTGAATCTCTCCTTGTTCAGTTTCTGTCCATTATTCCTTGACTGGCCTTCAGGTACCTTGGAAAATAGCTTGACCCCTTCCTCTCTGTGGCAGCCCCTCAAGCACTGGAGAACTGCTATCATGTCTCCCCTGGTCCTTCTCTTCACTAACCTTGCCCAGTTCCCTCAACTGTTCTTCACAGGTTTTAGCCTCCATCCCCCTAATCATCCTTGCTGCTCTTCTCTGCACTCTTTCTAGAGTCTCAACATCTTTTTTTAATAGTGCGGTGACCAAAACTGGATGCAGTTTGGTCTTACTAAGGCTTTATAAAGTGGTACTAATATTTCACATGATCTTGATTGTGTCCCTCTGTTAATGCAGCTTAGGATTTTATTGGCTTTTTTGGCTGCCACCGCACACAGCTGGCTCATATTTAACTGATTGTCCACTAAGACTCCAAGATCCCTCTCATAGTTCCTGATACTAGTTACTAGTTTGTTAATGAAATGTCTGCAAGAAAAACACTAACCTCAGATAACAGCCCACAGGTCAGTCCTCTGTTACAAGTATTCTTTTCTATTGAAACAGACCAAGACTTATGATAATTCACACAATATGTACGCACAGACTGCAAAGTAGCCAACTATGCTTTAGGGTACAGTCAATGTGAATTTAGTTGCTTAGTTTTTTTTCATTCAAAATTCGAGCAGCTAAGTTTTTACCTGTATGTTTAGACATCATAATTACTATTCTGAAGCACACTGAGAGAAACTATAATTTGGTGACCCACAGCGGGTGGCATCATTAACAGACTGGCTGATCTTGAAAAAGCTGAAATGCTGTGGAAATTTCTAAAAGATGAACTATTAATAAAAGCAATAAAACTTCATTTGCATTTCTGCAAACCTGACACACCCCTGGCCTTCGTTAACTCCCTACATCAAGTCCAGGCCTTGTTTGGTTTCTGAATAAATATACAAAACATTCTGAGGTAGATATTTCAGCTCAAAAAATTTCTTTACGTCATTTGCGTGAAATAATTGCATTTCTAAAAAGAGCATCGTGGTGTTCAAAGAAGAGGGACATTGGATGGAAATATAGACCAGGACATTTTGAAGGCCTCTCAGAAGATTTTTTCCAGCATTCTGTTTTATGGGGTGTTTCCCAAAGAATGTCACCATCAGTCAGCATGGCATTTAAGCTGGGCCTTAAATTAATTTCCCCTCATCTTCATTCTTCTGCCTTCCTGGTGTCCAGATTAAGCCAAATGAGGACATGTCCTTCGCTGATCACTCTTCAGCCTCAATTGATCCATAGTGATTAGCATGACTAACATGATTAGCCAATTCAGCTGTTAGGCAACAGCTCAGAAATAGTTTCAGTTATCCTCCCACTGAGAGATCAAGATGCTATTGGCGTTAAAAAATGGTTTTGAGGCGGCTCCGGTCACCAATGGAAAGAAAGATAGCTGAAATGGAGGTGTTTTTTTTAAATCCAGCTTTTAATATCTGGTAGCTTGGCTGCAGTGGATGACTTGACTTTGATTGGTTCTAAATCTGTTGTATATTTCTGTTTTCATTATTTGCATTTGGGATACAGTCAATCACTAACAGTCCTTGTTGAACCAGTAGTATATAAAAATTGTCAAAATCACAAAACTGCAACTTACTTATTCCCCCATGCCTTGTGAGGGAATTAGAGGAGTGCAGTAGCTCACAAGGTTAGAGTTAATCTGAGTTAATAATCAGCAGTCTTGCATTTGAGATCTGTTGCTGCCATGTGGTAGGGTGAGTTCCCATCATAATTTCCAGCTCCTGTCAACCCAGCAGTTCGAAAGTGGAGGACTGTGAGCAGATACAAGAGTACCACTTCAGTGGGCACCTTCACAGGGACATGAAAGGAGACCCAATTGGGTGTCCTCCAGGCAAGGGTGAGGTTACTGGCAAATTCTTTCACCACTTCAATTCAGTGCTCCTGACATGGAAGTATTAGTACGCGGGATAACTCACTGGAGAAAATGATTGTAGTTGGGAAGCGTTAATGATAAAAGGAAACCAGGTAACCAAAGAACATGATGGAAGGACACCATCAAAGGTGACACCAGCCATAGCATGCAACAACTCAAAGAAGAAGTACCAGATTGGAAGACGTGGAGAAACCGGGCCCATAGAATCACCAAAAGTCAGACATGGATGGATGAAAGAGTGAGGGCCCTGGCTAATGCCATCCAGAAACCCAAACTATGGTTAAGATACATCGATGACACATTTGTGATTTGGCCCCATGGAAAAGAAAACCTACACAATTTCCTAACACATCTAAACAGCACACACCCCAAAATCAAGGCCACCATGGAAACGGAAACAAACAAACAACTACCATTCCTAGATGTACTAATCTACAAAAAAACAGATGGCACACTAGGACACACCATATACCAGAAGAAAACACACACCAACCGCTACCTCAATGCCCAATCCCACCACCACCCAGCACAGATAAACTCTGTGGCCAAATTGCCAGAACCAAACACCTGGCAGACAAGACACACATAAAGACTGAACTATGCACCCTGACTAAAGTACTGACAGCCAACGGCTTCCACAAAAGCAAAATTACAGGCCTGATGATGGCAGATGAGATTCTGCTGAAATGTTGCTACATCTTTAAAAGCACAACTATAATGACCTGGGAAAATACCCGAACAAAGCTGAATACCATACATATATATACCCGTGAAAACTTAAACACACACACACACACACACACACACACACACACACATACACACACATATATATATTCTGAGGTTCGTTTCGATGAAGGCAACGTTTCGATGAAGTCTCATTCATCATCTTCAGGCTTCTGTCTTCGGCTCTGTGCTTCTCAGAGTGATCACTATCTAGTTGCCTAGATACTGCCAATCTTACGTGGGAGAAAACCCAAATAACCAAAGATACACACACACACACACACACACACACACACACACACACACACACACATATATATATATATACTGCCATAAGCTCAACCATAGAGATCTAACTATTTCTTTGTACTACATATCAATTAAACTGAATTTAATTAATTGAGTTGATATGACATACAGCATGTGAATCCAGCTACAATAATGGGATGGCCTTTCCCCCTGTATATAATGGAATAAACAGGTTTCCCCCTGCATTTAAAAGGAAAGTAACACCCTTCTCACTGCTTTGCTGTTTTCCAGGCACCAGTTCCTGATTTTTGACATAATTAGGACAAGATATATACATTACAGGCCATGAAAACCCAGTAGTGATTCATAGTGCTACATGCTGAGCTGAAAACATTCATTGTGGCCCATAACCTTCTCCATAAAACCTTCACAGAATTATTTCAGGAGAGATTTTATAGATTTTCCAGAGCAATTTTAAAGAACTATAAAGAGGCATCAATTGGCAAAAATAAAGGGAGCCATGAAAGTGAGTTTAATGAGTCTGAAAACATACTGTGCAGATGAGGCTTAATTCTCTGATACGAAGACAGTGGTGGGTTATAATCACGGCCCTTTTTAATGGGTCTGTGTAAAGCTTTTCATTCTGGGTTTTGCTTCTTCCTGACTTGTCTACTCTAGTGAAAAGAAAGACTGGGGGTGACATGACAGCAGTTTTCCAGTATCTGAGGGGCTGCCACAAAGAAGAGGGGGCCAAACTTATGTTCCAAAGCACCAGAAGGCAAGACAAGAAACAATGAGTGGAAATTAATCCAGGAGAGAAGCAACCTAGGACTAAGGAGAAATTTCCTGACAGTGTGGACAATTTATCAGTGGAATGACTTTTCTCCAAAGGTTGTGGGTGCTTTCAACTTTCATTTTTACTTTCACTGGAGGCTTTCAAGAAGAGATTGGACAGCCATTTGTCTAGAATGGCATAGGGTCTCCTGATTGAGAAGGGGGTTGGACTAGAAGACCTCCAAGGTCCCTTCCAGTTCTGTTATTCTGACTTTGTCCAGTTATGCCACCTACAACTGTCCAAGTACAGAAGTCACTTCCATCACAACTGGACAAAGAGAAACGGTTCATCTCAACTGGAAGGGTCAAAGCAGAGTGCCTGGCTTTTTCCATATTGCATTGCTACTTCCCTTGGAAAGAGTAAAGACCAGATATATAGCAATTATTGTATATTTTTCAAAACATCAATGTTTTTTTTGCTTCACACTTTGTGGTAGTTTAGAGCTTTGAGCCTCTCTGGTCCTTCAAGAAAGACTGAATTTCTGCCATTGCAAAGAACTGTGAGAAATAGATTAATGGCCTTCCACATCAGGATAAACAAGAAGGTATTTCTTGGACCTTACCTCAACTAAAATTCTGTGGTTATAGGCATTTCTCTCATTTAAAAAATTGCAAGGTTGTCTTGTGGGAAACTGCTTATGTCAAGCACAGTTCAAGGCCCGTTTAAAGCAAAAAAGAAGGGAAAGAAAAGAAGAAGGACAATAATCTCCTCACCCTAGCACTGATGGTGTTCCCTAGCTGGGTCATGAGAAGTCTGCAGGAAAACCACTGAGCTCAGAGAGCACCAAGGGCCACTTGTTTCAATCCGGAGCTAAAAATATTCTCCTTTATTGGTTAATCTCCTGAACCTTACAAGTCTTGCATGCTAATCCAAATAAGTATTACATATATTCATGTTATATTACACGATTATTTACTAACAGTTAAAACTGTTTACCGAAGGCCAAGGGGGAAAATATTACAAACTTGGACTTGTAATCCAAACTTCTACAAGAGTCTTTTAATCAAGCCTCGAGGGTAAGCCTGAATTAAAAGCAGCAGCATTCCATCTTAGTCATGTTTATGGGGGCTAATTTCAAAGCAATCAGCTTGTTAGTGGAGACACGTAGGATTTTAATTTTTGTTTAAGAAAGGATGATGGACTCGATTGATTATCAAGTGCCAAGAAACGGTCACCTTTGCATGCTATTAAAGCAAAAGTTACAGAGGAATTTTCTTAACAAAACCAGCTTTTCCTGAGAGAGAAAGAAAACGATCACAAGAGTTTTCTGACAGTTTTAAAACATAATTCTACAAATCTGTTATTTTAAAGTAGATTTGAAGGATAGAGGCAAGGATTTTGGACAGAGTTTAGGGAGACCTGAGTTTAAGTACAGAATACAGAACAGAAAACTGAATAACAGAGTTGGAAGGGGCCTCGGAGGTCTTCTAGTCCAACCGCCCTCAAGCAGGAGACCCTGTACCATTCCAGACAAATGGCTGTCCAGTCTCCTCTTGAAAACCTCCAGTGATGGAGCACCCAAGAACTTCTGGAAGCCAGTTGTTCCACTGGTTGATTGTTCTCTCTGTAGTGAAATTCCTCCTCGGTTGCAGGTTGCTTCTCTCCTTGATGAGTTTCCACCCGTTGCTTCTTCTCCTGCCTTTGGAGGGGCTTTGGAGGATAGGTTAAAATCCATCCTGTTACTGAACATTATTTTGGGCTGGTGTTTCTCTCTCAGTCCAGTGTACTCCACAAAGTTATTTTCGTGGGGGAAAAATTGGAAGCGGGAGCATCATGCAATCGATGTTGAATTCCTGAAGTGAATGCATAGCATCAATCCAATAAAATGCATTTATTTATGTGTAGCCTGTTTAGCCTATTTGCTAACACCAAATAAAGACAGACTGCTGAAGGCAGGGAGAATTTAAAACAGATTACAAGAAGCTTTAAAAACAACCCTTCGCCAGTGGTGGGATGCAAACTTTTTTACTACCGATTCTGTGGGCGCGAGCATCTGGCATTCAGGCCCACCTATCAAGTCCTTCCCAAGGGCTTGAGGTTGGCACGTGTGCCTGTCTGATGGTGTCAACGGTGTTGTCACTGCATGCAAGTTGTTCCAAGCAAAGCCGCCTTTTGCAAGTGACTAATTGTGGATTTGTCAATGCTGATGGTGTTCAAGTTAGAACAATTAATAAGTGGAACGACTTGCCTTCAGAAGTTGTGGGTGCTTTTAAGAAGAGACAGCCATTTGTCTGCAATGGTCAAGGGTCTTTTGCTTAAACAGTGGGTTGGACTAGAAGACCTCCAAGGTCCTTTCCAACTTATTCTGTTGCATGATGCTCCAGTTGTTTTGAAATTGTGCCGAAGGCACTTATTACTATTGGTTCTGACTTTGCTTCCTGCCGTTCTATTTCTATTTGCATTGTTATTATTACTACTTCTTTTCTTTTCTCTATTTGTAACAGGTTTCCCTCCCAGGTTATGTACACAGTCACTTTACCTGCGATCCTGAGCCGTGTGGAATTAAAGCTTACACTTTTGTTTTACTCAGCCTAATGGCTGTACTTGCATTATAATTGCTAAGTGATATTTGGTTTTAGCGCCATACATTAATCTTAAGAGACACGACCTTTGGAGAAATTCCACTTTTATTTCTGGTGATGAACTGCAGGGTAAAATTAAGGATTTTCAGGCAAGTCTATGGAATGAAAGTTAGCTAAGGAGAATGCACAATGTAGAATCAGCTCAATCTTGTGATGGGAAAAAAACAATGAGAAAATGCATGGTTTTTTTAAAAAAAAAATCCTCTCAAATGAATGGCCACACATCAGATTGGTGATTAAGCCATTGGGTGACTAATTCTGGAACAAAATGATCTAACCATCCAGATTGTGGTTGCCAGATGAAGTCCCATAGAACAAGATTTAAAGCAGGGGGAATCATGCCATGAGTGGAGCGGAGTTGGAAAGTTTTATTGCTATTTATTAATTAAATTTATTTGCTGCCCAACTTGAAATGAAAAGACTCTAAGAGGCTTATTTTATCTTTTTGTGAGGACATTATGCAAAACTTGTTTCTGTCTGAAAACTGAAAATAGAAGAGCTTAGAAGCAAAATCTAGACTGGTTTCAGATTGGCTCTTAGACCCTAATTAACTTCACTGATTTCAAATTTTGGCCCAATTCCTTGAAACGCGGAGCTGAACTCAATGGAGAAATGTCTCCTTCTGAATCTGTAAATAGGCAATTGTCTCTGCAAAGACAGAAGAAAAATACTGGTATCTAACCTACTGTAAATTATTTGTGTGAAACAATAATTAATGGTGTGAAATAATTCCCATAAAGATACTATATAAGATAGTTGGAGGGAAGAAAATCAAATATGCCTCACTATACTAAGTATGAGACAAGAATACAGGATGGAAATCCTCCACTTACAATCATTCATTTAGTGACCATTCGAAGTTACAGTGTGTACCCAGATCCTTTTGTGACCTTCTGACAAGCAAAGTCAACGGGGAAGAAATGTCTTACTTAGCAACAGAAATTTTAGGCGCAATTGTGCTCATTAGTCAAGGATTACCTGTATATGCAGTCCATATGACCCATCCATCCTTCCATCCTTCCTTCCATCCATACACACACACACACACACACACACACAAATAGAATAGATAGAATTCTTTTTTGGCCAAGTGTGATTGGACACACAAGGAATAACAAGCAATCGGCCATCACTCAAGATCAAGAAAAACCTGTGAACAATCAGAGGCGTTTTCACCATCATCTTTTGAGTAGTGATGGCTAGAATTGGACTCTCATGTTCTGCTGCATGTTCATAGTCTATGAAAAGTGGGCGAAGAGAGAAAATGCATCTCCCTAGAGGTGTTTGTAGATGAGCATTAGAAGTTTTTGGAACCTAAATGGAGGAGTTGGAATCCTTGGTGTTAGAGGAAGGACAGAGATGTAGCCAGTGTAATGGAAATGCCAAAGGTAATCTTGAAGTGGAGATTGAAATCAGGAAGGGGTTGGTAAGAGTGAGCGTTGCAGTAATGAGTTTCTTGAACTGTCCTTATGTAGACAGAATGAATGCATATTCAAGTCAGGAAGCAAATTGGAGCGAGGGCGAATTGGACATGAATGCCAATCGAGTCCCGGGGTTTTGTGTGAGATAAGCAGGTTGCTGAATCAGCTAGAAACCGTGACCAGAGAAACCCGCAGGAAAAGACGAAAACCCGCAGGAGCAACTCTTCCATCAAAACAGATTTCAATGGTTGTGGGACGATGATTGATGCATAATGTCAATCGATGCTCAGGGGTAAAAATGCTCCTCTGAAGCATTTTTGTATCCGGTTTTGTTTGCTACAATATAAAAAAAAAGATGTGGAGACTCTGGAAAGAGTGCAGAGAAGAGCAACAAAGAGGATTAGGGGACTGGCGGCTAAAACATATGGAGAATGGGTGCTGGAATTGGGCATGGCTAGTTTAGGGAAGAGAAGGAGTAGGGGTGATGTCATAGCAGTCTTCCAGTATCTGAGGGGCTGACACAAAGAAGAGGGGGTCAGCCTATTCTCCGAAGCCCCTGGAGGCAGGAGAAGAAACAATGGGTGGAAACTAACCAAGGAGAGGAGCAACCTAGAACTAGGGATTAATTTCCTGACAGAACAGTGGAACAAGTTATGCTCCATCCCTGGAGGTTTTAAAGAAGGGATTGGACAACCATGTGTCTGAAATGGTAGAGGGCATGGCTGTCAAACTTTCTGTGTCACGTTACTCTCATGTGATGTATCACAATGTTTGTGCCCTTTGCAGAGCTGCAGTGGGTGATGCATCCGGTCCACGGGCCACCAGTTTGACACCCCTGGTCTAGGGTTTCCTGCCTGAGCAGAGGGTTGGGCTAGATGACCTCCAAGGTCTCTTCCAACTCTGTTATTCTGTCATTCTGTTAAAGCAACTGTCCAGTGGCGATGGTCCTGTAGAGGGTGCTGTTAATCTGCAGGATTTCTTATGTTTGTGTCAAGCGATGGCCACCCCCAACCCATTTGCCTCTCAAGGGTGTGTGTGTGTGTGAAAGAACATCACGGATGCTACAAGGCATCAACAGAGAAAATGATGGCGCTTCTTTTCTAATAAGCAAGACCCGTATAATCCAAATATGTGCCTTCCCGAGGAAAACAAGCAGGAACACATCAGATTTATCACTGTAGGCTTCTGTCAACCTTTGGGAATAAAAAGCATAGAAAGTTGGGTACAGGAATTTATCCCCTGCATGGCTAATGGTGGCTATTGTACTGCAACATCATAATTTCAGTGATGTCATAACTCTGTAATCTCCCCCACCCACCCCCCCCAGAAAATAAATTGTTTTGGCTTCATGGGGGTCATTTTAGTGCAGAGGCTTTATCTTCCTTCTTTCTTTCCAGCATTTTTAATCTTCCTGTTTTTAAAGCCAATTAATCCTTTTTAGCTGCTTGGACTGTGACTGCCTTCCACCGCTCGTTTTCTTTGGGGCTGATTCTGGGCCTGTTTATTTGGATTTTATATTGCATTTTGATCATTAAAGTCTTGCATTTTTAATCTTTAATATGAGCTTTGGTTATCTAGTGAAAGCAAAACACCCAGAGAGTGGAGCCTTAAGCCAAGTTAAGACAAATAAGAAATTCTAGTGAAGTTTGGAAAGAAATTAGGGATATTACAAATGTGTTGATCAAGGAAACATAGAAGGGAATAGATTTCCTGCTGGTTCAGAACAAAAGTGTCCTTCAAAACATCCATTCTTTTGTCAGGATAAAATATGTTACCTTTCTCCTTCCTTCATTTTATTTATGGTGGCATGAAGATAAGACAAATCCCTCTCTCTCTCTCTCTCTCTCTCTCTCTCTCCAGCAAATGTTGCTAGACCTTGTAAAAGACACAATAGAAAGATTTGCCCTGTGCATCTCCCCTTCTTCAGTCCTCCATGGATTTATGGCAAAGCAACAAGGACCGAAGAAAAGTGACAGATGCCTGCATTACCAAGGGTACACTTTTTGTTTCTTTTTAATACAAAGAAAGGGTCAACGCTCAGGAAACCTGCTACGGTAGAGCGACCTTCAGGTGGTACCAGGCAAAGCTGACAGGAGGAGAAGCAAAATTGTTTAATGAAAAAAGGAAAAGAAAAGGATACAGTTGAGAAGGATTTTAAAACTGAATAAATAGATAATTAAAAGAGCTTGTGGGAGAAATAGACTTCACTAAGTAGAGCCAAGGCATGCTAGAGTCAAGACAGAAGACTTCAATGATTGCAGCATGAATGATGTATGATCACTCCCTTTCTTTTGGAGAACTTGGGCGCTACAGTCAGACAATATTCTACCTAAATGTAGCAATGTGATCTTCATTGTTTAGATGAGGTTGGTTTTTTAAATTCTTCCTTAATTCAGAGACTTCAGACCAAAGGTCAAGATTGCACACAACTTGACTCAAATTCCATTGTCTGAAATAGAAAGCATAAATACTCATAATTGACAGTGATGAGAAAAGCTCACCTTCAGAAGTTGTGGGTGTGCCATCACTGGAGGCTTTCAAGAAGAGATTGGACAGCCAGTTGACTGTAATGGAAGAGTGTCTCCTGTGTAGGAGAGGACCAGGTTGAGCCTGAGGGAGGGTTCAAATATGACATCAGTCCACATCCCTTCATGCCCACACATGAGGTCTAAGTCCAACCCACCCTGAGTTCCTTCTACCCTTATTTACCACCAATTTCCTTTGGCCATTAGTAGTTTAGATTCTTATAGAAAGCTTAAGCTTGCAACAAACCTTTATATTCATTTGAACGGCCTGGATCTTCTGATTTCCCTTGACACATGATTGCTTGAGCAGGCAATTGGATTAGAAGACTTCTAAGGTCCCTTCTGACTCTGTCGTGGTGTTGTTCTGTTCTGTTATCCTGTTATAAAAGGGTTTTCTTTTCTGGTACTCTTACACAGGGAGTGGCCACCCAATTAAAATGCTCCAGTCTTCATTCTGATGCTCCTTGTCACAGGACTGGGGCATGTTGAGTCAATGTTGACCCTGCAGTTTTCTTGGCAAGGTTTCAAAAGTGCTTTGTCTTGGCTTTCTTCTTCCTGTGGTTGAGTGAGAAGGACTGATCCAAGGTCATCCATCTGGCTTCATGACTAAAACTGGGCTAAAACTTGTATTCTGTCTTGGTTTCTACCCTGGAGGCTTCACCACTATACCAAACTGTCTATCTGTAGCACAGGATTAGGAAATCCACCTTCAACTTTTTCGTCCAGAATTTCAATTTCTTTCTCCTCCGAACCCAGTGGTTTCTGTGCTAAAGTAGGATTCTTTCCTACAGAGGTTCTCCATCATCCAGATTAGGGTGGTCTCAAAAGTGCTTCTCCAAAAGGCAACTGGACTTTCTTGGTTCTTACCTTTGAAAATGTTTCTCTTCTCACCCAAGAAGTTTGTTCACTTCTGAAAAAAGAAGCTTCTTTGGATGAGAAATGAAATGTTTTCAAGAAAAAACCATGGCAAGAAAGTCCAGTTGCCTTTTGGAAAAGGGATAGGACTAATTCCATTTAGAGCACTGAAACAGGTCCCTTAGACCAGTGGTCCTCAGCCTTTTCTTCACCGTGAACCTCCTTAAAATACATTTTGTGGGCATGGAAAATGGCCACGGATCCCCAAGACTTAAATCTTAACTCCAGGTTTAAACAATAACATTTCTTCAGACCTTTGTGTACTCCCTGTGATGACATTCACAGTTGAACCTCTGCCTTAGACCATGAAGTCCAACCCTCCCTACACAGGATTCCAAACTGAAGCTTGCATTATGCTGATGGTGATCTGGCTTCTCTTCAACACAACCAATGAAGAGAGACCACTACTTTGGAGGGAAAATGAAACTAAGGCCAAACATATTTCTTCCTCTAATTTCCCACCATGATTTAAAGCTCACTCTTGGAATAATGGATTAATTTCTAGTTCACTGACCCCTTCTTTACTGATTTTTTTCCACTGCTTTAATTATAATTCTGCTTCTTATTTCCGTTCCATTACTGCTCACTGCCTCCGACACTATTTTTATTGGAAAAGTAGAAGGTAGGTCCATGTAACAAATATGCATAAAATTGGAGGGTACATCCAACAGAATGGCATAGAGGCAATTGGAATTCTCAACTTTATATGGCATTATTTAGCATTTGAAGAGAATAAGGTGCTAGTTCAGTTTTTGAAGGCACTTTTGCCTAATATGAAATCACTCTGTTGCAAATAACTAAAATACCTCTGCATTTTAAAGAAAGTTAAATGAGATTTTAATGTTAATAGATAGTTAATGGATTTTTTTCTGCTGACTAATACAACTCTGGTAGACAATATCAAACTAATGGTGGCACCACGCAAACCTACTTTTAGCCATTTCAGTTAAATTAAAATCTCATTCAAACATAAAAAGAAAATGTTGTCTTTGATGCCAGGTGAGAAGATGCAGTCAGAAGGTTAAAGCTGTTACTCTGAAGATGCTACAGTTTCAAGTAATGTGCATTTCCCCCCAACTTTATAACTATAACCAATGATTCATTTCAAAGTTGTTACCAGAGATTGCAGGGAAAAGTTGGAATGGTGTTCTCACTTAACCCAAAAGGAGAGTGTGTGACTTGAAAATCAAACTGGAAGGAGCAGTTGGGAATTCTGGAAGCGTGGACCTTTTTCATGAGTGCAAAGTTTTGTTCTGAACGCATCCATGTTTACCAACACCCCCCTCCCCACACACACACTAATTCAACATTCTCCATTGAAGGATGATGATAGAAGCCAGGATGATCCCATCAGATTGCCTCTAAATATTCACGAAATTATGCAAATTTGCATGAGACCTGAGACTCTATGCACAGCCGTGCCATTTTTGGTTTCAAAGGTTTAGCTACGGAGTAGCAAGAAGGGGAGCTGCAATTTAAATATCATTCTGCTTGCTTTTGTTGTTGTTGATATTATAACTCTGGATTAGGAAACCTGCCTGACTGTCCACTCTCCCCCTCCCATTCAATAATTTTCTTTTGCGAGACATTTGAGGATTTTCTGTGGCCAATCAACAGAACAAGCATCTAAGTTGCAAGTCTTCTCTCGACTTTTCATTACATAACCCAGTCATTTCCCATTTGACTTTATTTCACAGTTGATTTGCAGTAGCATGAAGGGTTTTCATATCTGATAGTGGGCACTGACATTACGCATTCCACAGGATTGGATAACCAGTGAGCAATTTTACATTTGGTCGTTGATAGCCTGCGATGTGATATTTAATATTTGACAGTATTTTGCAGCTCACATGTTAGGAGACATATCTTCAATGTCTGCAAAAATAATTTTAACCAAGGGATGCCACTTTGGTCTTCAGAATAAGATTTAAAATTACAATTTCATACTTAAAAATAAAATCCCAATCCCAAATCTTGGGAGAATATAGACCACGTTGAAAGATGATGATGATACAGAATAATAGAGTTGGAAGGGACCTTGAAGGTCTTCTAGTCCAACCCCTTGCTCAAGGCAGGAGACATCAAAACCAACCCAGACAAATGGTTGTCTAGTCTCTTCTTGAAAATCTCCAATGATATTTCTCCTGGGTTGTAGATAGATGATGGATACATAGATGTGTGTGTGTGTGTGAGAGAGAGATGGATAGATGATGATAGATAGATGATAGGTAGATAGACATATATTTGTTTGCACTATTTGATGCAGCATGGAACATAATTGTAGATAGGATTAGAGCAAAGAAAGGCAAATGAAATAAACAGAAATTGCAAAAAGGTAAGAAATTTAACTCAAATACTCATTTGATTTGATCTCCTTGATTACTGAAATCAAGATACCAATTTTCCAGACACAAATAAATTCATTATAATTCCTAACAGACTGCAGGAAACCAACATGCTCAAATTGTGTTGATAAGCAGTTGTAAGGTTCACTTTTTAAGGTGCCATTCATTTTTAATGCAAAGCAAGTGCCTAGAAGATGATTGCTTTGTATTAAAAGCGTAGACAAGAGCAACTAAGATGATGAAAGACCTAGAGACAAAAACACATGAAGAACAGTTGCAGGATTTGGGTCTGGCCAGTCTAGAGAAAAGAAGGACTGGGGAGAGGGGACATGTTAGCAGTCTTCCAGTATTGGAGGGGCTGCCACAAAGAGGAGCGGGTCAACCTCTTCTCCAAAGCACCAGAAGGCCAGACAAGGAATAATGGATGGAAACTCACCAAGGAGAGAAGCAACCTGGAATTAATTAATTAATTTTATTTATTTATTTTTGTCAATTGCTTACTTATAATAGGTAAAAGTAAAAACATAGTTATGAATACATGGATACATATAAGAAAAAATAAAAATAAAAGAAAAATAGGACAGGGACGGTAGGGACATTGGTGAGCTTATGCACGTCCCCTACAGACCTCTTAGGAAAGGGGTGAGGTCAACAAAGTTTTGGGGGTTTGGGGAAAAAAAACCACAGAGTCAGGTAGAGTATTCCAGACATTGACCACTCTGTTGCTGAAGTCGTACTTCCTGCAATCAAGTTTGGTGTGGTTAACCTGGAGTTTATATCTCTTGTTTGCTCTTGTGTTGTTATGGTTGAAGCTGAGGTATTCATTGACAGGTAGGACATTTCAATGTATGATTTTATATACTATACTTAGATCAGACCAAAGACGGCATAGTTCTAGATTTTCTAGGTCTAGAATTTCGAGTCTGGTGGCATAAGGTATTCTTCAATGAGTAGAGGAGTGGAGAACTCTTCTTGTGAAATATTTCTGGACTTTCTCAACTGTGTTAATATCAGATACGTAATATGGGTTCCAGACTGATAAGCTGTATTCAAGTATTGGTCTAGCAAATGTTTTGTTTGCTCTGGTTAGTAATGTAATATTGCCAGAGAAAAAGCTATGTAAGATTAGATTAACAACTCTTAACGCCTTTTTGGCTATGTAGTTACAGTGGGCTCTAGCACTTAGGTCATTAGAAATGAGTACTCCAAGGTCCTTGACAGAGTTTGGATCATCAACAAGGTCTTGACTATTAAGGAGAAACTTCCTGGCAGTGTAGTCATTTAACCAGTGGAACATCTTGCCTTCAGAAGTTGTGGGGGCTCCATTATTGGAGGTTTTCAAGAAGAGACTGGAGAGCCACCTGTCTGGAATGGTATAGGATCTCCTGCTGGAGCAAAAGATTGGACTAGAAGACCTCCAAGGTCCCTTCAAACCACACTTCTTTCTAGCGCTGATGATGTTACCTAGTTGGGTAATGAAACATCTGCAAGAAAACAAGGTAGCTCAGAGAGCACCAAGGATGTCTCATGTTTGTTAGTGTTTTTGTGTTCAAGCCAGAGGATGCATTGGCAGAGGGTTTCCTTGCCAAAATCCAAGGTGGAGATCTTAGCTCAAAACTTGTCATAACTGAAATGACAGGAGACTTGTGGCTCCTGTAAAGTGGCAAGATTAATTGCAGGCTGATAAGATGATATCTGAAGCAAGGTGATCAAAAGAACCAGAGGGGATGTCCATGCTGATTAAGGGAGATGTCTCCCCTGAGCTGCCATCTTTTGACTACAGGCCTTTCATTCAGATGCATTTTCACTGAGTGGAATTCTTAATAATGAGCTCAAATATATTCTTCCCTACATACTGAAGCAATGGCAGGATGTATGGATCAACTGTCATGTGTTTCCTGTTGAATTTATGTTTTACCGGCAAAGACATAAAGAGAGACTAGCATAGTTCTATTTCAAGCTATTTAGCTCTCGTCGGCTAGCCATCCCCTTCTGGGATTCAAACCCAGGCGACTTGCATATTAGGTAGATGTATTAACATCTCTAAGTCACAGGCTCTCCTCCCTTTGTTGGCTACACAAGGGAAAGATTCAGTGTTTTTTTTTGTCAAGGCAACCTGGTCTATCCAATTATGGAAAATGGAAGCAATATGCTCCATCCCATAATTAGGTAGATCAGGTTGCCCTGACAAAAAAAACCACTTGTTATGTATTTCCTTCAAGTCAGCGTAGTTCTTTTGGCTTCACTGGAAATGGGCAGCAGAGGAAAAATGTCAACTGCATATTGCAGAGCTGAGAGGAGCCCAAAGGAAAAGAAATTATACTATCAAGGAGGCTTTCGCTGCCCTTGGCCCTAGTCAACTGAACAATGGCCGAGGATTTCCCCAAAGGTTTAAGGTGAGCAGCTGGGGACAAAACCTCCTGCTGCATTCGGTCCTGCATTTAGCACCGGACATGCGAATGTGGTCAAGAAAAGCTGCTGACTCTCCCCTTTCTCAACTTCTAAGATTTTTCACCCCCTAATATCTTAGGTCATTTTGTGCCTAGTGACTTGACAGCATCTTCTGGAGTCATCCAACTGTCATTGTACCAAACTACCAGAAATAACAGCAGGGTTTTTTTTATATCAAATTAGTGAAGACTGAGTGATGTTATGATGATTTTGGAAGATAGCAGTGAGGATGGCCTTAATGTTAAAAATTGCAGATTTTTGCAGAGAAAAAAAAAAGCCCTATTCCATATAATTTGAGCTGGGGAAGGAAGACTAAAGTCCAATCAAGTCAAGACCAAAGTATGCCAGCTACTCTTTCTGGGGAGAAGAAACCTCTGTGATTTCCTCACAATATAATTGTAGCACAGTCCAGTAAGGCTGTTCCCATTGTAGGCACAGAAATTGAGCCCTTAACACAGAAACTGACTGTCCTTTGGAAGGACAGATCCTGAAGCTGAAGCTCAAATACTTCAGCCACCAAATGAGAAGAGAGGACTCCTTGGAGAAGACCCTGGTGTTGGGGAAGATGGAAGGTAAAAAGGAGAAGGGGACAGAAGAGGAGGAGATGGTCAGATGGTGTCATTGACACAATGAACATGGACTTGGGCAAACTCTGGGAGACAAAGGGGAGGGCAGGGAGGGACTGGTGTGTTGTGGTCCACGGAGTCACAAAGAGTCAGATATGACTTGGAGACTGATCAACCACAACAACACATTGACACTCCTATGTTGCAAATATGACTTATCTGGGAAGAGTCTAATCTCAGAATATCATATTCAACATAATTTAAGGTTGTTAGTGTCTGGATATATGCATCCACGATTGATGTTTCAAGTGATCCTTTTATTATCTGTAAATATAATGTATATGAGTGTGTGTGTGTGTGTGTGTGTTTATGAATGTATGTATGTATGTATGTATACACATACATACATACATACATACATACATACATACATACATGCAGGTCTTGGCATGTTTGGGTCTTTTCCCATGTAAGATTGAGAGTATCTTGGCAATGTTTCGATGAGGTCCCACTCGCCATCTTCAGGCTGGTGCTTTCGGCTTCATGCTTGTGTGAGCAAAGCGTGATCGGAGCTGCCATCTCCCTATATATGCCGTCTCCCTATATAGGGAGACAGCAGCTCTGATCACGCTTTGCTCACACAAGCATGAAGCTGAAAGCACCAGCCTGAAGATGGCGAGTGGGACCTCATCGAAACGTTGTCAAGATACCCTCAATCTTACACGGGAAAAGACCCAGACACGCCAAGACCTTCATACCTGTACCTGTGAAAATCTACAAAAATGTATGTATGTATGTATGTATGTATGTATGTATGTATGTACCGTGTTTCTCACATAATAAGGCCGGGCCTTATTTTTATTTTTTTTGACACCCGAAAAAATGGCTAGGCCGTCTTTTCGGGTGTGACTTAATTCCCCCCCCCCCTTGCATCCTCAGGTGGGCAGGCGGCAACAGCTTGGATGTTCAGGAGACCTTCCGCCACCCTTGCTTTCCCTTCTCCCTTGCTGCCGCGGTGTTAGACCAACGGCCCAGCATTTGGCACAGCCACGTGTGGCCAGTCAGGGCTCCTCCCTGCAACCGGAGCCCTGATCATCCCACCAGGGCCACGCCGGAGCCGTGAGGGCTGGGCAGAGCTGGGAAAGCGAGCTGTGGGTGTTTCCTGGCTCTGCCCAGCCCGCACGGCGCTGGTGCGGCCCTGGCGGGTTGAGTGGAGGGCCCCAGCGGGGAGGCGCTCACTGCCTTGGTGAGAGCTCTGCCGCCGGGCAGGAGGGCCCACCTGTCAGCTGTGCTGGGCGCCCCAGGCGAAGCGCGAAGAACTTATCAACCACCCAGCTCCAGCAATGAGCATGGAGAGAAGCAAGTAATTGAGAAATGTGTCCATTTTCTTCACATAATTTTATCAATTCCTCATATAATTGGGGGGGGGGGGTTTATTGTCTATTTCCTGAACCAAATCAGAAAATAAAAAATAAATTTCAACTCCTGACCTTTTATACTTTGTTTTATTTTTTAGAGTATTTGATCATCTCTTCCTTTATGCTGATATTTCCTCCCTGCCCCCGGAAGCAATCTACCTTGCATTAAATAGAAAATAAACTTTGCTTCAACTATTCACATTCTCATCATTCAAACCGTCCACACTTTTTAGTATGCACTTCCCTGAATCCAGGCATTAATGGCAAGAAACAAGCCCAAAAAACTCTTGTTGGACTCATTATCTCTTTTTCAAGAAGCATCTGCAGGAAGGAAGAGACAGTCAAGCACAGATAATGGACATGAAATCTCTGTTGCTCCAGTGGATTAAATGACAGGCAAATTGGAAGGCAATATTTTGAGGGGGGAAAAAGACTGCACTCTGCACAGTCAAAGTAGACAAAAGCAGATTCATGGTGTGTATCATCAACGCACACTGGGTGCCCCGGAAAGTAAGTTGTGGTTGCAGGCAAATATTTCGGCACCCCTCCTGAAATGGTGTGTTTAGATTAATTTTGATTAATGAACAGAAGCTGACCCAAAATTAAACTCAGCACCTTTTGGCAAATTTGAATGCATAATTAATGGGCAATGATTTACAGATCCCAAATAAGAAAACAGTTTGGACTTCTGTCCAATCAGCACTTGGAACACCAGCCTTGGTGGAAATAATTTTACTCCGAGTCGAGTCTTGTCTTCTTGCGTTAGGAATGTCTTTTTCCATGCTTCCTTGACACCAGGGGACCATGGAAGTCCCAACCTCCCAACCTTTCGAACTGGATCAGGGTCCTCATAAGCAAGTGACCATGACTTTTGAACATGTGTCTCAGTCCATGAACTAAAGTAGATCCATCTTCAGATTTGTTTTGTTAATAAGTCAGAATAAAAAAAATTCAGAATAAAAGAATAAGAGGGTTGGAAGGGACTTGGGAGGTCTTCTAGTCCAACCCCCTGCCCAAGCAGGAGACCTCATACTCTTCCAGACAAGTGACTGTCCAGTCTCTCATTGAAAACCTCCAGTGATGGGGCACCAATAACTTCTGTCATTTGTCACGGATGGATTTAGATGGATGAATCACTGATTCAGTGAAAGCTTATTTGTTGACCAGCTGATGATCTGGAATTTGAGGACTTGCAAAATCTAAAGACAATTCTCTTCTCCACTGGACCACGTTGCCTACCTTTGCTGCTCCAGAAGCCAGCTTTCTTATTAATTGAGATTTTAAATGAGGATCTCCATAGATGATAACTCACAGCAAAATAAAGCTTTTCTCTTGACATTCATTCCATATTTAGGAGAAAGATGCACCTATCGGACACACAACTGAGTTCCAAATTTTTGTATCCCTCGGAAGCATACCTGTTGTCTTTATGGCTACATCTAAACTCTAAAGGATGAAAAAGTGGATAGTAAGTATCACAATGATGAAGATTCAAGAAGCAGCAACATTCTACTTTCTGCCCTCAATATGGTTTTGACTGACAGGCTCACCATCATTTTAATGTACAGGCTCACCATCCAGAATGCTTTGCCAGATCTGAGTTGTCCAGACTTTGGTTACCTCTTCACTTCATGATAATTAAGTCAAAGGATGTCATGTTAAGCAGGTGCAATGTTTCAATGAGAGACGAAAAGAAAACTAGATCAAACGTATCTACCTTAGCTTCTGATATGGTGCAGAAGGTCTACTTCTATGGGCTGATAATGTTTCCTTAAACACCACCCTGTCTCCAGGAAGCAAGAACTGGAAACGTGAGTTGTTGAGGTAGCATAAAACAAAGATCAGCCAAACCACATACAGCATCACATGGTTTTCCCTTGGTTAGTATTCAAAGCACATTAGATAATTTGAGCATCATAAATAAGGCACCATCAGTTACACATTCATCTTCTTGTATTCATAAATAGATAGTAAATATATCCTTCAACCTAACTGGAATTCCATTATCTGGAAAATAGTGGTATCAGCTGATCACTTCAATTGCATTAGTCCAAGAACAATTATTGAAAATCAAAGTTATCCTATTTTATTAATGTAGAAGGATTCAGAAAACCAGAGGTAAGGCAGGGAATGAAGAAACAGGTGACTATGACACCAACTGATGCCAAATCTCTGTTGAAAAAGCATTTCTTGTCTTGCCTTTCCCTTGCCAATGTCCTTTTTTAAAAAGACCAGAACTTGCACACAACTATATAACTGCAAGTACAGTTGTACCCAAGTTGTGCAAAACAACAGGGGTGTATGATTCCACCCAATTTCAGGTCAAATTTGAGCTGCAGGATGATCAAGATCTGATTCAAAGGCAAAACATTTTTAATTCATCCCTTTGGGCCATAAACTACAGCAGAGAAGTATTAAAATGTCAGCACCTGTTTCATTTGGGTGGCGGGTGACAGAATGAGATGACAAGAACTGGGATAATGGACTTTTTAAGAAGACATACTTGCCAAGATCCAGCTCAATAACTTTAAGTGTTTCTTCACAACAGATTATTGGTATATTCCCATGGCACCTCTTTACCAAGGATGGCAAAGGAAACTATTTAGCAAACAGCCGGTAAGGAAGTTGTCCTGAATGAATGAAGACGGTGCTGTCCAACTCAAACAGTAAGCATTTCTGCTATTTGTTGATCTGGGCTATTAAACTTGTCAGAATGGCTGGCTTGTGTTGATACTAATTATATATTACGTTGCATCAATGAACTGCTAAAAAAAATTGTTCATATATGGAAGGAAAGACAAACCAAAGTTTGAGACACCGGAAAGTTAATGAAGTTTATCGAATCTCTCATTCTGAGGTCCCCAATGCAATTTGGTGCCTGAATCAATTTGAGGATTGAGTTTGAAGATAGCTCCAGATGATTTATGAACAAACAAAGAAGCAAACAACATGGTAATCCAATATTTACAATTTTAGATCCCTGGGTTGTTAGAACTGGTTCATTTACACTTGTTCTATAATTCATATTGTTTAAGCATTTTAAGCTGATCGTTAAGGCTGTCCCTCATCTTATGCTAATTGCAGCATCTATTCAAGAGTCTTTGCTGAGGTTTGCTGACTCGGCAACATATTTCATGTCCTAATTTGATTTGCTAGTTTGTTTTCAACTCAATGCAATATGATTACCCAGTCATCATGCCTCAGTGACAGATGCAATTCTGGCTTAATGGGAAATGAATGCAATCTTGGGCAGGTTCATGTTACACCTTAAACTGCAACATGACTCATTGGGAGAGAGGATTGGTTGGTTTTTTTGTGTTGGTTTTTTTTTTTTTTCTGAGATGTTCCAGCTCAGCTAGTTGTATTTTATTTAGCAAACTTGGCTTAGTGGGAAACAAACATTGTCAACTGGCTCACTGCATTTAACAGAATAATAGAATAAACAGAGTTGAAAGAACCTTGGAGGTTATCTAGTCCAATCCTTTGCCCAAGCAGTAGACCGTATGCCAATGGCTGTCCGGTCTCTTCTTAAAAACCTCCAGGGATGAAGCACCCACAACTTTTGAAAGCAACTTCTGTTCCACTGGCTAATTGTTCTCAATGTCAGGAAATTTCTCTTTAGTTCTAGGTTTCTCCTTGGTTGTTTTCTATCTGTTGTTTCTTGTCATTGCCTTCAGGAGCTCTGGAGGAAGAGGCTGACTCCCTCTTCTTTCTGGCAGCCCCTCAAATACTGGATTACTGCTCTCCTGTCGCCCCTTTTCACTCCAGGTGGAGCTCTGCTTTGAGATAGGATAATGGCATCTATGTTTGTAACATCTTAGTGTACTTAAGATTTGCCTTCTAGAGAGGAAGAGAAAAGAGAAACAAACATTTTTCTCGTCCTTTTTTTTAAAGTGCCTGAATTAAGGGAAAGCCAATCATTTTCATTGCTGCACTCTGACAGAAAATAGTCCAACGTTCATTTAATCTTTATGCTGTTAATAAATTTTCCTGAAGCTACATTTGCTGTAATTACAATTCTGATTATACTGAATATTTCCATAGTTTTGATGGCTTTGTAAATCATAACCAGCTGTTTCTGTTCTGCTGAATGACATCTTCACTTGGTAATTTAGTTGCACTGTATAAAATGACTAAATGACAATATAATTAACATTTATGTGGAGAAATCCACTGGATAGTAAATAACTGTAGAGTTTATGAATAGCCAGTTTGTGCTGCCTTCCTCCTTGCTAGAGCAAAAGCTTTTTTGCAACCCATCCTAGAATGACAAAGCTCATCCTCAGCTGAGGCCATGGACCGTTTAGTAATAAATTGGTATGAAACATGAACTGAGAATATACAAAGAAGCTCCGGATTGGTTGGACTTTGTACGACCACTGAAGGACAGGGCAAAATACAGGGAGTTCTTGACTAACGACTACAATTGTTTTTGTTGTTAAGTCAAACATTTGTTAAGTAAGTTTTGCCCCATTTTATTACCTGTCTTGCCAGAGTTATTAAGTGAATCACTATAGTTGTTAGGTTAGTCACACGGTCATTAAGTGAATCCAACTTCCCCATTGATATTGCTTGCCAAAAGGTCACAAAAGGGGGAATGACTCAACCATAGGGCTCTGCGACCGTCGTAAAGGCTTCCAAATCTCATTATTTCTCTTTCTTTCATTCTGTTCCTCATACATAAGCTGTTGCCATGCGCTGGCTCTGCACCCCGAAGCCCCCTTGCTCAGTCGGGGGGCAGGTCCCTGTTATTAGAAGCTGGAGATTTGTCAGAAGTCTGATTAACTTCTCCCACCTCTCCCTGCTGATTTAATGTTCTCCGACGTGGCCTTGATTATCCACATAAATGGTAAGTTTATGTTTATGATTATGGAGAAGCTTGGAGTGCCCTGTAGCAATCAGTCATTGGATGGCAGTTTTAGGACAGGTATTTCATTCTGTGTACATCAAATAGGAAGTTAAGGAAGCTTACAAGATAAAGTACTATACTTATACATAGAAACACACACACACACACATACATACACACATACATACAATATACATATGTGTGTGTGTGTGTGTGTGTGTGTGTGTATACATACATATATATATATA
>NW_020769378.1:3787726-3815375 GCF_900518735.1 Pseudonaja textilis
TGAGTGGACCTGAGTGAGAACTCCTTGAGTCCTCAGGACATAACACCCCTTCCCCCCAGATGCGAACATGCATAGTCCTTGAGGTAGACGGGGGGTTTGTGTTGGCGCCCGGAGCGGCGCAACTCGGGAACATTGTCTGTCTGTTCGGTATCAGTCTGTGACGGTTGAGCTGGCATAGTGTCGCCAACACTCTCTCTGGACTGGGCATCCTCGGAAACCCCCAGGTTGGTTACTGGGGTCGAGCTCTCGAGGGTTGGATCAGGCTGGTCAACTCTCTGGGCGCTGTTGTCCGAGTTTGGGCTGACCGGAACGACCGCTGGCGCAGACTGGTCGCTGGGTGTGATGTGGCTGGGTGGCAGATGAGACGGTTCCCCTTCGACTGGAGACTCTGGATTCTTGTTGGCAAGGTTGCTGAGGCGCCTTCTGAGTTGGTCTATGTGTCTCCTCCAGACGCGACCATCCTCCAGCCTGACTCTATACGATCTCGGCCCGGTGACGGCGATGACCTCGCCTGGAATCCAAAGTGGGTCCCCAGCGAAATTCCTTGCGAATATCGGCTCCTGTAACATAAAATGTCTAACCCCCGAAGTAGAAGCGAGGGGAGAGTCAGGGCAGTATTGTGGGTGCAGTCTATCCAATACAGTCCTCAGGCGCCGGCCCATCAGAAGTTCCGCTGGGGACTTATTGGTGACTGCACAGGGGGTTGAGTGCTGGCTCATCAGGAACCGTGAGAGTTTGTGGTGCCAGTCATCTCTGCCAAACCTAGCGAGGGCCTCTTTGGTGGTCCTGACGGCCCTTTCAGCCAACCCATTACTCGCAGGGTGAAATGGGGCTGTGAAAATGTGGCGAATGCCTAGGTTGGCTGCAAAACGGCTGAATTCTACTGATGCGAACTGTGGGCCATTATCGGAGACCAAGGAGTCGGGTAGTCCATGCGTAACAAACAGGCGCGTTAACGCGTTGGTGATTGCTAGTGTGGTGGTCGTGGATAGCTGTGCCACGTCTATCCATTTGGAATAAGCGTCCACGACCACTAGGAACATCTTTCCATGCACGGGGCCGGCCAGATCGATATGTATTCTAGACCAAGGGGCGCTGGCGCTCTCCCATCTGGTAGGGGTGGCGATGGGGGGAGCAGGACGGGATTCCTGGCAAATGCTGCAGGAACTTACCCAATTGACAATGTCCTCGTCTAGACCCGGCCACCACACGTAGCTGCGTGCTAATGCCTTCATTCTCACAATGCCAGGGTGTCCCTCGTGCAACGCCTCCAGGACTCGGGTACGCAGCGAGGACGGAATGACCACTCGAGTGCCCCACAGTAGACAACCCTGCAAACTGGACAGCTCCTGCATGCGAGTCTTAAAGGGTGCGAATTTGTTATCAACGTTGCCTCCCGGCCACCCCCTCCTCACCCAGTCGAGCACCTGGGCGAGCGTTTGGTCTGCCTTGGTTTTAGCGGCGATGTCAAGGGCGGTGATGGGCAGGTCCAACTGGGTGATTTCGAAAATGGCGTTGATAGGAGCTGGGTCTTCAGCCGGAGCGGGTAAGGGGCAGCGACTGAGAGCGTCGGCGTGGGATAGAGTTTTGCCCGGGCGGTGAATAAGTTTGTATGAGTAGGCCGCTAGGAAAAGTGTCCACCTTGTCATCCTAGGGGAAAGGACTTGAGGTGTCTGTTTGTCGCCGGCCAGTAGGCCCAGGAGGGGCTTATGGTCGGTGACCAGTTCGAAGAAGTGGCCAAAAAGGAATTCGTGAAACTTTTTCACGGCTGCAACAGCTGCTAGGGCTTCCTTGTCTATTTGGCTGTAATTTCGCTCCGTGGCCGAGAGCGTCCTGGAGAAAAAGGCGATGGGGGCCTCGGCGCCATTGGGAAGTCTGTGACTAAGGACCGCCCCAATTCCAAAAGGGGATGCGTCTGCTGCCAGTACTAAAGGAAGGTTGGGGTCGAATTGGATGAGCACTGCCTCTGACGTAAGTAGTGATTTGACGGCGTTAAACGCCTGGTCTTCTTTGTGCCCCCAGTGCCACGGTGACTTTTTGTCTAGTAATCTGTGTAGGGGTTCGGCTACTGAGGCTTTATGGGGCAAGAAGGATGCATAAAAGTTCAGCAGCCCCAAGAAAGCTTGTAGCTCCGTTTTGGAGGTTGGCGTGGGAGCTTCGTGGATTGCCCTAACTTTGGACTCCAGGGGGTGAATGCCAGAGGCGTCAATTTTATAACCCAGAAAGTCCACCTGTCTAGTGGCAATGGCGCATTTTTCTTTTTTTAACTTGAGGCCATGCTGTCTGAACCTCTCTAACACTGCTCGCACTCTCTGGAAGAGTTGGGGTCTGTCCCTGGCCGAGACCAAGATGTCGTCGAAGTAGGGTACTACACCAGGGAGGCCCTGTAAGATCCGCTCCATGAGGGATTGAAAAATACCCGGGGCAACACTTACGCCAAATTGGAGACGCTTGCATCGGAAGGCACCCCTGTGAGTGACGATGGTCTGAAGTTCCGCTGTTTGGTTATCAACAGGGAACTGCTGATATGCTTGAGACATGTCCAATTTAGCAAAAATACTGCCCGGTTCGAATGTGTGCAATAAGTGCTGAATGACGGGCACAGGGTAGGCGCTAACTTGTAAATATTTATTGATTGTTGTCTTGTAGTCCGAGCAAATTCTCAGGCTACCATCTTTTTTAAGGGGTGTGACAATGGGCGTCTCCCACTTGGCGAAATCTGTTGGCTCAATGACCCCTTGTTTTAGTAGTTTATCCAATTCGGCGTCTAGTTTTGGTCGAATAGCAAATGGAACTCTGCGTGGTTTTAATCTGATTGGGACCGCCTGGGGGTCAATGGTGAACGAGATGGGGGTTCCATTATAACACCCCAGCTCCTCGCTGAACACATCTGCGTAGTCAGCGAATAAGGAGTCAGTGTCTGAGGTTGAGACAGCATGGACTCCTGTTAACCCTAGGCCGAGGTGGGGAAACCAATCGAGCCCCAATAAGGTAGGTAGATTGCCGTTAACTACCACTAGAGGTAGGTGGCCTTTAAAAGCTCTAAAACTGACAAAGAACTTGCCTCTGCCGATCACGGGAATGGCCTTCCCCTGGTAGTCCTTCAGACGGAACTGGCATCTCTGAAGCCGGGTAGTAGATAGGCTGGGGTGGAGTCTCTTGAGGGTGTTCCACGAGATTATGGAGAGCGCTGACCCTGTGTCAACCTCCATGTGGCACGGTTTACCTTCTATGGAAACGGAAAGAGAAATTTTACTAACAGTGTGGCAAGTACGCCTGGCAAGGCGGTGCGTGCGACAGTTTAATACTTGCCTCTGTGGTCCCGAGTGCGAGGATGGGGGTCTGTGTGCAGCGCTTTGGGGGGCTTGGCAGACTCTCGCGATGTGCCCCCTCTTATGGCAGTTGTTGCAAGTGGCTCCTTTAAACCTGCAGGTGGCCCTTTGATGTGATCCCCCACAGGCTAGGCACAATGTAATGTGCTTGGGTGGACCGGTGTATTCTTGTTTGGCCCCTACCTGCGACCGTCTGTCGTTGGTGAGGCGGTGGACGTCGTTTTCATCGTTGTGGGTTTCCTCCGCTTCCACCTCTTCGGAATGGACTGGGAACGATGCTAGCTTGGCACTTGGGCCCTGAATTTCGGTGGCTGAGTTCGTTGCTAGCTCGGCTGCTAGGGCCTCCTCGACCGCTTGCGCGAGGTTGAGGTCTTTTTTTGCTAGCAGGCGCCTCTGTAGGTTGAGATCCTTGACCCCACAAACTAATTGATCGAGGAGCATGTCCTCCAGGTATGTTCCAAACCCGCAGTGCAGGGCTGCTGTTCTGAGGGTGGCCATATATTGATTGATGGTCTCCTTACTTGATTGCTTCCTCATACGGAACGTGAACCTCCTGGCGATTTGTGAAGGCCTGGGAGCGTAGTGGTTAGTGAGGATCTCAAGCAACTCGGACCACGGAACGTTTTTCAATTCTCTCGGCGCTACGAGTGCTGCGGCGGTATCGTAAACGGTGGCTCCGCAGTAGATTAGGAAATAGGATTTTTTCCGATGCTCCCCCGCGTCCGCCAGGCCGACCGCATCGATGTAATGATTGAAGCGGTTCTTATACGATTCCCACTCCTCTTCGTCGGGTTTAAACGCCGGAAATACTGGGTTGGAACTCATGGTGCAAAACGGCTGGGCTACCTGCGGAAAAAATCTCTCTGGGACTACGAGCGCTCGTGAGTATTAGTGATATCAGCTCTGGAGAGGTTTTTTGCTACCCTCTCTTTCTCTCTCTGGGTTACCACGTTGGCTGCTAGCCGTTGGAGGTGTCTTGAATCGCGCCAAAAAAAGTGGGCGTTAGTGACTTCAGCGCTGTGCTGTGTTTCCTACTGGCTCGAATTTCAAATGACACCCATTTGAATTTCGCGCCAAATGCAGAGCGGCTGCAGCTCGCAGCGCTTCACTTTCCCCGTAGCGGGGCTAACAAGCGGCTACAGACGCTTCTAACTTTTTGAATCAGACCGCTTTCTCTGGCTGCGGATCAGCGTTTGCTCTTTTTGATCGCTCGTTTTGTTGGCTGACCGCTCTCTCTGGCTGCGGATCAGCGTTTCCCTTATCGCCAGCCGATCGCTCTCTCTGGGCTGCGGATCGGTGGCTAGTGACTCAGCGGTTGCAAGGTGCTTCTGGTAGCCATCCCATCCTCGTCGCCAGTGTTAAGTTTGAGCAATGAGAGGCTGAACCAGAGCATGAGTGCAACAATACTTTATTTTACAATAAAGGGCTGACCGTGCTTGCCAAGCCTGGAACTGGCTCGCAGCAATCAGCAACCGGTTGGCCCCCGCAGCCTGCTTTTATAGCTGGCTGCTGGGGAGAACCAACCAATGGGAATGGGGGGAATAACGCCCACATAAAGTGAGTGGACCTGAGTGAGAACTCCTTGAGTCCTCAGGACATAACACCTACATACAGATATATGAATGTTAGGTTGTTGTAATGGAAATGGCTAGTTTATGCTATTAGGTAGAAGTAAAAAATTGAGGTTTGATGTTACTATCTCAAAAGGGAGTCAGAAGTCAACATGTTTTCTTTCTTTCTTCCCCTTGCCCCACACTTTTCCCTTCCCCTTTTCCTCCCCTATTTTCCTACTATTTTCTTTTGTATTTTTGTAATTATATATTATAAACTAATAAGAAACACTAATTACTGCAAAAAGAACTTCCTTATTTTTCATGTTTCACTTCTCATCCAAGAAGCTTGTTCAGCTCTGACTGGATGGCGGGGAAGGGAAGATTCATATTCCTTGTAGACAGCTGCTCATTTGCATCCTTTTAGAGGGTCATTGAGGCCACTTGGAGGTTTGTCTGTGTCCTCAGGGTCACCTGAGTGGTGTAAATGGCTCCTGTAGTCTGCAATTTTTTTCCTCTAGAAATCCATTCTGGAGATAGTTAAACCTCCAGGTGGGCTCAATAACTCTCTACAAAGAATGCAAATGACCAGCTGTCTGCAAGGAGTATAAATCCTTCTATTCCCCACCATCCAGTTAGAGCTGAAGAAGCTTCTTGGATGAGCAGCCAAATGTCCTCAAAGAGAAAACCAGAAAGTCCAGTTACCTTTGGGCAACCATGACCTGCATGACTGAGAATCTCTGCAGACTTTTGCAAAAAAAGAAGCTAATGTTTAATAGCACCGTGTTATATAAATTATAACTCTTTGCCTGATTCCAGAAGGCAAAGGTAAGCATTTTAGCATATGGAAAGGGGTACCAAATCAGTCCAATAGGCAGTACTACAAGAACATCATCAGCATTGAAAGGAAATATCTAACAAATCAACTTGTAAACAAAACAGGAAATAAACTGAAATCTTTTGTAGGAGGTCCCTGAAGTAGGTCAGCCAGCTAACTTTCACCATGGCTGGTTTTAATGGAAGAAAATAAATAAGTGGAAACTGCAATAATGTTATGTTACTGTCAGGGAAAATCTGTGGCTGGAAACAGACTGGAAAATGAAATATTATATCCTAAGTTATTTCTGTTCATCTACTCTGGTGAGTTGGTGGCTCTTGATAGATTTGCCCATCAGATCTGGGCTGGAAAAATTGAACTGACCAATAGAAGCCACCAAAGGATATTATTAAGGATGATCCGCATTCAATGGGAGGATTCCATGGAGTTGATTCCAGATGGTCAGTTCTCTGACCATCACAGCATGGAAGGCTGATGCTGTGTTGCTTCTGGTGGAGAGCCAGTGTTTGGGCCTCTGCCACAAAATATTTAAGGGACAATTAAATGGGGAAATCAGGAAGAAATTTTAAAACAAAGAGACATTTTTCTTTATTCAGGCCAGTATAGATTGGCATTAACAAAATTGCCCTGTAATCTTTAATCACCAACACTAATGTTTTTAAATGCCGATCAGAAACCCCCATCTCTCCCAGCAGGGAGATTTTTCCCCCATCCAAAGTCTAGCATGTATTTCCATCCACCTTAAGGTTCAACTCAGCCTGGGAGAAACAATCCTAAACCTGATTCCCTTGTCCCCTTTTTGAAAAATGCATGGCAATTCTAGCCGTTTTGATGTTTATGCTCAGTAGGTGGCATTGCAAAGCACAGCAGTGTTTTAGGAGGCTGGCATAACTGAAGCTGCAGATGAGAGCACGAAATATTTACAGATTTCTGTAGGAACTCTTAAAGGGTTTCTCCCATATGTGATCTAGTAGACACACTGGTGGGGGATCTTCCCACTTGATGGGAAAGAAAGGGCAAAATTCAATAGCCTGCCATGTAATTTGACCAGCTAAATGGGATCTTCTGCTCTGGAAAGTAGACAGCAGTCCTCAAGTTACAACTAGTTGTTTAGTGACTGATCAGTTACCAAAGCACTGGAAAAACAAGAGTGACTTACGACTGCTTTTCACCCTTACAGCCATTGCAGCATCCTCTTGGTCATGTGATTAAAATTCAGACGTGGTATGTACTGTACTTGGATTGCAAGGCCATCCAACCAGTTGGTCCTGTTTGTAAAACAAAATTTGTAAAAGCTGAAGATCATGGCTGGGGTTTGACGATATATAACCTCTCCCAATAATTAACGTCTATACCTATCTATACTTCCATATAGTCATTCATACAATTCCTTCCATGTGGGGGAGAGTTGTGCCTTGAAGTGATGATTCTTAGGGTCTCCACACAGGCAACCAGTTGGAGATCAACCCTGATGCTCTTTAGAAGGCCAGATCCTGAAGAGGAAACCCAAAGACTTTGGACCACCTCATGACTTTGGACCTCCCTGGAGAAGAGCCTAATGCTGGGAACAATGGAGGGCAGAAGAAGAAGAAGGGGATGACAGAGAAGGAGGAGGCTGGATAGAGCCCCTGAAACAGTCTCCATGAGCTTTAATGGACTCCAGAAGATGGTAGAGGACAGGAAGGCCTGGAGGAATGTTGTCCACGGGGTCATGATGGGTCAGACACGACTTTGTGACTAACAACAACAACAAATGTACTGTATTCGCAGCATCTGGGGGAGAGGGGTCACGCAATCCCCTTTTGCAACCTTCTGACAAGCAAAGTCAATGGGGAAGCCAGATTCACCCAACAGCCATTTTACTAACGTAACAACTGCAGCCATTCACTTAACAATGGTGGCAAGAATGGTCATTCACTGAGGCAAAACTTTCTTAACAACCATCTTGCTAGGAAATTTGGGGCTCAGTTATGGTTGTAAGTTAAGGATTATTTGTAAAAGCTGAAGATCATGGCTGGGGTTTGAAGATATATGACCTCTCCCAATAATTAATGTCTATACCTATCTATACTTCCATATAGTCATTCATACAATTCCTTCCATGTGGGGGAGAGCTGTGCCTTGAATTGGTGATTCTCAGGGTCTCCACACAGGCAGCCAATGTCTTATTGCTGGCAAAGAAAATAGTGACCTTCACATCTCTAGGACTAGTTATTGAGTCTCCCGTTTCAGACGCAAATAGCAGGGTTATTAATTTTATACTCAACCTTATTGTTTCCCTAAAGGCAACTAGTAAAAAAATGGCTCCAAGCTTTAGTTGCTGAAACTATATTTTTAAACATCCCAGAAAACCAGCTGAGAATTCTGTTAGGTGACATGTATTCAAGGTGTCACCTCAGGAATGTGGACTAAGTAGATGTTTCTTTGATTTAACTATCTGGTTCTACTTTTTTAATTAAGGTCTCACTGTACAGCAGCTATATGAGACCCAAGCTTAGAAGTGAGAAAATAGGAGACATTTTTTCTGTTTTGGAAACATAGCAATGTTTAAAACAGTGGGTTGTGTACAGCTGGTCTTCTTTTCTTCTGTCTGTGGTTATTTCCATTTAGAGTCACTCTTGGCTTGCTTCTCGGCTGCTGGAAATCGAGAATAAGGAGGCAGAACCATTAGAATTTTTAAATGTTTAATTACTAGCTTATCTTCCTCTCTGTCTTCCCTTCCTTCTATTCCCTTTTAGGTGGGCTATAACTGTGGAACACCTTAACCTAACTGCTACTACTGGATGAATTTTATGTCTGTGAAGAGTCAGACGGGACCTCTTCTAGTTTAGGCAACGGTGTTATTACATGGCACGGAGGCAGTGTGGAGAAGCTTATTCTGCTGAAACAGGAAAAATGGGTTTGGTCTTTTCAGTGGAGAAACAGAATGCCCAGCAGATAGAGGTTATTAAATTATCCAAATCTACTTTCATTTGCATATCTACAAGTTTGACAGAAGGGCTTTATCCAACGCTTTCAAAATCCATTGGGCCTTTGTTTTCTTCCTGAGCTGATCCAGCAGGTTTATTTCAAGTCATTTCAGTCCTTGGTGGCTTCATGGTTCTGTACGTTAACGCTGAAAAATTCAGAGGAAGAAATGAATGCAGCGAAGATTAAGAAAAGGAGGAAGGATTGTAAGATATGCGGATTCCTCTTGCATGGATTGGATTATGCATTAATGTCGACTTAGCAAACACCTAGACTGGATTTTTCCCCATAACGATCTGTCCCTCGATCACAGTCCTTTAAGTCTCTTTCCTGCAAAGACTGGATATTTACTGGGGTGAAAAACCAAGAAAATGACTATGCATAAAAATGTGGTCTTGCCACTTGTCTTGTGGAAATACGGCTGATAATTCAGGAGAAAAATAAAAACTGAATATACTGGTAGTGGAGTACTTGTATAGTGTAAGTTTCATAATTTAAAAAGTTTCATAATTTCCTCATTTATTTAGACTTCTTAGCTTTCAGGGTTTGCTGTGCTGATTGCAAGAGAACCTGTGTTTATTTGGAAGCTCTTTCGATTTCAGTCTTATCTTCTAAAATTAAATCCTCTATTTTTATATCTGCAATCGGAGTTTTATTTGCAACATGTAATTATGAGCTAATCAAGACATAAAATGGTAACCCCTACCTGGATCTCTTACTTCATTTCAATTTCTCTCTCATATATTCTCACTTTAAATCTTAACCTTAGAATGCTTACTGGGAATCAGGTTCTTTTCCGATACAGGAGAAGCAGTATTTCATTTTGTTTTAATTGACTATCTAAGTAGCTTCTTAAACTTAATTCTTTCTGGGCTTCTGGGAATGGAGGGAAAAACAGGCCAACTTTCATGCAATGAAAAGCTTTCAGCTCAATGTTAGATGTGTCTTTATTAAATCAAATTCCACTGGTGTTGCTCTCGGGTCAGCTGAAACTGGATTGTACCAAGAAATGTCTTTTCACCATGACTAAACCACTGCCAGTAGTGTGAAAATAACCAAGAACCAAAAGGTGAATGATGGATTAGGCCTCCAGAGTCTCCATTCTGGACATATAGGGCCGCTGGTTTGAAAGTGGAGTCCAAGAGGCCATCTACATTAAGTCTGAATCGTCTTCTCTCAATAGAAGAGGGAGGGACATGACACCCCCCCAATCTCCTGTTTGCAACACGATCCTTTCAATGGTTCCAAGAAGGTTCCACACCCATTTGCACTATTGAGGTGACCCTCGAGGGCACAGATAAACCTCCAAGTGGCCTCAACAACTCTAGAAAGAATGCTAATGACCAGACGGCTGCAAGGGATATAAATCCTTCCATCTTCCTCCATTCAGCTAGAACTGAAGAAGCTTCCTGGATGAGAAGTGAAATTCTTCAAAGTAAAAACAAAGTCCAGTTGCCTTTTGAAAAAAACATTCTTCGGGCAACCATGATCTGGATGACCGAGAATCTCCATAGGCAGTTAGGCCTCAGGGTAATATAGAACTGAAGAACAATCAGATAGGGTAGCAAACAAGAAGCCAGAATTAAAGATCAACCAAAAGATAGAGGGCCATCTTAGCTCCGCCATTTTACACCTGCTTTATCTGTCACCCCACATCATATCATCTAGGCCTAGGGTATTGATGAAATAAATTTTGGTCCCCTTTCACAGTAATTAGAACAGCATTGCTTATGACTGGAAGTTTTAGCACAACAGCCATTTGCTAAAGCTGCCAAGTTTTGTCCTTCAAAGATGGTCTTGCTCAACACTATTGAATAATTTGGGATTATCTCTTGTGGATGGGTATGAAATCCACCGTGCCTGTGGTAAGGTATTTCTAACTCCTTTTCATTATCTGTTTTCTTTCGTTATCTATTTTCTGTTGTGGGGTTGTGAAGGAGAGAACATTTACAGCACACACACACACACACACACACACACACACCAGTTATTTAATAGGATTCACGTTTTGTATACAGATCTTGGCTTGTTATTCCGGCATTTGTTACCCCAAATTCATGAAGAGCTCTTGTTAACCAGGATGGAGACCAAAGAGTTCTCAAAATAGAGAACAATCCTTAGACCCTATAAAGGGGAATACAATGCTGGAATAGATTGATTGACATTATCTCCATTGGTTCAGAAGCTCTGGGAGACATGCATGATAATCCCTTTGCCACCTATCTATCTCTATCTATCTATCTATCTATCTATCTATCTATCTATCTATCTATCTATCTATCTATCTATCATCTCTCTCTCTCTCTCTCTATTATAATTTTAAAATTATTTTCCATGTTTAATAAAAAATAGAGCCATTAAGTCAAGCTGAAGTCGTGGGTGACTTCGGGGACTCTTAATTATTAAAAAAAAAAATCATGACCATTGCTTACATGACCTTGTGTTTGTGGAAATAATGCACCCTATTGAAACATTTTTCTCTGATATTTATGTGTAAAGTCTGTTTGGTGAGAACACATTCTTTTCTCTTAGTACTTCTGAATTTCAATATGCCCCTCAAAGAGTTGTATAAAAAAGAGAGAAAAAAAGAGAGAGATGGGGGTCAGAGAGCTTAATTATTTCCTGCTGAAAAAAAGGGTTGCTTTGTTAAAAAGTCTCAAAGGATGTGGCAAAAATGAGTTCTTTATAAGAAGATTAACAAAAAAGAAATGTATCTAAAAGGTAAGAAACACTCAATGCATTACAGAAATCATAATCATAGCTTTAAAAGAAAGAAGTGGGTTTGGAGAAAGGGAAGATGGAGGGGGGGAGAAGTATTAAGGAACAGCAGCATTTAAACAATGGGTCTGAACCATTTGAAGTTGGTCTCTGAGGGTCCTTGGTGCTCTCTGAGAACATCATGGATCCCCTCATTTCAACCCCAAGTACAATATTTTACTTTCTTGGTTTTTGGCCTCTATTTAGAGACTGATGAGTGTGAAAGTAAAAGAGATTTTTTTTTACAAAGTCAACACTGCAGTTTTTATTTTATCTATTTATTTGTTTGTTTGTCAAACATGTACAAGATAACAAGTATAGGTATGAACATAAACAAGAACAAAAGGGAGTAAATACAGATTAATGGGGACAGTACGACAGGGACAGTAGGCAGCCTGTTGCACTTATGCACACCCCCTTTAAGGACCTCTTAGGAACGGGGCAAGGCCCACAGTTTGAGACAGTTTGAGGTTGAAGCTGTGAGGGGTTGAGGCTGTAACAATGGAGTCGGGTAGGGCATTCCAGGCATTGACCACTCTGTGGCTGAAGTTGTATTTTCTGCATTCGAGTTTGGAGCAGTTTACCTTGAACTTGTATCGGTTGTTTGCCCCTGTATTATTGTGATTGAGGCTGAAGAAGTCATTGACCAGCAAGATGTTGTAGCAGACAATTTTGTGAACTATGCTTAGATTGGACTGCAGGTGGTACAGTTTCAGATTGTCCAGGCCCAAAATTTCTAGCCTGGAGGCATAAGGGATTCTATTCTATTGTGAATGGAGGAGCAGAGGAGTTAAACTGGGAAGTTGCTGCATATCCTGGTGGTAACACTGAGAGGGAGAATCCAAGGCTGAACTCAATGAAAGCCCTGAACCAGTGTGACCAAAATGTGGTTGAAGAAACATGCTCAGTTGCCTGAAATGGGGTCCTTGTGGGATGAGAGTTCAAGGGTCAGTTTTCAGCTATGAGTGAGGTCATGGGTGGCTAATGGATGGCACCAGCTTTGTGTGCTCCAAATGTTCTTTGGCTGACAATAAGGAGCCCAGATCTCTCAACCTGGGGACATGGAGTTAATCAGGTGCCACAGAACACAGTGGTTGGACACCATCAAAACTGACACCAGCTGGAGCACAAAACATCTCAAAGGAGCAGTGCAAGATTGGAAGATGTCAAGAGAGCTGGCTTCTTGATCAGACCACTGAATTACATCTGGCCATGGAGTCATTCTGAATGGCTTGAGCAGGTCTTGTATGATGAAGTAGCTTTCAAAACCCATCTTGAAATAAACGGGCAGAAAGCGAGACAGCCCAGCTTCCTCCATTATCACTTCCTTTCAGCTTAATTGCTTTAACATCATCTATTAATCATGTGGCCCACTGCTAGGACGAAATGCACAATTAGGTTATAAAGATCCAGAGAAAACAAGGGGTGGATTTAATTAGTCATTTTTTATCCAGGCATACAACTGGGAACTGACCTGACAGTTCAAAGGACTTCCTCTCTGATTAAAAGAGCAGATCTATAGAGTGATGAGATTGGCTTGTGCAGAGTTGCTGTTTGGCTCAAGTGATCTTGGACTATTTCCAATGACACAATATCCAGATGTTTGTTGAGTCTTGTTATAATAAAATATGGTCCTTTGGGAGACAATATCTATCTCCACAGCAGTTGCTCCAGTATAGAGGTTGATGATGAACATTGAGAGGCTGCCACAAAATAGCTGAAGATCTCTCCCTCCCTCCCTCCCTCCCTCCCTCTCTCTCTCAGTGTAAGAGGGATGAACATATCAACTATTTCTCTCTTGATTTCAAAATGATCATCTGATAAAAAGTGAGCCTTCAATTGACTTTATAGCAGAAGTTCCAATAATTGAAGGGCTGCCACAAAGAAGACTGGGGTCAATCTATTCTCCAAAGCACCAGAAGGCAGAACAAGAAGCAACGGATGGAAACTTTATTTATTTATTTTTATTTTTAAAAAATTTGTCAATTGCTTACAAGATAATAGGTACAAGTAAAAACATAGTTATGAATACATGGATACATATAAGAAAAATAAAAATATATATAAAAGAAACAATAGGACAGAGACAGTAGGCATGTTGGTGCATTTATGCACGCCCCCTACACACCTCTTAGGAAAGGGATGAGGTCAATAGTAGACAGTCCAAGGTTAAAGTTTTGGGGGTTTGGGGAAGAAACCACAGAGTCAGGTAGAGTATTCCAGACATTGACCACTCTGTTGCTGAAGTTGTATTTCCTGCAATCAAGTTTTGTGCGATTAACCTTGAGTTTGTATCTATTGTTTGCTCTTGTGTTGTTATGGTTGAAGCTGAAGTATTCATTGACAGGTAGGACATTGCAATGTATGATTTTATATAGTATATTTAGATCGGACCGGAGGCGGCTTAGTTCTAGATTTTCGAGGTCTAGAATTTCAAGTCTGGTGGCATAAGGTATTCTGCAACAAGTAGAGGAGTGGAAAACTCTTCTTATGAAATATTTCTGGAGTTTCTCAACGGTGTTAATATCAGATACGTAATGTGGTTTCCAGACTGATGAGCTGTATTCGAGTATTGGTCTAGCAAATGTTTTGTATGCTCTAGTTAGTAGTGTAATATTACCAGAGAAAAAGCTATGTAAGATTAGGTTAACAATTCTTAATGCCTTTTTAGCTATGTAGTTACAGTGGGCTCTAGCACTTAGATCATTAGAGATGAGTACTCCAAGATCCTTGACAGAGTTTGGATCATCACCAAGGTCTTGACTATTCAGCCTGTATTTTATTTTCTGATTTTTTTTTTTACCAATATGTAAGACAGAGCATTTATTTATCTCATCAAGGAGAGAAGCAACCTGGAATTAAGGAGAAACCTCCTGACAGGGAGAACAATTAATCAGAGGAACAGAAGTTGCCATTTTAAGAAGAGACCAGAAAGCCATTTGTCTGAAATGGTATAGGGTCTCCTACTTGAGGAAGGAGATAGATTAGAAGACCTCCTCTCCTTTCCTCTCCTCTCCTTTCCTCTCCTCTCCTCTCCTCTCCTCTCCTCTCCTCTCCTCTCTTCTTTGGAATATTATCATTGTTTGTCTTCCAGCTTAGCATCCGTGTCTTCTAATGGAATATTGGTGGAAAAATACATTTAGAACGCATTCCCAATTAGATTTAGATTGGCTGAAGGGTTTTTTTTTTTTATCTTCTTGAATGGCACTCAAACACATAGTCAATGGGACAGAACGAATGTACAAAATGATAGGTGTGTTGCCTGCTTTGATCAGGAGGAACATTAGCCTTATCTTTATTTTGCACAGTTATTACAAGGGAGTTTCATTTCCCTGAGCAATTTCTTGGTCTGGAATTTATTTTCTGTAAAAGAAATATAGAGGGGTATTTATTCATATTAAGGTGTTTTTTTTTTCCTGATGATCAGCCCTAAAGGCTCTCAGATCAGCCTAGGTCAAGAAGATTAGTAACAAGTGAAATAATCCTCAGCCTTACTATCTAAAAGCTGCCACATGGTACACCCAGTGAAACGACATCCTTGAGATATATCAATCCTCACAGAATTTCACTTAATCAGAAAACACACTTCCAGTTGTCAAAATTCTCAAAAGAAATATTTTAAAAAGCAGCCTAAATTGAAAGAAGAAGAATTCTTGTTGATTGTTTTGCTTGTTTGTTATGCAGTAATTTGGCAGGGGGAAATAAATTACGCTAGCAGAGGCAGACAATTGGATATACTTAATTAATTTTAACTTTGCGTATCAATGAGCTGGCAACCCGATCTGGCTCTTGGGATTCCTGCAAAATTTTGCAAAACGTGCTTCTACTTCGGTCTTATGCCTGGCGGAGACTGTTTTGGACATAGAAGAAAAGCAAGTCTCTACGTCTACTCTGGGTGGCTGCAAAGTCCCTGTTTACTCGGCCTACAATTTGGTGTTCAATTTTACAGCTCCTTTGAAGGTGGAGACCCAACTTTTAATTCGGGTAAAATATACAATTCTGGGTTCTGATAAGTTCCAATGGATTTCTTTTTTTTTTTTTTAATGGCAACAATCAATTCTTTTTCATTTTTACCCAGGGTATACATTGAGTCAAGCCTGCAGATGTGTGTGGTACTACAGATAGTCCACAACTGAACCAAAATATTATGTTGCTAAGCGAGATAGTTGTTAAGTCAGCTTTATCCAATTTTACCACCTTTCTTGACATAATTCTTAAGTGAACCACTGCAGTGGTTAAGTTAGTAACATGGTCGAAGGCTCCTTCTTGCTCTCAGAGCCGGGTTGTTTTCTTGCAGATGGTCCGAAGTCACTATTTTCACTGCCACTGTAACTTCAAATGGTCACAAAATGAACTGTTGTAAGTGAAGGACTCACTGTATGTGCAGAAATGTGCAAACTTTGTATCGTGAGATCCATTAAGCCAAGGGGGTCTCCAAACTTGGCAACTTTAAGACTTGTGGTCTTCAACTCCCAGAATTCTCCAGCCAGCAGAACCTCTGTTGATGGCTCAGATCTTATGACAGTGGAGACTTTCTTCATAAGTTTGGAGACCTCTGCATTCAGCTATTTGGGGTCTGAAACGATACGCAGAAGAGATGGTGATTTGCAAAGGGAGTGTCTTCATGATGACTTTTACTCCCATACCTAGTTCAGGATTCATAAAGTGACCCTATTTCTCTGGCTGCCAATCAAGCAAATACTTCTGAAATCCCTCCACTCGCCAGAAAGGAAATTCTTTGTACAGATTTACTTCATTCTGTTTGGTCTGTAACTAAAGGCCCATTTTGTGAACCAACCATGAGCAATTTAGGGAAACCAGCACTATTCTAAATTCATTAGTATTATTAGTATTATTTTAAAAATGAATGCAAAGTGCAGTTTGGGGACAATAAAAATCCCTCTCTAAAGCAAAAACAGTTGGAGTGTGTAATTATTTACTCTTCCCTCCTATGCTTTTTAATTTCCTTCCTTTATTTATTTGATGCCAGTACTTATTCAGTAACGATGCATCTTCCTCCTCCTTGCCTCGAGCCATTCTCTATCACTTATATTTTAAACTTGTTCAAAAATTAGAAATTGTCCCGAGTCCTTTTATAGGGAAAGACGTCACATCTGTGCAATTAACCCATTGCTAGTTAATGTGGTGAGAAAAATAGTGAATAAAAGCAGGCAAATGATGTGAAATTAAAACATTTGAACAATTGGTAGGGGTTTTTTCTTAGAAGAAAGTTTTATGGTGCATTTCCTAATTCATGCAACTGAGCCTCTTTCAAAGATGCTGAAAGAGCAGAACCTCTGCCGATGGCTCCGATCTTATAACAGTGGAGATGTTACTTATAAAGATATAGAAAAAACCAGTTACATAATTCTTTTAGAACAAAATGGTTTCTTGGCTCAGAAATGCAAGCAGCAAGGCATCTATAGAAGCAAACAAAACCTCCACTGTGTCAATGCAATCTATATACAAGGGGTTTCTATTGGTTGTATTGATTGATCAATTGAAATAACTCAAGGTGACAAACATATCCAACACAGTTTCCTCCTCCTATTTTTCCCACAACAACCACCCTGTGAAATGGGTGGGTTGAGGACAAGTGACTGGCCCAAGATCATGCAGCCAGGTTTTTTATGCTTAAGGAAGGACTAGAATTCCCCATCTCCTGGTGATTGGCTCAGTGTCAATCAGCTGGCTTTCATGGCTAAGGCAGGACTAGAACTCATGGTGCCTGGTGCCTCCACCACTAGACCAAATGGGCTCTCATTTTTAACACAACTCAATAGAGTAAGCTGCATAAAACGAAACTTGGAGTGTTTTTTTTTAATCTAAAAACTCATAATCTAATATGTTCAGAACAGAATAATAAATAAACTGCAGTACGAAATAGGCATCTCCAGGAGAGTCAAGTGAAAAAGAATGACAAGATCAAATGCGCATCCTCCTCTTTTGTTCCAATAGCCATTTTGGTGAATCCATTATATCATGCACACACACACACACACACACACACACACACTTGCACTTGCATACAGGCTGCAGAGGCCAAGCAACTTAAGGGGACAAACAAGGTGGAAGTAGAATGCTAGCAGAAGATACCCTTTGACAGGGGCCAACTTCACAATAACGTTGAAAGCAATCTCTTTCCGTGATATCTAAAGTTAGTTTTCCAAAGCAGCTGTCTTCCTCTGCCTAACTGAGGAATTACCCCTACTAGGAACCCAGCTTTACAAAACCAGAATTAAGCTGTTGGTCAAGTAGATGATGGATAAGCTTTAGAAGCATTTATAGCAAGAACTAAAATGCTCACTGTATTAAAGCCAAGATGGAGGATATAATAGCGCCCCATCTCTTTCATTCTGGAATGGCTCACCAAAGAAATACACAGCACTGTGATCGAGTTAAAGGAAAAGAGAGGGTTTTTTTTTTTCATTTGTTTTCAACTCTCCAAAAGCTAATATTGGCTGGGAAGATCCAAGATACGGTGATACCAAACAAACCATGAGACTTAACATGTGATCCTTTGTTTCAGCTGGAAAGAGTAGCAAGTCACAAGGCAGCCAACAATGACAAGCTTTAGCTTGCATGTTGAGTAGCAAACAACGGGACAGAAATGTTTGTGCCAAAATGTGTCAAGTACCAAATTTGACGAGTTTTAAAGCAGTTGACTATGGAGGTATGACTGTAACAGTGAAGAGAGCCAAGAAAATGTCTAGCTCTTTGCTGGCACCTAGTAGTCATCCAGGTTTTCAGTGACCAGAAATCTAGCCTTGAGGGTGGGGCCTCCAGAGCAGGGCTGAGTGACGTTACAGAGTGTAGGAAGTTTTGGTCCTTCTTTAAAACTTTGCTTTGCAATTCTGCAATTCAAATCAGGCATGCAAGTTTCATCTACTCCTCTGGCGTAATTAGTGACGGCCACATCATTAATTTCAGAATTAGCAAAAGCAGTTGGTTTAAATTAGATCACCAGGGAAAGTTAATGCTCTAGACAGGAGGTGTTCATGCTGTAGCAAGATGATGAATAACTTGACAGGGCAGTTAATCTCCCCAGTTTAGATATGAGAGTGGTGTTTTGATTCTGATACAGGTAGTCCTCGACTTACGACCACCAGGGAGTCCAAAGTTTCTGTTGCTAAGTGAGACATCTGTTAAGGGTCTCAATTTTTAAGCGAATTTTCCTCCATTTTACAGCCATTAAGTGAATCACTGCAACTGTTAAATTAGTGACATGGTTGTTAAGGGAATCTGGCTTCCTCACCCACTTTGCTTGGCAGAGGGTCACAAAAGGGGACCACATGACCCCGGGACACTGAAACCGTCATAAATAGGAGTCAGTTGCCAAGCGTCTGAATTTTGATCACATGACCATGCAACGGTTGTACATGTGAAAAAACACAGAGGTCAACAGTCAGGGGACTGCATTTTTTCACACTTTTATGGATTTAATTGTAGTTTCTGTCCGAAGAAGCTATTAGGGAAAGCAGGTTCTCTTAATAATCACAAATGGTGCAGTGGCCTAGAGGTGGAGCTCTCGCCTCACAATCAGGAGGCTGTGAGTTTGATCCTGGGCAGAGGCAGGTATTTCTCTCGCTGGGCACAATGAGAATATATATTGCTGTAGACTCACATTGGCAACAGGAAGGACATCCTGTCTGTAAACACTCACCCCCATGCAAGGGATTATGGGGTCATTCATAGAGGATGATGATTCTCTTAGTAATCACCATGCTTGCATTCACTTCAAAAAAGATTGCAAAAACTGGTTGTGGTCACACCTGCTTAAGGACTCATGATGATCTATGAGCATAATTCCAGGCTGAATTACAGTCCTTAAGTTGAGGATTACCCATAATTATTAAAGAGTATTGGAAAAGGAGTCCTTTTAAGTGTACAAAACTAAAACTGCAGAGTGTGTGTTGTTTGTTTTTTTAGGCTATTCATTTATTTGATTTGTCTTGTCTTGGTGGCTCAACATGTAACAGCTAGAGGATATTGATGGTGACATCTTGATGGTGGTTTGTTCTCCGAGCTTGTTGTTTAGTTTCCAAATGTTTTGTCATCAGGCTAGGTAACGTCATAAGCGGAACTTTGGTTGAAGTGTTTTGCTTCTCTTTTGCTTTTATAGGTCTTATGTGGTCAGCTGGTCCCATGACCGACTGGTCACAACGTGTGAGGGTCATCTGGTGAGGAGGCCACCCTAGCTGGAGGTCAAATCACATAAGGCCTACAAAAGCAGAAGAGAACTCAAACAAGACACTTCAACCAAAGTTTTGCTGCTGATGTTACCTAGTGTGGTGAGGAAACATTCGGAAATTAAGCAAGCCACCACCAACACCTACCATCCCAGCTACAAATATTTCCCGCCATTTGTAATTGATCATATCTATCCATCATTTGTGTGTGTGTGTGTGTGTGTGTGTGCGTGCGCACTTGTGTGTATAGGGCTTTTGTTGAGGAATTTTTAAATATGCATATGTTTTTATTGTGCTAGGATTATTTGCCTGGGTAATTTATTATGTTAATGCAATAAAAAAAATACACACAGAAGATTTACAGAGATCCACACATCACTCAGTGGGCTAAAAACTTTTAGTGGTTTCTTCCAGCTCTTAGGGATCTGATATATGGACTTCATAACATGAGATCTTAATTAACTGACAGGGAAATCAGTGTTAATAATCATCAAGTAAGCAATGCACCATAAAGAATCTTGCCATCTGGCAAAGAACATCCCTTCCTTTCTCTTTCTTTTCTTAAGAACTTTTTTTTTTAAAAGGAACTGCAATTCTCAAGATGGTTACAGTTGCATCCAGCTTTCAAAAGCAAAATGACTATGTAATTCATTTAGAAATAAAAGAGTACAAATATACTCTATTAATTTCCAAATAGTATGAATGGTTCCGATGGAAGTTTTTTTTATTTTTCCTAGTCTGTCAAAACAAATTTACTCTGTGCATTTTTTGGATCAAGGAGAAATAATTTCATTTTAATGCATATCTCATAACGCTTCTTGTCTCATTTGCTAGCCAGTTCCATTATTCTTCTTTATGAGAATGTTACCCAGCTCAGATGAATGCTAATTTAAGAAGTGTTTTAAAAATAATAATAATAATCAAAAGATATTGGGGGAAATATAATCCCTCATTTTCTGTAAAATGATATATTAGTGGAGTCGATCAAACAAAAAGTGAAACCCAAGAGGAAGGGAGCAAATACCGAAGGTCTATTGTGACAATAGATTTTAAAAAAACAGGATAAATAATAGGATAAATAGGATACATAGGATACAAAGAATGGTTGCAGGAATTGGCTTTGTCTAGTCTAGTGAAAAGAAGGACTGGGGGTGACACCATAGCAAAGTTCCAGGATTTGAGGGGCTCCTGCAAAGATGAGGGGGTCAACCTATTCTCCAAAGCAACTGAGGGCAGAACATTTACTTATTTATCTCTCAGAGCAATGTCTTCTTCTCAACTCAACCTATCTCCCAGCCCGGAAGAAAAATGCTGTCCTGGGGTTGCCACAAACCAGGCTATGAATCCCACAAACCATCATCCAAGATGTCACAAAGCTTTAAAAAATGGAACGTCCTATTCCTAAGCTGGCTTTTGAATTAGGACAACAGAAGAACAGAGCTGGAAGGGACCTTGGAGGTCTTCTAGTCCAACCCTCTGCTCAAGCAGGAGACCCTCTACCATTCCAGATAAGTAGCTCTCCAATCTCTTCTTTAAAACCTCTGGTGATGGAGCTCCCACCATCTTCGGAAGCAAATTGTTCCACCCGTAGTTCTCACTAACATGAAATTTCTCCTTAGATCTAGGTGGCTTCTTTCTTGGTTCCGTTTCCATCCATTGCTTCTGGTCCTGCCTTTGGGTGACCCCTTCTTCCTTGTGGCAGCCTCTCAGATATTGGAACCCTGCTATCATGTCACCCCGAGTCCTGCTTTTCCCTACACTAGACACTTTCCCTACACACCAATTCCAGCAACTGTTGTTCATATGTTTTAGCTTCCAGTCCCCTAATCCTCTCTGTTGCTCTTCACTGCACTCTTTCTCGAGTCTCAATATCGGGTTTATATCGTGGTGACCAAAACTGGATACAACATTCCAAGCGTGGCCTTCCCAAGACATTATAAAGTGGTACAGCACTTCACATGATCTTGATTCTGTCCATCTGTTACTGCAGAATCCCAAAGCATAAACCTTCTGGGGAAAATATATATCTGTTCCCCCAACCCTTTTATGATTATGCCCATCCCATTTCTCCCTCTTCTTTTCCTCCCGCAAAATGTTAAGCATCGTCTTGTTTCTCCTGGGGTCCCGGTTGGTTCTCTGAGCAGCAGGTCCTTGGCCAGCTAGCCGTGAAAACGCAGCTCTCTCGCGAAACAAAGGAGTGCTTGTGCAGACTTCAGAATCTTTTCTTTCCTGCAAGATCCAAGCAGATGATAAAAATCTAGCTTCACAAAACAGTTTGCTAATTAGCTTTCATCGGGCGGGGGGGAAATAAACCTCTCGCAGGCGGCACACGACGATAGATGTCTGGTGTCTGAGCGAGTTTGGTACAGCTGTGTTGAGTATTAAAGGGAGAAAATAATGGATTTCCTGTGTATGTGATTAGAAGCATGAAGTGGACAAGCTGATGGGTACAATAATCAGCAAAGGGGTTTTTTTAAGCTGAAACCCACCAATTTGGGGGAAACTTACAGTTTTGAGCAAAGAATGGATGCATTCACGTCCCTCCCCCGGCTTTCTTTTTTGAACACAAAACCAGAGGCCCAGCTGGTGAAGAAATGATGACTTTTCCCTAGATATTTAATATTAAAAAAAACCCTTCTCATTCATAATTGCTTTGTATACATAGACTGGGACTGTTTCTGAGCCATATTCTTCTCTCAGGCTTTAAAAAAGGCTTTATAAAAGCCAATCAAATCGTCTCAAATTAAATATTTTCAAGGCATCTTGAGCTTCAACCCTGCTGAAAAGGAATCAGAATGATTTTTTTTAGCAAATCGGAAGGACGCCCACACAAAGTTGATTTGAGATACAACCCACCAATAGGACAGAAGTTCCCATGTGCTTCAATAGGTTGTCATTTTTGCACTCAAGCATACCTTGAACTCATGGGCCCCGTCACTCCTGGCCCTGTCATGATATGATATGATCACAGTGACACGACAGAAGTGTTCCAATATTTGTGGGACTAAGAAGAAGGGGTCAAGCTTTTCTCCAAGGCACCTGAAGGCAGGACAAGAAGCAAAGGGTGGAGACGAATCAAGGAGAGAAGCAACCTGGAATGAGGGAGAAACTTCTTGACAGTGAAAACAATTAAACTGTGGAGTGGAAGTTGTCTCCAGAAGTTGTGGGTGCTCCAACACTGGGGTTTTTAAGGAGAGTCTGGACAGCCACCTATCTGAAATGGTGTAGGGTCTCCTGCTTGAGCAGGGAGTTGGGCTAGAAGACCTCCAAGGTCCCTCCAACTCTCTTCTGTTCTTCTCTTATCTTTGGCATCTTGAATTCAAGGCTTGTGTGCTCACAAGACATAAGAAGGGACTTACTTCTATAGACATTAATACAGTACGCAGATCTTTTACACAGATGAAACAATCTTGCCCACCAACATACAAGAACTTTCTATTTTTGAAGCACACCTAAGATTGCAATAAAATGCAACCAGAGGCCTTTGAAAAATACCTCCCACAGTCCTTTTTTAACTTCAAAGTAATCATAAATGTTTAGAATATTGTAAGTAGCAGTAAGCAGGTCAAAAGAGGATCCTCTTTATTTTGAAGGAAATAATATGTTACCAAGGAGACTTGAGATTTGAAGGAAAAGCAAGACTCCTAGCACATTCTTATCAGAATAATTCCTAGAATAATAAAAAAGTTAGATGAAGAAACCTTGTTGCCCAGGTCTTATGATTTCTGAACTTCATCCTAGTTGCTAAGCAACTGCTTATGTACATGACTTCTCAACTGCACTGGATACATATTCAATTTTCAAACCTTATTGTCTATATATCAACTCCTAAAAACTTTATTCTAGGCTCTTGGCCTCCAATTAAAAAATAGCAAAATGATCACTTGGATCCTCTGCAGTTGTTCATTAAATGCTGTTCCTACCATGTCAGCTTTCCCAAGCGGTTTCTTCATGGTGGTGGAGATATGGCTAATTCCAGTCATTGGCCATTGTGATTGTGAGGTCTGTGAGTTGTAGTTGCAACAGTTTGGGAGAAGGAATCAACTTTCATGAACTGTGTGGGAACACTGATCTATAAAACCAGTGGGAGTTGTTTCTTAGGATGGCCCAACATAAGTTATTATCACTGCATGAATCTGGTAGTAGCCAACATACCAGCCGATGGGCTGTATCTGCCTCTCTCTACATTTACACAATGTGTTGTTATCTGCTAAGATTCTCCACTTGAGTGCACTGGTTTTATGCTTAGGCACTCTAACTCTCAACCTGTTCAGGTCCTGTAAAATAAGGGAGGCTGGATCCTTCAGCCAGATCTTCCTTCATTGCTTGATGGTCTCCTTCCTCCAGCTTTTAATTTGATTTTGTTCTTATGTATTTTCAAGAATGTTTGTTCTTGCTATAGATCTGAGTTGGCGGAAGAAGGTAATCAGATAGTCAAAAAGAGGAAAGCAAGAAGCTTAAACCATAATGGCCAACATATTAATTAGCATGCAGATTTCTGTGGTGGAAACAACAATGGTTTACAAGGGTGAAAAATATGGAGACATATAGTAAATTGGGGTTGATTTAAAGTGGATTTAGTTCACCACTTTTCCATTCACCTCCTGCCTCTGATTATTTTTATTCTTACTTCCTTTCAGCACCTTGCATATCTCATTGCTTCCTCTGAAAGGGAATGATGTGATCTCTCATGGAAAATTAAGGTCTTCGGTTATTCTTAAGTGTAATGAATTGCATCGAAAAATATGCATAAGCATCCTTGAACATTGTCATACAAAGGGAATTATACCTGATATGAGTAAGTCTTCCAGTGAATCACCCATCAGCATGAAAAGTCTGCTTCCCCCCACCTTTCACAAGCCCCCTTTTTCTCCCAAAGATGCTTTTCCAAAAGGACATTCTTCGTTTGTCCTCAAAGACGTTTCCCTTCTCATCCAAGAAGCTTCTTCAGTTCTGAATGGAAGAAGAAGTTCTGAAGAAGAACTGACGGAGCTTCTTGGATGAGAAGCGAAACTTCTTCAAAGAGAACACCAAGAAAGTAGACCATCTGTTTTTTGAAAAAGCACCTTTGGGACAACCATGACTTGGATGATGGAGAATCTCCACAGACATCAAGCCCTTCTTTGCTTCCTTGATCTTGGAGTTAGATCAAAATGTTTGGTTTAAGATGCCACTTGGTCACTGTGTGCTCCATTGCACAGAATGTAACTGGATCAGTGGGATTTCAGTTTCAATCTTTAGGCTATTTGAAACCTGACAAAGAGGATTTTTTAATGTGAAAAACTGAAAAGATTTAGGAAGAACATTAAAGAATACTGTTCCTTAATGGTGCTATTTATCATCTTTATCGGGCAAAATAAAAAAGGAGCTAGTCTTTGTTGCTTTCCAGTTTAATTTCTGACAAAGCCGTGTTTCCTTTGCAGAATGATAACAGAACGGATTTTGCGTCCTTTCTCATTAAAACATTTTTGCAGATGTGAGACTCTCGAGATGAGGCTCTTGTTTGAAAGGACATGATATTGAGGCAAGATTCTTCAGTCGTGTTCCAACCTTGATTTTAATGTATTGAAATGCATCCCATTTTTACTACTTTCCTTTCGTGCTGAGTTTTACAGCTCTCCATTCCTTAGATTTGCGGGGTTCATAATACCACCCGACATTGCAAGGAATGCAAGATTAAGTCAGTATTGTCAGCACAGAGTTGTGTTACTGATAGGAGATAATATTGGTAGCTCGGGGTTGAACTCTGAGCTTCGTGGTATTCTTGCAGACATTTCACCACCAATCTACATAACATCATCGATGCACTAGTTTGACCCACCAAGCTCCGAGAACACCAAGTATCCCATAGTTGCCATGCTCCTCTGCTTCCTACCAGTGTTGATCTTCCCCAAATGGGTGCCCAATAATGCCATTTTTTTTGCAGGTATAATTTATTCCACAGAATGGAATCTACAGAACACCTGGTGGACATGCAGCCTCTGAAGAGAGAGAACAGGGTTAAGAAGGAAATCACACCCGAGAGCCAGTTTGGTCTAGTGGCATCAGGCTAGAAACCAGGTGACTGTGAGTTCTAATCCTGCCTTAGGCATGAAGGTCAGCTGGGTAACTTTGGGCCAATCAACAGGTGACTGTGAATTCCAGTTCCACCTTAGGCATGAATGCTGCTGGGTGAGTTTGGGGCCAGACACTGTCTCTCAGTCCAACCTACCTCACAGGTGACCGTTATGAGGAAAAGCGGTAGAAGAAGTAGCATTGTGTACGGTGTTTAAGTTATTTATAAAAATAATAAAGGTAGGAAATCAGATAAATAAATAGTAGCAATCCTGTCCCTCTTAAGCAATCATGCACATTATTACTGAGGCATCTGATACTAAACAGGGTGAGAAGCAAACCCAGATTTCTTCCTGTATAATTGATGGAGCTGGGCGGAAGGAGTGGATGGAAAGAATAATTTGGATGTGATGAACAGGAGATGTTTTCATCTGAGGCTGCCACAAAGAAGAGGGGGGCTAAGCCTATCCTCCAAAGCCCCCGAAGGCAGGACAAGAAGCAATGGATGGAAACAAACCAAGGAGAGAAGCAACTTGGAACCAGGGAGGAATGTCCGGATGATTTGAGCAACTCATCAATGGAATGGCTTCCCTCCCAAAACTGTGGATGTTTCATCACTGGAGGTTTCTAAGGAGAGACTGGACAGCTGTAATTCTGCTGTTTGGAATATTTGGAAAACATTTTAGTAATGGACAATCTGCTTCCCTCGGGTGACATTGCTTTTGATTGTGATAATTTCTCTTCTCTGTCTCTGTCTCTCTCTCTCAACTGTCCCAAACTCCATTGGCTGCATTCTGACCCTCATGTTTCCAACACAGCAAAAATCACCATGGCAACTCAGCTTGATGTCAACAAGAGAGGCTACGGTCCATGTCAAGGATACATAATTTTACACTGAGAAAGGAGGGAACTTTACAAAGCATGCCTGCTCATCTCATGGCCCCTTTAAAACAGAGCACCCAGCACGGATCACCCATCATGCACATAGAATAATCCGTGTCCATGAAAGCCTTTTGTATATTGGGCAACGAAGACAAGATGGCTTCCACCACCACACACAAGGAGACATATACATTTGATGGACTTCTTATAGTGATTGGGCTCCATGAAGGCATATTTGGTATTCCAATCTGTTTTCAGGTTGCAACCAGCTTCAGGTTTTATAAAAAGCTACCAGGAGCTAAATAAAGAACATCTAATCCCATTACTCTCAAAGATCACCCTAGGCATTTTAGGTATACCAAAAGCTTAAATTGGGAGGAGTTTTAAAGGATTAAAGCAGCAAAGCCAGTGTCTTCAACCTCTACAAATTCAGTTTGGCTTTTAAAATTCAGAATAAAACTAAACATGCAGAAATGGATGGAAATTTGGCATTCGTCAAAGAAGGGGACCCCAGAAGCCACAAATACTGTATATGAGATGACATATACAGTCTATAAAAGTATTTTGTGTGTATATGCTCTCAGTCCTACCATTTCAGATCCAAGGAGTGGAAAAGTGAGGTCTTATTACACTGGGCAATACTAACACAACATATGATTTATTCTAAAGTTATTTTCATAGATATACACCCTTTGGGGGGGAGGGTGCAGGAGCTACGCAAGATGTGTTTTTGCAGAGTTGTCACTTCCTAGCAGCTCAAGTCACATAGCTGAATTTTCATGAATGCCGTACCTGTTCCAGGTTAGGTATCTCAGGTTCTGCTGCATGGACAAGGAGAAAGGCTTAACCCATTATCACACCTGCCTTGTCATGCATTGCTGGTGTTCCCTCTGTCTAGTATTGGATACTGGAGACTCTGAGAGGCACCTCCTCCCAATAAACCCATCAGGGAGTTATTGCCTGAATGGTGAGGAAGAGGGCACCTAGATCTTACAATAAAACCATTAAGACAGCTGCATCCTTGGTGATCCTTGAATAGGCTTCTCTCTCTCTCTCTCTCTCTCTCCCTCCCTCCCCCCC
>NW_020769378.1:3824308-3842314 GCF_900518735.1 Pseudonaja textilis
TCCTTCCTTCCTTCCTTCCTTCCTTCCTTCCTTCCTTCCTTCCTCTTGATATGGTTGCACAGGATGCAAACTGAAGAAAACTAGCAAATGACCTCCATATTCACTGGGAATCACAGAATTGTCCATATGTGCAGAAGAAGTTGACTTTGTTTAGGAGGAGATCATACCTTTTCCTAATTATTGTGTTACAGAAGGAACATCTCCAGTGTCTTCTCTGCTATGACAAACCCATCATTCAGTTTTGACATATGCCACCTTCTGTGATTGATGTGATGTTATTTCGACTGTCAATTGAGAAATGGACATACCCAACTTTGCTTTAATTCCTGCCACAACTATTGACATTCAAAATCCAAGATTTTCAATTTTAGCTTTTACCTGTCATAGCTCTTCAATTCTAATCTGAGGAGTTTTTTTAAAAAAATAAAGTTTTCTTTCTTGTATCTGGCACAAGAATAAGGTACCTGTCAATTCTGCAGCAGATGTCCACACCTACATTTAAGGATTGCAATACTGAAAAAAAATAAATCCCCATTTCGTTCTAAGTGCCAGTGACTCAAATCATTACAGTTCATTGGTTTTTTTAAAAAAAACAACCATCCATTTTCATGGCTCTGGGACTCTTATGAAAATCTACTTGTCACCCTGCCTGTCAGGAAACCAAAGTTGTTTATATTATGCCAAAGGAGGAACCAGAATGTAAAACTGCTAGTTGTTTTTCCTTTTTTATATACACCTCACCAGTGGCTATGCTTTGTTTGCTGCCAGCAATTGCACTTTGTTCAACAATTTGGCATCTAAAAGGTTGCCGATGTTACAAAACATAGACAAAATAGTGTGTGTGTGTGTGTGTGTGTGTGTGTGCATGTGTGTGTGTGTGTTCTTTATGCTAAAATTATTGTAGGGATGACCTTTTTGTGTCAGTACAGGAAGTCCTCGACTTACAACGCTCGGCTTAATGACCATTTGAAGTTGCAATGGCACTGTCAAAAGTGACATGGCTGTTTTTCAAACTTGCAATAGTCGTTGGAGCATCCCCCATGGTCACATGATCAAAGTTTAGAGGCTTGGCAACTGACTCGTACTTATGATCGTGGAAGTGTCCCTGGGGGGATCACGGGGACCCCTTTTGCGACCTTCTGACAAGCAAAGTCAACAGAATCTCTTAACAACTGTGTGACTAACATAACAATGGATGTGGTTCGCTTACCAGTGGTGGCAAGAAAGGGGGTAAAATGCAGCAAAAACCACTTAACAAATGTCTCAGCACTGCCTGTCATTCTTAGCTTAGCCTAGCTCTATAGCCTTGACACAGGCGAAGAACAAACCTGTTCGATAATAGGGATGGAGAAATTCCGTCTATATACTCCCAAATCCCTCTTGCTTGTCTCTTTCTTCAATTGGACAAGACGGCGTATCACACGGCAACGATTTTAGAACCACACATACCGCAAATGGGCTAACTTAAGAACCTCAGTCTCCTTCCCAGAAGAGGTCAGGGATATTGACGAGAGAACTGTAAGGCCTGGTAAGACACGGTAGCAGTCTTCCAACATTTGAGAGGCTGCCACAAAGACAAGCCAACCTTCTCAAAGGACCTGAAAGCAGAACAAGAAGCTAATCAAGAAGAGAAACAATCTGGAATGAAGGAGAAGCTTCATAATGGTGAGGACAATTAACCAGTGGAACAGAAGTTGCCTCGGGAAGTTGTGGGTACTTCATCACTGGAAGTTTTTAAGAAGAGACTGGACAGCCATTTGTTTGAAATAGTATAGGGTTTCCTGCCTAAGCAGGGGGTTGGACTAGATGCCCTCCAAGATCCTTGCCAAGTCTCTTATTCTGAATATACCACCATCATAACAGCACCATGAAGCAATGAATAAGCTGTTCAGCCTCCTTTGGAAAGAAACAGAAAGGAAAATGCTTTGCAAGACGTGTTCTTTTTCAATTTGTGGACATTTGCCAAGAACAGGTTCTTAAGCACAGCTAAGGCTTTTGTTCCCTGGACAAAGCCAGATAAAGATAAAGGCAGCTGAGACAAGAGTTTGGCCTGACTAAAGCAGACGCAAGGAGAAAGGAGTACAATGGCAGCAGCAATCCCAAGTGCATCTGGAAGTTATCCAAACCTCTTTGTTTGTTGCTTCGGTAAATATCACTATCTAAATAGAAGTGTGCCCTCTTTGAAGCTGTCAGCTCCCTCTTCCCATGGAGGACTGGGCCACTAGAAATAACAGAATGATAGCGTTGAAGGTCTTCAATACAACCCCCTTATTTAAAGAGGAGACTCTGTACCACTTAAGAGAAACGGTTGTCCAGTCTATGCTTAAAAACCTCCAGTGACGGAGCACCCACAACCTCTGGAGGGAAGCCGTTCCACTGGTTAATGGTCCTCCCTGTCAGGAAATTTCTGCTTAATTCCACGTTGCTTCTCTCCTTGGTTCGTTTCCATCCGTTGCTTCTTGTCCTGCCTTCAGGGGCTTTGGAGAAGTGGTTGTGGCAGCTACTTAGATATTGAAAGACTGCCATCATGTCACCCTGAATCCTTTTTTTCATTAGATTACACGTACTCAGTTCCTGCAACCGTTCTTCATAAGTTTTCGCCTCCAGTCCCCTAATCCTCTTTGTTGCTCTTCTCTGCACTCTTTGTAGAGTCTCCACATCAGTTTTTATATCGTGGCTACCAAAACTGTATATAATATTCCAAGTGTGGCCTTACCAAGGCATGATAAAGTATGACTAACACCTCATTGTGAAAACACTGGCAGCTGCAGAGCCTCAAAGGTGGCAGTCTCAGAGGTGGAAGTTTATGATGATACCATCTCTTCAAGAAGCTGTGAGGAGTATTGTGGGGCATCCTCAGTATTTTTGTGGAATTGAGAAAGCGGTTTCCACACCACCTTTTGAAATCAAATTCTCTTTCTGATGAGAGCAACCACAGGGACTAGAATCCTCTTTTCCTATAGGACAAGGCAAGTTGCTAGATGGAGACTGTGAGTGTGGCAGAGAAGGAGGAAATGAACGTGTCTCTTGGAGTTCAAGTCTAGAAGCCTAAAAATAGAGATTCACTCCATCCTTGAGGTGGACAATCTCCCCTCTCCCTTTTTTTTTGCTAGCTCCAAAGATGCTTTTTCAAAAGGCAACTGGACTTTCTTCGTTTTTGCTTAAAGACGTTTCAGTTCTCATTGAAGAAGCTTCTTCAGTTCTCCATAGACATAAAAGACAAGTGATATTCAATCAAGTTATTGTTTTTAGGAAGATACCATTTTCTTTTGACATACTGGCTCTTCTTCTTCTCCAAAGGGGTGGAGACCTTCTACAAGATATGAGGCAAGTCCATTATATAAATGGAAGCCAATTTACTTAATTTCACCCCATATTACGTTGACTGTCAGATGGTGAGATGCTGGCTAGCCAGCTAGGTTTAACACAAGAGGCAAAACTATAGAGCTGTAGAGCATTCTCCTTAGCAAGGAGAGCCTATCCACTGGATCCCTGCCTGCTGACCTTTTAATCTCTTTTGTCAAGAAAAAACTTATTGAGTTTGACAATGTAATCTGGGGACCAAGATTAGAAGAAGGCTGGTATAACGCTGAATCAGGATCCAGAATTGTGAGAGGCAACACATTTCTGAATATTGCATTGATCCTATAGAGACAGAACACGGTGTTATGTCATTGTCTCTTGCCCTGGTCACCATGCTGTGGTCGTTTTCTGCTTTATACCCTGTCAGGGCTAAGAATTGAACCTGCTAAGCTGGGATCACAGAAATGAAATTGAAAAAACACACAGCTTCTCTCTCTCTCTCTCTCTCTCACAAAGAACTTGTGGGAAATAGAAATAAAATGAGGTTGGATGGATGACAGATATTATATTGATGCTCCCATCGCTTCCAGGCTATTGTGGCCTTGCAGTGAGATGAGGGGTGGGGGGAAAGCAAATCTAATAAATAAATAAATAATAAATTGTGAGATCGCATTTATACTTCCTGTATCTTCCAATATTCTACCCCAAGCAATAAATAAACTTGTTAAACTGATTCTAACATAGATATTTTATTTATTCATTACATTTATATGCCGATCATCTTACTCTTCAAATAAATGAAAACTCATTATAACATAGATATTTGTTTTCTCTGGTTATTATTCTTTTGTTTGAAAAAAAAAACAGTTGGGATTTTGTGACTTATTACTATTACTACTATTATTGTTGTAGTTCTATTGTACTATTATTGTTATTGTTTATATTGTTAATCTTCAATTTGATTCACAGTCTGGGACTGGTAAAAACTTAACAACTGAAGTGCTAACCAAGAACCTAAGAACTGTTAAGATAACATCTGAGTATTATTATAGTTATTGTTATCTCTTTTATTCATTAAGCATGAAACTCAGTCAACCGAACATTTAAAAATGTATCACAAATATCAGTGACTGGTGCTAATGATTGATACTGGTTGCTGCCAGTGTCCTCGGTATCAATCAAGTACCTTCTTAAGATGTACAATGTTCTGGGTAGTGCAGTTTTTTGCAGTTCTGCTGGTGTCATTGCAGGAAGCTGAAACTTCTTGCTGTGTTTTGCAAAATTCTTGGACATGGTAACAAGGGCCGCAATGACAATGGGTATATCACTGTCACATGTTTCACCCATAACCATGTAGTTTCAATGGCCAGGTTGCGATATTTCGTGATTTTTTTTCCAGTTCTTTTTCTTCAATTCTGGTGTCTCCTGGTACAGCGATATCAATAAATTGCATGCTTCAGCATACGTGTATATTATTATTATTATTATTATTATTATTATTATTATTATTATTATTATTATTATTATTATTTGATGCCCTTTGTGACTGGGGTGCCTGATGCGTCCTGTAAAATTAATGATTTAAACAGACAAATCGATTGGAAATGCTGAAAGAAGTGTTTGTAAAATATTGATTAAGGAAGAATACTTATATATGCACTTTCACTGAGAATATATAAAGGGTCTCAGAAGGAAAGTTCCTATAGGTGAATACAGGGACATGTAATACGAAATGAACAATATGTAATTTTAATATTCCAAACTCTGTTTTATAGATTTTTAAGAATATCTGCATAAGCACAACTACCCAGAACTTTATTAAGTCCCCTTCACCTCCCCCAAACACACACAAACACACAGACACAACTTGGGTTCACATTGTTCACTCGTATGCTACCAGTGAAGTCTTCATGAACTTGGCAGTCATAACTTTAATATCATTTTAAAATTATTTAAGCTTCTCATAGAAGCTTCTGCCTTTTAAAGTTTCGTAGAAGAGATTTCTTTGCAGAAGAAATGAACAGAATATGAGCTGAAGAAACTTCTTGGATGAGAAGTGAAATCTTTTCAAAGGGAAAAAAAAAACACTTGCAAGAAACTCCAGTTGCCTTTTGGAAAAAGCAGCCTTGGAACAAGAGCTGGAAAAGTCTAGTTAAGTGCTAAGTTTCTGCAGGGAATACAATATTTTGATCAGTAAAAAAACAGGCTTGCTTTCTTATGGGGATATGGCATTTCAATTCACTATCCCAGATAAGAAAAATGGACTCAGCTGTCAGTCCACAGAGATTTAGCCCCGAAGTACTAATCTCTGTTAGAAAAACAATCAAGTTGAGAAGAGACTTTGGACTGAATGACGGATGTCTTCTTTGGTTGATTAAAGCCATGTTTATTCTGGTTTAGTTGCTCAGTTCATATATATGCATGCCTGCATAACTTAGAATTTTATCATTTTTATAGAAAATGACTATGAGTTATACATTTAATCACACAGAGATTATTCACTTTGCCTGCACCGCTCACTTCTCCAGGCTATGGAGTGTTTCCGTCCTCCAGGTCCTGGTTGTCCCAATGGTGCTTTTTCAAGAGGCAACTGGACTTTTCTGGGTTTTCTTTGAAGACCTTTCGCTTCTCATCCAAGAAGCTTCTTCAGTTGAGCTAAAGAAGCTTCTTTCATGAGAAGTGAAACATCTTCAAAGAAAAACCAGAAAAGTCCAGTTGCCTTTTGAGAAAGCACCTTTGGGTCACCTCTCATAGGTTTAGAAAAACAGAATTACTAATATAACATTTCTAAGCAAAGAGGTAAAAAAATACCTACAGGTGTTTCACTTATGGAAGACAGCCGAATTATTGTCACAAGATGTTTGCACAACACAGTTTGGCGAGAGAAGAAGAAACAAGGTACAAGACCAATCACATAGCATATCCTGCCATGCATCAAAAACATTTTGGAAGCTGTAGAATGCAGCTTCCATCATCTGCAAGTGGGCATCACACACCATCTAGAGGCTACTATACAAGGACAAATTATGCTTTGAAAAGATCATTTGAAGGGGGAGATACTTCCTACGCAATCTGCCAGATCCCCTGTGACCATGTAGGACAGATAGGGAGGAAGCTAATCACCAGATTGCAAGAACACAAGCGAGTGGTCAGACGAGGAGACACATACTCATTGGTAACCTCACACTGCAACGAACAAGGGCACACATTCAATTTTGCAGCTACTAAGATTATTGGATGAGCAGGCACAAAAATGGCCGGGGAAGTGATTGAAGCCATGGAAAACAGGGCCCTCGTCATCCAACAGGAAGGCTGATTTATCACCAGCCTGTAGAATACTTCGAAGGCTACAGCTGGGAACCACAAGCAAATGGCAGCTAATGACTTAAAAGCCAGCCCAATCAACACACGCCCCAATCAGCATCTAAAAAGCCACTTACAACAGGCACAATACAGAACAACATACACTCTACTAGAGAGAAATTCCCTGAAGGTGGGCTCCAACACAGGTCCAAAACACTCAAGCGTGCCAAAAAGCCGGGTGTGATCTTAATCCACTACCTAACAAAACAAAATCAACTTGCATTTCTTAGTGTCAGAAATCAGCAGTCTTCCAATATTTAGGGGTTGCCACAAAGACAAGCGGGAGGCAGCCTATTCTCCAAAGCACTAGAAGGCAGGACAATGGATGGAAAATAATCAAATCAAATTTCCTGACAGGGAGAACAATTAACCAGTGGAACAAACTTGCCCCCAGAAGTTGTGAATTCTCCAACCCTGGAAGTTTTTAAGAAGAGGTTGGAGAACCACTTGTCTGATATGATCATATAAGGTTTCCTGCTGGAGCAGGGGGTTGGTCTAGAAGATCTCTCAGTCCCTTCCAACTCTGTTTTTCTGTTAAATCAACATTCTCTTCCCAAGACACAGGTGTAAAGAAGCAATAAAAAGACCAAACCTTGGGAGATTGCATTTCTTTTAAAAATATGTGCTTTCTACCAAACTGTATTCAAGGAAGGGTTAAGTATAGACAGCTGAAGAAAACCTAAGTTGGGCTCTTCGTTTTAAAGACCTCTGCTGCTCCTTTTTCAGAGGAATCAGGGGAAGGCACTTTAACCAACCAATATTATTATTTTTTCAATGCAATGCCTTCTTTTATCAAGATTTCACTCATGCTTGCGTGGATTGGAAATCTTACACAAGCACTTAAAATATACCCTAAAAGCAATTTTATTGAGTCAAATCCTGGGAAATAAGCTGATATTTTTCACCCAAATAATTGATGCAGCTAAGATGATATGGCACCCAGATGGCCTATGAGATTTGGGGAAACCAGATAAATTCAGGCTGTCAAAATAGCATGGCTACATGAATATACCTTGCATTTTCATTTCTTTATCCTAATCCGAATACACACACACACATACATAAACACACAGACAAACATTAACTGTGGTGCTCTCTGAGCTTGGTAATTTTCTTGCAGACATTTCATAACTACACTGGTGTACTGGTCATGTTGCCTAGTTTAGTAATGAATGGAGCATCTGCAAGAAAACCACCAAGCTCAGAGAGCATCAAGGACACTATAGTTCAAACACTGTCTTCTTTTAAACAAATATGAAAGATGAAGCTCAAAATGCAAACCTATTGTTAGATTTTCACGAGTTGAAAAGAAAGCTCAGAAACAAACACACATCAACAGAATGAGAGAAGGAGATTGAAATGATTGAAATGGAGATCTGCTTTGAGCAATCAACTTCTATCATCCATCTTCCTTCTCCTTCCCCTTAGGACAGGTTTTCAGACTTACAACCGTTGCAGCATTCCCATGCTCATATGACCAAAATTCAGGTGCTTGGCAACTGGCATGTACTTATGACTGTTGCAGTGTCCTGGGGTCACGGGATCCACTTTGCGAACTTAACAGCCACGTCACTAACTTAACAACTGCAGTGATTCACTTAATAACGGTGCTCAAAAAGACCTTAAAATGGAGGCAAAACTCACTTAACAATTGTCTCACATAGCAACATAAATTTTGGGTTCTGTTGTGGTTGTAAGTCAAGGACTACCCATATACAGGCCAGTTGCTGTCACATTTTCCATCGAAAGCAAAGCTTTAAGTGACAAACCAATCCTACCTGATCAGATTTCTTTAGCCGCTCATCAAAATTTGTCAAGAAACACTGAGAATGATAGGAACCCTGCTCTGGTTCTTAAATTTCCTGTAACACCACCACCCCTTCAGTCTGAGATGCACAACGTCAAACAGAGAGGAGGAACATTCCTCACACATCTCTGGTTTTCTTAGAGAGCCTCTGCAACAACAGAGGAAGGAGCAGCGTCCATTGTGGCTCGATGAGGAGGGGCAGGGGAAGAACTTGGCTGCGATGAATTTGAAAAACTGACACCACCAATGCACAGGCACACCTTAGCTCTGAAGGAGGTGAAGCCTAGATGACTAAACATCTCTTAAGCGTGCATGTGGAATTGCCTGGTGGCAGAGCCATTCATTTATTTTCAGGAATATAGAAGGGGCCTCGGCAGGCTAAGATTCATCCAACTTCTGCTCTGTTCCAGGCTGACTGCCCTGAATCTGTGTTGGGCATAATGTGGGTAGAAACCACCCTCCAGATTATATTTTTTAAAAAAATACATTGGGAAAAATATATACTTTCCATCATTTTCTGTTTGTGCTTATTCCATCTAATCTGGAGTAACAGAAAAAGATAGGAACTGATTATATTCTGTGGTGTGATTGAGGGATGTCATCATCATCATCATCATCATCATCATCGTTGGAAGGGACCTTAGAGGTCTTCTAGTCCAAACCCCTGCTCAAGCAGGAGACCCTATACCAGGGGTCTCCAACCTTGGCACCTTTAAGACTTGTGGCTGAGGAATTCTGGGAGTTGAAGTCCAGAAGTCTTAAAGTTGCCAAGGTTGGAGACCCCTGCCCTAGACCATTTCAGACAAATGGATGCCCAGTCTCTTCTTGAAAGCCTCCAGTGACGGAGCACCCACAACTTATGAGCAAACTTGAGGTGGAAGGTTTAGTTTGCGTCTGTCTCCTTAGAGGTTTGGAGCAGGAAGTGGAAATATGGCCTGAGGTTAGCTTAGAGGCCACAACATCTTTTTCTAAGGTCCCTGAATCTTCTCAGATCAGGGGAGGGGGTTTAGTGTGCAAAACAGATGCTGTTGGCCTTAGAGATGCTCAATAATTTTATTTAGTAATCCATTAATTCGATCAATTTCTTTAGCCACCCAACCCAGTGATTCTGAGGAAGCCCTTCAGCCCCTGGAGATGCACTCAAAACTCCTTGGAACTAATTCGTTGTTGCTGAGGGATGGATTTTTCCTCTTCTCATAGAAAGGCTTCTGGTGGGATAGCTTGACTTTGGATTAATGGACAGCACTTCTACACAATCATCTGGCAGATGATTTTGGGCTGCTGAGCAGACAAGGAAAGGGAAATCAGATAGAGGATAGACTTGTCACTGTGTGAAAAAGAGAGGAATGCAGAGACCTGGTCAGAAGTCAATATGTACATCTTATTTATGGCTCTTTGTAGGTTTTGATTGTTGACTCAGCCATCCAGCCTTCTGAGGTGAATAAAATGAGGACCCAAATGGGTGGGGGCAATGGGCTGAGTCTGTAAACTGCTTGGGGGAGGCGTAAAAGCACTGTGAAGTGGTATGTAAGTCTAGGCACTATGGCTATTGCCTTTGGAGTCCCTTGTGCCTCCAAGAGTGTCTCCACATGGGCAGAGTTTAATTTTCTAACATAGTTTCACTGTCCATGATTTCCAGATTTAATGTATGAAATTCAGATCCCAACGCGATCTCCTCTATTAGGCCAGTGGTGAGTCTCCAGCTCCCCGAGTTGCTTTGAAGACACACGGCTGCCATGAATTCCTTACACTGGGGCAGTTTACTTTCCTTTGTTCTTTTTTTTAAAAAAAAATACAAATTAAAACATACAAATTACCAATTAAGCCCTGCTCACCCTGTGATAATTAAAACTGGTTGCTTTGCCTTTTCTCAGTATGAGAGAAAAAATGGGGAGAAAGTAATGAAAGGAAGCAGTCAAGAGGAACTAAATGAAATAAGTATATATATTGTATTTTAAAACATAAGAAGGCAAATAAATTGACTCTCCTCCTGCCTTCCCCACTTGCAACAATCGATAGCTTGTTTGTTTTTCGTCTAGTATTCATACATTAAAGAAGTTCAGAAATACCACTATTGTGTATACAAGGTCCAAAAATACAAGAAAACCAGAGGGAGAGAAAAGGATCTCTGGAAGTTGCTTTTCACATTTTGCTCTTGACAGCAGGTAAAAGATACATTAACTACAGTTTTCTTCAGAGCTACTGCTTCTTTTTTCATAAGATGTTGCCTCCTAATGATTATGAAAGATGTATTTCACTCGAGATGACTAAAAGGTATGGCTACATAGGGAACTCTTTCAACTTAACACATGTTGGTCAGCTCAAGGTATTCTGCAAAATTCATGCAAAAGCATTCAGGACATTTATCATGATAACAGTGGTCAGCAAACTCTGTTTCATTAGTTTGATTTTCCATATTATCCACATATCCATGTTATCCATATGTATTCAGTCTCAGAGAATGGATAAAGTAATGGAAGAGGTGATTTTCCAGTTGGTTTGCAGAGGAGAGGAATGGATCCCTTATGAAAAAGAATTATGAAGAAAATGGGTCAATTAATATTTTCTATAGTTTATCATTAAGCAGCCCATCAATTTTATTGGGGAAAAAAGGGCCAGTATTCTGTTAAAGAAATAAAATTGTGGAGGAATACCATTTCTGGAAACAAAAAAGAAAAAAAGAGAAAGGGAGAAAAAGAGAGAGAGAAAGAAAAAGAGAAAGAGAAAAGGAAGGAAGGAGAGATTCACAAAAGTTGTTGTAGTGGCTTGGATTACAGTAAATACATAATAACATAGTTACTTATCGCCCAAATTATAATTAGTCCCAGTATTGGCTAAGGTTGCAAGCTTTTTAAACAATGATTGTGATTTTGCCTGCGATCCAGGAAAGAGTAGGTGGAGACCGGGTTCAAAAAACGGTTTAGAAGTCTGATTTGGATGCCTACAGTAAGCACGAAATAGAGAGAGAAGAAGTGAGAAGGGAGAAGGAAGGAAGGAGGAGGCATTTCTTCCTTTACTGATGATGCTTCTCCAGAAACTTGCTTAAAAAGTGAAATTGTAAAAAGGTTGCCCCATCCGTGATTCAAATGCCTTTTGCAGCACCATTCATACTCACACGAACCAATCCCATTTTGCAGGCTGCAATCCTATATCATTTATGGGATATCATTTATGTGCGAGGGGAAGTCAATGGGTTTGTTGGCAACTGGTACCAGTTTCACTGGAATTCATTAGCTGCTTCGTCTCGTTTCATCTCTGACTTAATCTGCACCACAATTCTTACTGAGACATTATTTTAAATTGGCAATTACTAGCCACCTTCGGTTCAGAGGCTAAGCAGGGTTGATTATGATGATAACTTGAGAGCCTACCAACTTTCCACAAACAAATGAAACCGAAGAAATGAGAAGAAACTCGGGGGGCTGGGGAGAGGGAGAATAAGGTAGATTATAGAATTTAGTTAGGGAAAAGAACTCGAAACCTTTATTATGGCCTTTAGGTTAGACAACTTTACAATAAAAATGGACAAACCTGTAAGCAATACAGCTGAAAAACAGGCATGGCGTACAATAAAATTAGGCACAATCAAGTAATAAAGTAGCAATAATACAGATGATAGGGGCAATGACCAAAAGGTGTATTACTTTTCAGTAATAAGTGGGATGAATAGCACAAATGGTAGAACAAAAGTGGACATTCTGGAAAGGTGTGTTAAGACCCTAGACAGATAGAAGAAGTGGAACATAGAATAACAGAGATGGAAGGGGCCTTGGAGATCATCTAGTCCAACTCCCTGCTCAAGCAGGAGACCCTAGACCATTCCAGACAAGTGGCTGTCCAGTCTCTTCTTGAAAGGTTCCAGTGATGGAGCTCCCACAATGTCTGGAGGCAAGTAGTTCCACTGGTTAATTGTTCTCACTGTCAGGAAATGTCTCCTTAGACCTAGATTGCGTCTCTCCTTGGTGAGTTTCCATTCATTGCTTCTCATCACTCAGTGTAAAGGCCACTGAATAAGGGCCACTCAGTGGCCTTTAGGAAACAGTGCTAAGGGTCATCTCCACAAAGATAGTCCTATCTGAGTGCAATGAACTCAGATTGTTCAGAGGATTATACTCTCAGGTATACGGTAATATTTCTTGGGAAATATTGGGGGAAAAAAATCACTATCAGAATGCTTGAATCAAATGGCTCAAAGCCAGATTCTCCAAGGGTGGATAAGTTCAAGGGAGAAATGATCAGAAGAAGGTATAAAACAGTTCAAAGCTCAGTTGGATTCAGAGGTGGCAGAGAAGGACTACAAAGCCCAAATCAAGAATTTCAACTGCAAGCAACAAAGGACGCACACTGGTATTTCTCTACCTTAGCAGCTTTCAGATGGATGGACTTCAACTCCCAGAATTCCCCTGCAAGCACGGGAAACACTGGCAAACACCATGAGCATGTTTTAAGTCTGTCAAATGCTACTTGATTAAATCCTGCTTGTGCCAGAATTTAGTTTCAGCAGCTCACCAAGTTTCAGCCTTTGATTATTATTTTTCGCTCTTGGCCCCAAAAGAGAGAGAACACGGAGTCTACCAGCTCTTCATCGCCAGATGTTTCTGCATCTGGAAGCATTTTTTCATCAGAATGAGATTTGGTTCCAAACTAAATGAATGGATACCAGTGGGGTATCTATCCCAGATGGGGGTGTTTATCCCAAGCCGGATGACATTTACAATTCACCTGCAATAGGGATTTGAAACTCATTACAATCCTAGACCTGATGTGTTTTTGATGATGCAAAACCAGCATGGAGCTTATATTTGCTAAATCACTTTTAAAGCTATTTCATTGCTTTGGCTTCTTCACCAGATGCATTTAGCATCCATAACATGTCAAATAAATTTTTTTTTTTTCTTATGCAGAGATTTCACTATCTAACTTACTGAGTGTAACTCATTAATCTATCTGCTCAGCTGGTGCCCAGAAAAAGAGGCTGCAGAAACTTACTAGACATTCAGGATTGCTTTGCCATCACTAATAAAGATAAATAAATCTATTTTCTTCATTGCGCTTGAGGTACAGTGTGTATAGAATTTTGATTTTCAGGCAGAGCATTGTCTTTCTGCATTGTTTTTCTCTGGCTTCAGCAATTCCACTGGGTTCCCTATTCCCCCATGGTTAAACCTTAGCAGCACCAGATTAGGGCTTCAGTAACCTACATGGCAAGGGACGCAGTGGCTCAGTGGCTAAGGTGCTAAGCTTGTCAATCAGAAAAGTCGGCAGCTGTGTGGGTCGAATCCCTAGTGCTGCATAATGGAGTGAGCTCCCGTTCCTTGTCCCAGCTTCTGCCAACCTAGCAGTTTGAAAGCACGTTAAAAAATGCAAGTAGAAAAATAGGGACCCCTTTGGTGGGAAGGTAACAGCGTTCCATGCACCTTCGGCATTTAGTCGTGCCGTCCACATGACCATGGAGACATCTTCGGACAGCACTGGCTCTTCTTCGGCTTTGAAGCGGAGATGAGCACCGCCCCTAGAGTCGGAAACGACTAGCACGTATGTGTGAGGGGAACCTTTACCTTTACCTTTACCCTAGATGGTCATTAGAGGCCAGTAAGGAGATACAGAAAACTCTAACACTCTGCTGCCCTCTGTTGGTTTTCTATGATTTTGCAGGCCAGATCTTATAGCAGACATATATAGTATTAAGTGATCAATCAATACCCCAATCACCTCTAAGGCCAAGAATGAAGGAAGGCGAAAGAATATCAAATGGAAATAAAGAGGTAAATGATATATGCTTATGGGATGCTTTCTCTGCCTTAATAGACATACAAAGGGGAAAAAATGAAAATAAAATTGTGGTGAAATTCTTGAAGTATCTGGTTGAAATTCTGCAAGGCTGGTGGCCATTGGAGGCTCTATTATTCCTTCTATTTTCATTTTGTTCTGCCACAGGCTGAGTGGACAAAGGTATTTGGATCATTTCTTACTAAAAGGTGGGCTTAATTTTTTTTTGAAATGAATCTAACTTTGAGTCAGTTAAAATCACGTCTTGTGGATTTTGAATGTTAAACCCCAAATTTGAACTGCATTCTTCAAATCAAAGGTGCAGAATGGGTGTTTGATGATTTATGACATCTCCACTCATCGCTTTGTAAAATCCTGCCTTCATTACAGATGAAGAGAGGAATGTAATAACTCTACATTTGCCTTTGGCTAGAAAGGGAGTTTATCTCACACTGCATTGTGTTACAGTTGACCCTTAAAAAGTTTCTGAGCAGGTGCAGACACCACTGAGAAGCTGTCTGAGAAGCTGTCTTTGTATTATGCGAGGAGACCTCCAGCCTGAGCCTAGGATAGTTCTTACGCCTAAAAGAGGTCTACAAAGCACGCTGTGAGTTCAAACATGGGGCTGGAAGGGACCCCAGAGGTCTTCTAGTCTAAAACCTGCTTAAGACAGGGAGCCTTATTCCATCCTAGACTCAAGATTGTCCTTTCTGTTTTTGAAAGCCTCTGGTGATGGAACATCCACCACTCCAGCTATTCTATTGATGAATTGTTTTCACGGTCAGAAAAATTCTCCTGACTTCTAGGCTGAATCTCTTTTTAACAAGCTTCCATCCGTTACTTCTTGTCACGTCCTCAGGTGATTTGGAGAAGTGTCAATCCCCTCCCCCTTTGAGGTAGTTTAAAGAATCAGAATCAGAATAGAGGTAGAAGGGACCTTGGAGGTCTTCTAGTCCACCCCCTGCTCAAACAAGAGACCTTATACAATTTGAGACAAGTGGCTGGCCAATCTTTTCTTAAAGACCTCCAGTGATGAAGCACCCTCAACTTCTGGAGGCAAATCGTTCCACTGATTAACAGTTCTCGGCTGTCAGGAAATTTCTCCTTAGTTCTAGTTCGCTTCTCTCCTTTATTAGTTTCCATCCATTGTTTCTTGTCTTGCTTTCTGGTGCTTTGGAAAATAAGTTGACACCCCCACCACCACCACTCCTCTTTGTGGCAACCCACAAAGCCCTTGTATTTGTGGCAGAAGTAGGGAAATAAAAACAAACCTCCACATCTATTCATAAGAAGCTGACCTGGCAATCTTAAAAAGACATAGTTTTCTCTAAAAAATGCAAAGCATTCTAACGGTTTTCATCCTTCCTTTTTGAAAAGATGCATCTCTCCCCCTTACATTTATTGATAAGGAGAAGGGGGGGGAAAAACTGCACCCAATATTTTCTCCAATTACTCCATTTCACTTTCCAGTTTTGTACTCCGTAGGTTTGAAGGTCACTGGATGAGTGACATACAGCATTCCTCTTCTTACTGGGCTTATTTAAATCACCCCTATTATTTATTTAGAATATTGTATTTGAATTATAATACACCTTCATAAATAATCCATCCAGGAGATAGAAAACCACAATACCTTGCAATTTAACAAGGTCCATATTTTATATTGAAACATTCACAGTTCAAACAACATTTTACTCCCTTGATCTGCATTAAATTTATTTAATAGCTCCTTGTGTGACATCCATGCTATCTCTCTAAGAACCTGCAGGCACAACCAAACAGTTCATCTCTCATTAGTGCAGACAGTAGCTAAGTGGTTTTGAGGCCAAGAGGTCTTCCTTTAATTATTTATCACACAATACTTTTCCTAAGATTGCCCTGAAATGGGTGTTTCCCATACAATTTTAACCAAATAGTTCAGAATGGTGCAAGTAAAAACCTGACTGCTTGCTCTGCAGCAATCAGATCCAACAGTAAACTTCAGCATATAAGAAATTTAATCTCTGATAGTTTGGGGGGGGGGGAATAAAGATTTAATTGGGTGAGGGAACAGGCATAGTCAGGATTTTCTCCTGGAGGAGGACATAATTACAATTTTAGTTGCTGTATATTGTGTCAAGCGTCCAGGAAATCAGGAGATTCAGGCAATTCAAATAAGTATAAAGATTTATTGCAAGTTTTCTACAAGTATCTGGCTAAGTGAGCGCTGAGGGAAATGCACAGGACTTAAGAATAGAAAGGAAGTCTAGGTAGGCTGGACTTCGATCTCTTGCAGGTGCAAAGGGACTCATGACTTATGATACATTAGCACTCAGCAGTAGCCCTTAGACTAATATACCACTTCACAGTGCTTTCCAGCCCCCTCTAAGTGGTTTACAGAGTATAGCCACTGCCCCCACCCCCCAAATCTGGCTCCTCATTTTACTGACCTCGGAAGGATGGAAGGCTGAGACAACCGTGAGGTGGTCAGGATTGAATTGCTGGCAGTGGGCAGAATTACCCTGCAATACTGCATTCTAACCACTGCGCCATCAGAGCTCTTATCACAGCTTGCTTGTTCTGCCCAACATATTATGAGCTTCCATTTTTATGTTATAAAATATGACCTACAGCGAAAGAAAATAAGCCTCTGTGTTCTTTGCTCTTAAGACACAGCTTTTGAACTTGAAGTCAACCTGCAGATGCTGTAACCATGATAATTAATATGCATGAATCCTACCTTGCATTTAAAGGAAAAAGATGGACAAACAGCTTCAATTTTTGCAGAATTAAAAAGTAGATTTTCTGACTGCAGTTCTGGACTGAGCAAATGAAGTCATATTTAGCACCTTCAATCTGATTGTCTTCTTTTAGGAAACCATAATCCCAAAGTGTCAGGTGCTTGTCTGAAAGCTGTTTCCCCCCTACTTCATCTCTCTTGACTTCAACATTGACAGGACCGGACTCCATTTAACAGAGATTGTCAGTGAACAGGTGTGTTGCCCTGAAAGCAAGTCTGTTGAGGCCTGATAAGACTTGATTCTCCTGTCTGAATTTGCCCTCCAGTTCTGCCTCTATATTTTGATGTGAATTAGAAGTGCAGAGTCAGCCACCTTAAGAGAGCGTCCTGCTAAATATTTTATATCTGAGGGAAGAACTTCATTATAGCAGGGTTGAGGAAAGGGGACGCTAAAAGTGAACACTGAAAAAAGAAAAAGGCACCCAAGAATATCCAATATCTCAGGGGCTGCCCTAAAGAAGAGGGGAGGGGGTCAACCTATTCCCCAAAGCAGCTGAAGGCAAGACAAGAAGCAACAGAGGGAAACTAATCAAGGCGGGAAGCAACCTGGAACTAAGGAGAAGTTTCTGACAGTGAAGATAATTAACCCGTGGAACGATTTATCTTCAGAGTTTGTGAATGCTCCAACACGAAGTTTTTAAGAAAAGCCACTTATCTGAAATGGGCTGGACTAGAAGACTTCAAAAAGTCCCTTCCATTATGTTGAATATTTTTCACTGCATCTTTATGCCAAAGTCACTGAATAACAAATTCTAGAAGGATGCTATCCTCAACTATTCAGCAATTTGTCTGTAGCTAACAAAATAAAGGCAAGGAATCATTCTTAATGAGTCGATTGGATATGATACTCTTCATCACTTTATTTTTCATGAAATATTTTACCACACATTAGTTCTCTATGGAATACAACTTGTGGGATTAGATAGATAGATAGATAGATAGATAGATAGATAGATAGATAGATAGATAGATAGATAGATAGATA
>NW_020769378.1:3847430-3862803 GCF_900518735.1 Pseudonaja textilis
AAAGAAAGAAAGAAAGAAAGAAAGAAAGAAAGAAAGAAAGAAAGAAAGAAAGAAAGAAAGAAAGAACCAATTCCAACTTCAATAGCTGAGCCAATACAGAAATATTACAGTAATTTAAGGCAGGTTATGATGGAATATTGAAAAAGCTCCAGGATTAGATTTTTTTTTTAGAAAGGGAGGGGAGACTAAAAGCAAGCTGAAAAAGAAATCCAACCTAGAATAGCAATCAAGAAAGATTAGAATTACCATTGAACCAAAGCAAACAATTCTCCTTATCCTTCTACAAAGAGCTCAATTTTGCTCAACTTGTTGTATAGTTGATAATAATCCACGCACTGACTTGAAGTGCTAAACACAGCAAAAAGAGGTTGATTGAAATATTACGGAAAATAATGTTTTTCCTCCTAAAAAAGCAGGTTCCATGGAATTTCTACCAAGTAATGTTGGAGTTTTATATACTGTATAACAATTTCTGAAACAGCTAGAAGGACACAAATGACTAAAGGAACTTGATTGCAGAAAATGACTGTATGGGAACATTTTTCATATAAGAAATGAAACTCAATCTAATTCAGTTTTTGTGTGCCAAACTAGTAAAGAATAGAAAAGTTCAGCAAGGAAATAAGGTTTATTATGAAAATATTTGTGCCTACAGAAATGAAGTCGTCACTGAGACTCACAAAGTCTCAATAAACTCTCAGAAAAATTGTAGAGGACCACAGAAAAGAAATGGGAAGACCAAGCAGTATATCGCGAAGCTTAAATCTGCGTCTTTCTTTCATACCTTTTTTATATAATGAAGAAAGTGTGGGAACTATTATGAAATTCACAGGTAATTTAAAATTGAGCAGGACAGTTAATAGGTTAGAAACAAAATAAAATTCAAAATTATTTTGGAAAGCTTAGTTAATGGGCTTAAAGTAACAGAATGAAATTTAACAGAGACAATTTGTTTACTTCCACTTATCTACTCTGCCACAGTCCAGTGACTCTAGTTTCACCACCTTTAGCCGTTTATTTAAAAAAATACTAAAAATGGAATAATAAATAAATAATAAATGTACACGCAGTGTAAAAGTAAGTTCCACAGTATAACAATTATAAAAATAGTGAAACAACAACACCCAAACAGAAATAAGTGTTTTTCTTGCACAAGTGCAAAGGCAGAGAAAGAACCTGACTTATAATAGAACTTGCAAACAAAATCTTGGAATAATTATTCTTTGCAAACTGAGTTGGAGGCAGCAATATAATGGAGCTGCAAAGAGGCAAAGTCAATTTTAGGTTGCATCAACAAGCATTCGAAGCACTGGGAGGAAAAGAGCACTATTTTATTTTATTCAGTTTTGGGAGAACCCCGGCGGAAGGTCAAGGTCAGTGGCTCTCAAACTTTTTCAGTCCACCGCCCCCTTGGTGCTACAAACTCATCCTCAATGCCCCCCCCCGGGCAGGATTCAAATTTCTGTGGGCGTGCTCTAATTTGAGGGTGTGGCTTGCTGGTCACGAGACTGGGTGGGCATGGTTTGGTGACTGGCAAACCAAATACAAGTGGTCCTCACTTAATGGCCAGTTGCTTAGCAAATGTTCTAATTTATGACTGATTGCCTCAGAACTACTTGACCTGTTTTTGGAGTTTTGACAGCCATGCACACACACACACACACACACACACATACACACTTCCTTCTAACCCTATTGGAGCAGGTCATTGGACTAGAACAGGGGTGGGATTCAAATTATTTAACAACCAGTTCTGTGGGCATGGCTTAGTTGGTGGGCATAGCTTGGGGGTCATGTGACTGGCTTGGTGTGGCCAACTCAACATCATTCACATCGAGGCATGCTTCTCCTTGCCTGGCCTCTCATGACTGTGGGGATGCTGCAACGGTCATAAGAGTGAAAAACAGTCATAAGTCACTTTTTCTAGTGCCATTGTACCTTTGAATGGTCACTCCACACAAGCAAAGTACCAGCAAAGGAGGGGAAAAAAACTCCAGAGAAGTTCCTGAGACAGGAAGTCTAGTCCTGCCAAGAATGTAATAAGGTTTAAGGGAGAGGCAGTTTCTGTAAGCAACATCAGAATGTTTCCTTCCTGACTTCCTTACAGGATTAGGCCAGTAATTTCTTCTAACATCTGGTTCTCCGAACTGCTTAAAATGTTAACAACTGGTTCTAGTGAATAGGTGAGAACCTGTAGAATCCCACCCCTGGACTAGAATCAGCAAAGCATCTCTGGTTAGATTCTAGTAGTGATTCTAGTAGCCCTTTTCCACATTGAAACATCTTTGCCAGCATATTGAAACATCTTTGGCTTCTATTAATTAAAAGTTTTGTGGACGAAACATGGCGAAGCCTATCAGGAAGCTCTCACATTTTGTTGAGGCTTTAAACAGGATCCATTGGATCAGATCTCCACCCTAAAAAATTATTACAGTGCCAATTCTGAAGAAGGCAAAACCAAATTGTACTGGTAAATTACAAGGAGAATACACACAAACACACACACACACTCCCTTCTAACACTGCTGGAGCAGATTATTGGGCTAGAATAGATATCTCATTATATTTCTCCTCCCTCCCTCCCTCTTTATTTCTTTTTCTTTCTGTCCCTTCCTTCCATTTCCCCCCCATTTCTTTGTCTGTCCCATTTTCTTTCTGTCCCTTTTCTTTTTCTCTTCTTTCTTCTCTCTCTCTCTCTCTCTCCTCTCTCTCTTTCCCTCTCTCAGGCTCACTCCATTGACTTGGTGCACTGCTCCATTCGGACTTGCTTGGGCAGGTGTCTCCAGTGCAAGGGGCTCAATGGGGTGATCCTGCAGGGCCTCGCCTCGAACGCGGTGGCGGTGGGACATTTGAAAAGGAGAACAAAGCCATTCTGGCTTGCTCTCCTTTCCCAACGCTGCGTTCAGGGCGAGGCCACGCAGGCTTACCCCATTGAGCCCCTTGCACCGGAGCGTGCAATTCAATGGGGTCATCTTGCAGGGCCTCATCTTGAATGCAGCAGTGGCAAGACATATGAAAAGGAGAACAAAGCCACTCTGGCTTGCTCTCCTTTCCCAATGCTGCATTCGGGGCGACACCCCGCAGGCTCACCCCCATTGAGCCCCTTGCACCGGAGCGTGCAAGTCAATGGGGTGGTCCTATGCGGCCTTGCCTCGAATGCGGCAGCGGCGGGATCTTTTCTCACCCCTGAATTGTGCCCTGCGAGGGGCCCACCTCCAGCGTCTCTCTGCCGCCTCTTAGTGCACCCCTGCCAACCCCCGTATCTCTTAGTGCTCCCCTAAGGCATCCCACCACTCCCCAGGGGGAGGTACCACCCACTTTGGGAACCACTGGTCTAGTTGCTGCATTATGAGAAGTTTCCCCAGAAATAATAGACTTTTCTGAAACTGACTAGCTCCTTCTGTAGTTGATTCTATGGAACTGAGCAGTGTCTCTCTGTAACTTTTCTCCTTTCCTTCTGAACATTGCAATGATGGAAAACAGGTCTCCATGACCTAGATTATTCTTCTGCCTTGTCTTCTCAAAGATGCCCAGCTCCTTCAATGGCTTTTCATAAGACTTACTTTCCAGACCCAAACTGAACTTCCCTGACCCAAAGAGACACTGTTCAGTTCCACTGAATCAACTATAGGAGGAGCTAGTCAATTTCAGAATAATAGAATAATGGAAGGGACGTTGGAGATTTTCTAGTTTAACTCTTTGTTCAAGCACCCCTACACAAGGGGTGTCAAACTCAGGGCATCATGGAGGCATCATGTGATGTATCAGGACCTTCCTCCCTTCACTAAACCTGGCGTGGGTGTGGTCAGGACATGACGCATCTGGCCCGGGGGCAGAGGTTAAACTGGAGAGCCTCAATTTTACCTTCCAATGCAAGAATTCTGTGGTTCTTCCCACCGTGGACCAATGGCTACAGAATCTGATGGAGGTGGCATTTGGATCAAAGAACAGAATATAGGTACTTTTGTGGCTACACGGAGACCGCTTCTGGACTTTGCGCTTGGAGTGGAAAAAAAATGTAAGTTTGATTTTGGTTTTTACTTGATTAGATTGATTTGTGGTTATAGAAACGGCTTGTTTATATTATTATGGAGGAGTAAAAAATTGAAGTTCGGTGTTAATGCTTTATTCTACTGCTACAGAGGGAGTTGGAAGTCAACACTTTTTCCTCTCCCTGCCCTTCTCATTTCTCTTTCCACCCTTCCCCTCCCCTCTGTGTCCTACTCTTTGCTTTTGTATTTTTGTATTTTATTCTATAATTTAATACAATGGGGTTTTTTTTAAAAAAAGAATGCTGTGATTCCTGATATCTTCAATAAAGAAAGTACTAAAGAGACCACCTGATACTTCAAGACCCTTTGATGGGCGATGAAGAGAGTCTCCTGAAAGTTTCATCAGGCTTAAAGATGGAACACATTTAAGATTCTAGGGGAAAGAGAGCGATAATGGTAAATTAAAATTCAGTTCACAAAGGGTCACTGAACTAAGAAATGGATGTTCTCTTCTTCTTAGTAACATGCTAAATTTCATCAAAATCTAGCTCAGTGCATTATATTCCGTAGCTATTAAGAATATTATTGAATTAAGAGGATAGTCTCATTTCTTCAATAAGGGAATAACCTTTCACACTACGGTGGTAGAATAATTTCCGGCTTTTACTGAGGAATTTTCCAGAAGAAATTTGGTGCAAAGTGTTAAATAAAGTAAAACTAGAAGAGCTGAGATGGATTTTTCTCTCTCACTTCTTTGCCCTTGCAGAGTACTGCAAAAATTGAGAATTTATCTTCACACTTTGGAGGTGGGCTGGAGAAACTCGGTCTTTTATGAATGGAGACTATGTTTACTTTTTGCCAAAAAAAATAATAATCTCCACTTCCCTTCATTTTTAGTTTTTCCCCTTTCCTTGCTTTTATTGAAACAGTTTTGGAGATCATTGTCTCTCTTTATTTTATTTGTTTTAAATATGTTGATAGGTGCTGCTCATTTGGAAAAGGAAATTCTCAGCTGCTATATTTTTAAGAAAGGGGGTAGAGAGCAATGACAAAGATGGAAAGTACATAGGACTATTTTCCTACTAATTTTTTTTAATTAAGATTTCTTTTTAAATCCTGCCTTTATTTTATTTTTTTATAACTAACTCAAGGTGGAGACCATTTCTAATACTCCTTCCTCCTCCTATTTCCCCCCCACAACAACCCAGTGAGATGAGCTGGGCTAAGAGAGAGGGACTGGCCCAAAATGCTGGCTTTCATGCCTGAGGCAGGGCTAAAACTCACAGTCGCCTGGTCTCTAGCCTAGTACCTTCACCACTCCCTCCCCTCGTCTATACCTCACCCCCCAGCTAAACACCCAACTTTGTCCTGGCTTTACTTGCTTAAACTGCTTGTGAGGCCAGAACATTCACAGGTCCTTTGCCTGGGGGGCGTTCCCTTTTCCCACCTGCCACTATATTTCTTTGTTGAATAATTATGTGATTAGATCAGGCCAAGCAATGTAATAATGCAGCTTGGAGAGTTTGGGAGCTTAATTGGAATATGTTTCCTCCCAGGTAAAAGCATATATAAGCAACTTTTTGAAAAGAGTGTGAGCTTGTAGGTGGCCGTTCATTAATGAAGGCCACTGGAGCTGAGTGGCTTTAACAAGTCTGAATGAAATAATAAAAATTTAAGGTGAAAATGCTTCCAGTTTCCCCTTGTGCTTAGGAGGAGGAGGAGGAGGAGGAGGAGGAGAAAAAGAGAAAGAAAGAACAAGAACAAGAGAAAGAGAAAGAAAAAGAAAAAGAAAAAGAGGAGGAGGAGGAGGAGGAGGAGGAAGAAGTTGTTTAGACAGAGCCATCAATAACCAAAGGAAGGGATGATCTTCTGCTCCCATGGGAAGCTAGTTGTTGACTGGTTGAATTTGATAAGATACATTTTGCAAGAGACTGGATTTTTCAGAACAAGGAGGATAGAAAGTTTTAAATGTTCCCATAAAATAAGTGTATGCCTGTACTCTCCTGAGACAGTCTCTCTCTCTCTCTCTCTCTCTCTGTGTGTGTGTGTGTGTGTATGCACACAATGTTCCTTAATCTAAAATGCAGGGTTATTTTATTTCATGAGCAAGATCACGTTCACAAAAGGAACGGTAGAGAACCGAAATGCGACAGTAGGCTATCCAGATAGCTGCTTTAAAGGCTCAGGAGCTACAGTTCACTCCTCCTTGATCAGATTTCCATCGATTCACAGCCAACTTTGGGATGTCTTAAACCCACAAATATATGCCATTCTTTTCATTAGGGGTGTCATGCCTCATGCAGGAAAAGAAAATAGTTGCAAGCAAAAAGATAGATACTCTTCCAATTGTCTTCCATAACCTGATGGTTATCAAGATTTTCACTGCACAAAAAATTGCAGATCTAATTTCATATCCATCTCGGTATCTCCGCCGCCACATATCCAGATTTCCTTCACAGAATCCACCCTGCTATAGCTTCTTCTCTGTACAGAGCAGGGATAACAGCATGTGAGAAGCCTTAGCATCGACATTTCAGTTCCAAATCACATTTCATGTGAGCTAATTAAGGAAGATGGAAGGAGCAATCCAATCTTTTTTAAGCTCACTTTATAAAAGAAAATTCAATTTCCTTTATGACAAGAATTTTTCTTCCATTTATCTTGCTGCTATTGCATCACATGAATGACATTTCTTTAAGGTTAGGCTAATGGGCCATATTTTTAAAAGTTGGAAATTAGCCCGTTTTTCTCAGACCTATAATAAAAGCCTTTATATATTCACTCAGAAGGCTTAGGAAATTAATTAAAACTTTGTTCCAAAGATGGCAAATATCTATGGAGGTTCTCCATCATTCAGGTCATGGTTGTTCCAAAAGTGATTTTTTCAAGAGGCAACTGGACTTTCTGGTGTTTTTTTTGAAGACATTTCACTTTTTATCCAAGAAGCTTCTTCAGAGGCTGGATGACTGAGAATCTCCATAAACACTTGCCATCTTTGGAACAAAGAAAGTCCAACTGCCTCTTGAAAAAGCACCTTTGGGACTCCAATGAGGAAGCACCCACAACTCCTGGTGGCAAGCCATTCCACTGGTTAATTGTCCTCACTATTGGGAAATTTCTCCTTAATTCCAGGTTGCTTCTCTCCTTGATTCATTTCCATCCCTTGTTTCTTGTCCTGCCTTCAGGGGCTTTGGAGAATAGCTTGACTCCCTCTTCTTTGGGGCAGCCCCTCGAATACTAGAATATTGATATCATGTCCCCCACAGTCCTTTCTAGACTACAGAAGCTGAAATCCTGCAACTGTTCTTCACATGTTTTAGTCTCCAGGCCTTTAATCATCTTAGTTGCTCTTCTCTGCACTTTTTCCAAAGTCGCAATATCTTTTTTATAATGTGGTGACCAAAACCGGATACCAAGTGTGTCTTTACTGGGGCTTTTTAAAGTGGCATTAACACTTCATGTGATTTTGATCCTGTGCCTCTGTTTCCACAACCAAGGATTGTGTTTGCCTTTTTGGCTGCTGCTGCAGATGGCTAACTCATGTTTAAGACTCCAAGGTCCCTCTCACAGTGACTGTTTTTGAGCCAGGTTTTTGAGCCATAACAAGCTGATCCTACAAAAGAAACTGGCTTCCTTCAAGTCCAGCCTGACACTTGGTGACTTCATGAATATGACCATTGTTCTGTTTGGACTTTTGCATTCTTGGAATCCTGCACCCCTGATTGGACAAACGCAGAGTGACTGGATTGGTCGAGCGCGCAACACTGATTGGCCGTTCCGAAGTGACCACGATTGGCCGAGCCGATCGCGGGCGATTCGAACGGCTGTCATTGGCCGCGGCGCCCGGCACCAGTTCAATATAAGCTGCCGCACACCCAGCCGGCAGCAGATTCAACCTGAAATAAAAAGAGCTTAAAACCAGTCACTGCCTCACGTCTTTTATGATCGTATCGGCTGATACAACAACCATGTAGTTCTCTTTTTAACAGGATGGCATTTTTTCTGGGATATTTTTCAAGGTTGGAATCAAATCCATGGGGTTTGCCAGCAATTTTCCATCCATGTAAAAAGCACATCCAATTTTGACTGTGGCACAAATGTGGTCTCCGTGAGACTTCCACCTGAACCAAGCTTTAAGTGGTACAAATGTTGTGCATTTAAGATTCAGGACCATCTGCAGTAATAAAGTGGCTGACGTGGGTGGCCCAGCAGTGCTGAGACATGGCTGCCATATTATAAGCTCTGGGAAACACAATTCATGCAAGAGATATCCAGATATGGTTCTACTTATGGAAAAGTTTGTATGTCAAGGTTGACTCAGCCTTCCATCCTTCTGAGGTGGGTAAAATGAGGACCCAGATTGTAGGAGGCAAGAGGCTGACTCTGTAAAAATCACTCAGAGAGGGTTGTGAACCTGTGGGCTGCATCCCACTAGTGGGCCTTGAAGGGTTTGCGATTGGGCCGTGGAAACGGTGGGTGAGCGTGCATGCACCCTCCCTTGCATGAGTAGAGGGTAAGCCCTTGCAGACATGGTCCATTTTTGTGATTGGCAGGTGCTTGTGCATGCCACTCACGCAATTTTGCCGGTCGCTTGGGCGAACCATCCTCCCCATGTGGGGGCTGCAAAGTCTTAGAATAACAGAGTTGGAAGGGACCTTGGAGGTTTTCTAATCCAACTCCCTGCTCAAGTGGGAGGTTCCCTTTACCACTCCAGACAAATGGCTGAACAATAAATAATAATGTATTCAATTACTCTCACCGGTTGCATTTAATTTTCCAGTTTGTTAAGTAAGCTGCCAATGGAAAGAACAAGAGGAACTGCAAGACGCCTGTTTAACTCAGCCTTCTTCATAACAGCGTCCATAAAAAGCAGAGGGAGCATACCTGGCAATAGGCCACATCCCGCTTCCTTCCTAACCAGAGCTGTGAATCTCTACTACGATACTCCCTTGTCAAGGAATCTGCTATGGCATCGCTACAGTTTCTCCTCTATTGACGGGAAAGTCTGCAGACAAACTGTAATTGCATTCTCTTTTTTTTTCCTGGAACAGAGTCACAATGAAACCTGAATCATGATCAGAATGAGAAACTATTGAATACAATAGATAGGAGTCATAAATTGGAGAGAATCACTGTTAGGAATGAATTGTGATTGGAAATGGAACTCTATTGAGGAAAAATAGATAAGCATCGCAATTAGGGTGAGAATCACAATTAGGAAGGAATCATGATTAGAATAAGAATGTGCCCGAAACAATAAACTAAAATTACAAAGTAGAGTGAGAGTCCTAATTAAGAATCCTGTCTAATCAGGGTTAAAAATGACACACGTATCTGTAAGTACCTTCAACGCCACATGATTGCAATTCATATGCAGATTCTCCCTTCCAAGGAGAAGTGGTGGATACCAAGGATGAGGGATAAAATATGAGGAAGTGACTCCGGCAGAAAGTTGACAGCATATTTTATCCTGTGACCCTGTGTCTATCAACCTACAACCCAAGCCATGGAGGACTGAGGCATATTTTTAAAGGAAAGATTTTCCGTTTGACAGATATCCTTGTGATAATGTGATGCCTTATATTATCAAATTGTGCATCTGTAAAGGTCTCTCACAGGCTTCTGCCACGTCCTTATGAAAACAAATTTGATGTTCTTACCTGTTTCTTCTTTTTTGCAAGATCCACTTGGAAGCTTTTATGGCTTCCTGAACAGCCAGGCAACTTCTCTTGGTCCTGAAAACAAGCCATGAACTGCCAGCGTGAACTCTTTCCAAAAAAGACTCTCACCAAATGCCTCACTTGTATGAAGGTACCTGGGAAACAGAGAGTAGCAGGACAATCTGCATACAGGTTAGATGGAAAAGCAGCTCAAAATCTTCTAAGGATGATCTACAATCTGTTATCTGGATTGGGCTGATTACTTGTGATCAGTTCTCATGTGGCTGAACAAAGTATACCACTTTAACAGGTCAATGAGGACAGGACTATTTCTTGAAATATCAGGCCTAGGCCAATCTGGGAACTCAAAGAACATTCCAGAACATGAGCACTTCCTTATGTGCTGCTAGCCAACACAGAGACAATATAAATTCTCTTATACCAACACGGTAACTGTTGGATCATGTTATCACCGTAGATCAGCAATGAGGATTCAGCCCAAGCCAACACCAGATCACTTTCATAACGTTGCAGAGAGAATGACATCGATGTGATCATGAAATCACCAAGAGTCCAGTTTGACTTGAAGAAATTATCCTTGGTCTCTGATATTTCTGGATATTTTTTTTAAACATACTTGGTTGCTAAGCAATATCAACAAGGAATGTCAATGGATAAGTCACCCTTATCAATTTGAAAAAAATTGTGTGGCTGCCCATCATATATCCTATAACCTTGGGCTCGTACCTTTAGTCACAAGCAAGCCCCCACTTTTCTATCCTTAAAGTAAAGGTAAAGGTTTTTCCTGTCCAGTCGTTCTGACTCTAGGGGTCAGTGCTCATCTCTGTTTCTTAGCCAAGGAAGGCAGTCTTATCTGAAGAAAATTTCTGTGGTGGCCAGCATGACTCTACGCTGAAACACACAGGAAGCTTCTACCTTCCCACCAAAGTGGTACCCATTAATCTACTCACATTTGCATGCTTTCAAACTGCCAGGTGGGCAGGAGCTGAAGCAAGGAACAGGAGCTCATCCCATCCTGAGGTGCTTGGGTCTTAAACCCAGGCTGCCAGCTGGAAAATCTTTAACTGCTGAGCCACTGAGCCCCCTCAAACACCAGGCTTTATTCTCATAGACAGTGAATTTGTAACAAGAAGGATCTTACTCTTCTCCTTTAATATTTTGTGCAATTTAAGAGATCAAAGCTGTTTCAGAGGAAGAGAAAGAGAGAGAAAGAAAGAGATTTGGAAAACATTTTAAATATTCAACAAAAATATTATGCCTCTGCATATTAAGTCAGAAACAATGAATTTCATAGGGCATTTCCAGTAATGGATGTTATCATATTCTCCCTACTGTTGTCAGCATGACCATCTTGATGTAGAACGATAATATAATGCTGAGCTGAGATATGATAGTAGGGTCGACCAAGCAGCTTCTAAATAAGTCTAATATGCACAGCATGCAATTTAAAAATTCCCCTGCAGAGAAATGCCCAGGGTCACTTTAATAATATTAAAGCATTGGCACTTCTAATTCCTCATCAAACTTTCCTCCTCCCCTCCCAAAATGTAACAGCTCAGAATATTTGCTATCTGACACTCATCAAGTCTTCCAGGCCATCCTCCAAATGTAACAAACTAGGTTTCAGGGCCCCTTCGAGAAAGAGAGATTCTAATTCAAGAGGAAGCTGATCAGTATTGAGACTGCTCTTCATCGAATCTCTCTCCCATGGCGGTTCTATGGCAAAAACAATGAAGGTTTAGCTAGCACGGTTCATCTCAGTAGGGATTGTAGGAAACAACGCAGTGCATTATGCCAGTGGATGCATTTAGCAGGTGTTGGGTACCCGGAGGAAGTGACAACAGATAAATCAGTAACTCCCTGAGCTGTGTTCTTTTTTTCCAGGAACAACACTGGAAAGTATTAATCAACTATTCTAATTTATGTTTCTCTGTTGTTTCCTGTGAACCAGTGTTTGAAATCTAATGAATGAGTCATCTCTCATTTCTAAGGGAAGTTTGCACAGTGAATCCAGAATCACTGGCAGAGTCTAGCAAAGGTGGCTACTCTCAATGGTAGAATAGCAAACTTTATCAAGCGTCCTTAAATTTTCATCTAATCCCTGGTAAGTAAAATAAGTATCCCTGCCTTATTCATGGGAAATTGAGAATATTCATTCATTTATAAAGAATGTTTATCAACAGGGGAATGGAGGGAACGGAGCAAGTGTGATAAGATCTTGGAGAGCAAGATCTGATGAAATCTGATGAACTTTATTGATTTCTTAGTTCTGTTTGCCTGGGAAATGATTCTGTGGAAGAGAAGATTCCATCTGGGTCAAACTTTTTTGCATGCCAAAGGTCCCAGGATCGAGTCCTGCCAATTCAAGCAATCTAGAGTAGAGTTGGAGAATTTTGCCAACATCTGAGGTGAGGGATCACCAGACTGAGCCCAAGGGCAGGGTCAAATGCACCATCAATTTGGAGTCTCTACACCCCTGTAAAAGGCCTAAGTCTAGTCCTCCTTGAAGTCCATTGACTTTGCCATGGGTGGCATGATAGCAGTGTTCCAATCCGAGGGGCTTCCACAGAGAAGATGAGGGGGTCAACGTATATTATCCAAAGCCGCTGAAGGCAGGTCAAAAAGCAATAGATGGAAACTAATCAAGGAGAGAAGCAATCTAGAACTAAGAAGCAACTTATGACAATTAATCAGTGGGACAGGTTGGCTGCAGAAGTTGTGGGTGCTCCATCACTGGGGGGCTTTAAGAAAAGATTGGATAACATTTGTCTGAAATGGTCTCCTGCCTGACCAGTGGGTTAGACAAGAAGACCTCTAAGGTCCTGTCCAACTATATTATTTTGAAAGGTTGTCAACCATGACTTTCTGGCCAGGCAAATAGCTGCAGCCCTCCAGATCCTATAGGACTAACGTTCTCACCTTTATTTATCTACCCTTCGAGGTGACTTGGTTGGTCAGCTGTTGAAATTTCCTACATTACAGCTTGTGTCAGGCACATATATCCATAGAGTTGTGTTTATATTCAGGTCTTGGAGACCTAAAGGTTAAAGGAGGAAGGTGAAAGAATTGACTGCTGGAGCTGGAAGTGGAGGAACGATGGCTTTATCAAAAGTCTCCTAACGAATCCAGAAGCTCAACCCACAATCCCAGGTGGTCATTTCTCCTTGCTTCCCTTGACAACTGAGCTGGGGTTTGAGGATTGAACTCAAATTGCCCATAAACCAAATCTGAGCTTACCAATCTCTCTTAAAGGTTGAGAATATCTAAGAGGTGAGTCTGGGATGAGTCTCCTAATGATAAGTAGTAATTTGGTTTACTATTCTTCCCATTTAATCTTTCTCGTCTCCGGAAGAAGACTCTTCTTTCCAACACATATTATTATATACAGTGAAATTATCTATCTGACGATTGAAAATCAATGTGCCACCTGACAATTGTAGTTGAAATGTTAATCAACACAATACCCAAAGCTGCCTGACTTATTATGTGGCAGATTTTAATATCTGATAACCATCAGGAATGAGATTGAAGATCAATGTATGCACCCCCAAGACTATTATTTTCCTGCATTTCCTTCAAGTGAGCCCAGCAAAAATGTCATTTTGAAACTGTCAGAGATGTATTCGGGGAGAAGTTTTGATCCACAACTCAAACATTCTTTGTCACGGTCAGTTAGGTTTTCGGCATTACAATTCCCCTAGCCTGGGATGTCAAAGGACTTGGCTCTGCATTTCAAGGGATCAGTTTGAGTTGATAAACATGTTGGATCAGCTGGCAAAACTGAACTAAGTCAAACTTTTATAATAATTTTGATTTCAGAGAATATTGAATTTAATCCACATCACTTGGCTGAAGAATTAACACTGTATAAAAGACATTGAGAAGCGGTATATAAGTCTAAGTACTCTTGCTATTGCTACAAGTAGAATATTTGTAATGAATCCACTAAATACATGCCAAGAAATTAAGTGTTTGGTTTCCAATCCATAGACCGAAGTTAAACTTCACTCCAGTTGGCAGTTACAGATACTTGAATTGCTTGCCAAAAGAATAATGAAATTCAGTGACGTATTTAAAGCATTCTTTATCGAAGATTATATTTGGCACTGCCACAGATAAGTCTCCTTCACTTAAAATTACTCAATGTCAAGTTTAGGGATAGACAATACATGAAATTCACAATTGTTAATCAGTAAGCATTTAAAGCTGCAAGCAGACTTTCCAGCTTTACCAAAGATGGCAGGGGGGGCAGTTTTTGAGCTTCTCTCCATACCTTCTCCAACTAGCTAAATATCTTAGTTGTGTAGTGATCCCAAAATTCAAAAGGGCTTTATCAACTTCAATGGCACCAAAACCCTAGCCGCTATAGAAAACCCCAGCCACAGAAAGTTTGATTGAATCAAGAAGCCATTTCTGTCCTTGCTATCCAACCAAGAAAAAGGAAGTTCTCATTGTAACTTTGATGCAATTCTAACAAATCTGTGGCTTTCTTGGAGTAAGTAGAAAATCAAAGAAATAACCTAGACGTATGTTATTTTCTAATTAGTGATGGAAGAATACTAACATACATTCCAAAAATTCTTCTGCCAATTACAGTACTTGCACTAACAAACAGGAAAACCGATCTCCAAGAAAGGAATATTAACTCAGCTCTCAATACAATTCTCTTTCCTTCTTGCATAATCTATCCTGTTTAATTGTGTCACCCAGTTTTCCTTTTAGTTTGGTTGAAGAGCAAGAACAAATATGTTTGTTCAGCTTTGACTTTCCTTCTCTGGACCGCTTTGTCTTTGCTTTTTTCATACGCTGTGAAGATTTTCACACAGTGGTGCTAAATACATCACAAAGGAACTTGGTGCCTGGTCTATTTTCTTGGATAGAGGAGAGACTCTGGAAAGGAAGTAAACTGTTGCTTGTTCCTTTCTGGATAACCTTTCCTAAACTATCTGACAGATATTGGAAGAGTTGAATTCAAGGAGAAATGTTTCAAAATGCAGTTCAAAGCAATTGTTATTCATCAAATCTTCCAAACTAATGCAATTGATTGGGAAAGGGTTTGGCTTATTCAGGAAGTATTACACATACAGTAAAAGTGATGGGAAGCCCACTCTAAGTTCAGACCCTCCTTTATGTCCCAGCATATGCCAGCCATTGCCTCCCAACATTTATCAACTGTGCAAAAATAATAATAATAAATACAATAATAAAATAAAATAAGATTCTTTTACACTTCTACAGTAAAAGCAAAATCGTATCAATAGGAATGTCACAATGCAGCTATTCAGTAGGAATATATATGCCAACAGCAAGAACAAGAATAGGTGCAACGGAACACATACATGTTTGATTATTAGTATGTGGGACAAAAATTCAGGTAAAATTTTTTTTGAAGGACATGGACAAAGACGAGGAGAGAGAGAGATTAGATTTCGAAAACTGTCATAATAGGGAATGCAAACAGTTAAAATGAAAATCAGGGAAAATTATCTTAAAATGGCACCATTCACTCTTTTTAAAAATAAACATTACAAGGATCTAAGCATTTTTAATCTTATTTGAAATATCTAAAAGGTTGAAGTTATTTACACAAAAACACTTGTTCGGACTTTAATCAAACTTTCACTTCCTTTCTGTCCTTCTCCTACTGTTGTTTCTTCCTTCCTTCCTTCCTTCCTTCCTTCCTTCCTTCCTTCCTTCCTT
>NW_020769378.1:3862813-3877006 GCF_900518735.1 Pseudonaja textilis
CTTCCTTCCTTCCTTCCTTCCTTCCTTCCTTCCTTCCTTCCTTCCTTCCTTCCTTCCTTCCTTCCTTCCTTCCTTCCTTCCCCTCTCCTCCCCTCCTCCCTCCCTCTTCAGAAATAGTTACAAATCATTTCCCAAATATATCAGAATTTATAACGTATACTACTTAGATCAAATTAGGGGTGACAATCTTTTTAAGGCATCTCGCTGGAGACCTGCTTTGAAAGGCAACTGTTCTCTGAAATTAAGGACAAATAATGCTCCTACTGTTCAATTATGTGCAGAGATGGATTCACGGTTAGGATAAATTACAGGTGATTTTAATTCCATGCTCAAAATTTATTTGAATTGATTGGGAGTCTGGAGGAAGCAATCAAATGAGCTTTCTGGATGGGCTTTGCAATGTGTTGTGAATTGATGATCAGAGTTGGATGATCTAATCTACCCTTCCTGGAATGGCTGGGGTTGTTGCCTTCATCTTCATTATTAATCATCGTTAGACTCCTCAAGTTGTGACTGTCATTGAGCCTGACAATTATTGTTATAAGCTATGGTTATAAATTGGGTTCCAATGTGACCGGATTGATTTTTACAACCTTTTCACACAGGAATTAAATGAATGCCGTGATTCTTAAGCAAATCCATTTTTCTGTATGGAACAGGGATTATTTTTTACTGGAAACCAGAAGTAAATGACAGTTTCTGGACAAAACCATCATAAATCATGATCACATAACTGCGGGGTACCTTAAATGGCCTGTTGCTAAGAGCAAAAAATGAAGTCATGTGACCACCAGAGACACCCAACATTGGAATTTCAAAACTGGGTCCTAAGGCAATCTGTAGAAGATGACTGAGCCTGAGGGCAGGGTGAAATGTGTCATAAGTTTGGAGTCCCTGCGCTCCATAAGAAACCCAAGTCCAGCCCCACTTGAAGTCCGATGATTCTTATCTGGTGCCCATTTACCTTGATCTTTAGGAGATCAGATTCTTGTGTGTAGGTTGCATGGAATAAACTCATAGTGGTTTTCAATTATCCTGTCTCCTGGTTTCTTGTGCCTGACAAAAGGCCACTCAGGTTGCCATTTCCAAACATTTGATAAATCTGTTTCTCAGTTTATCATTTGATGAATGCAATATTGTTGAGGTCATAGCTAATTGAGGTCTGGTTATTTGATGTCTTTCGTTATGTTTTGCCAGAAGAAGTTAATGAACTGAGCTGTAATCAGCTCCAGGTCAGGTTTTGGCTGACTGAATAAAGCGTCTTCATTTTTGCTTGCAGAACACAGAGCTAACTTGATTTCAACATTACCCAGGCAGTGATGTCCATATGTACAATCAGTTTTAGGCTGTACAGAGAAGACATTTCCTATAAATAGGGAATTTGCCTGGCAGCACATTATTAGTCTATCTCATGCTTTATTTGGTACATCCAGGCAAGATTTACCCGTTATTTCAGGTTCCTATTTTAATTCCCACCATTAGTATAACATCTTGTTGGATGTTGTATTCAATAAGACGTTATACGCTATCGGCAAAGTGTGCTCGAACTATTTCACTTCTTCTGCATCTGTGATTTGAACATAAATTTGAATCGCCATAATATTGATTAATTAGCCTTGAAATTGAATTGAGATTATTCCAACAGGTTTTGGTTTTGTAGCTTGAACTGAATTCACACTCTAGTCTATTCACACTCTTCTTTGCCTAGTGTTGATCCTACTCTAGCAGACCATAGTTACAGTAGTACTCATGTATGAATTAAACTTTGGGGAGTATATACCCCATAGCTCATAACATCTTTGGGATATGTCAATAGCTTAATCAACATTGAGGTAATAGCCAAGAAGGGATCAACCACTGGCACAGAAATTATACTCTGCCAAGAGGATTCTTTTTAACTTTTTATTTCATTCATTCGTTCATTCGTTCATTCATTCATTCATTCATTCATTCATTCATTCATTCATTCTCTGTTATTCTGTTCTTTGTTCACTTTAAAATTTATCTCACAATGAGGAAGATAGTTATACCAGTACTGAATGACATTCTCTTCTTGATAAACTCATATCGTATCATATTAGATGGAAACTAATCAGGGAGAGAAGCAAAGTGGAATGAAGGAGAAACTTCCTTACAGTGAGAACAATCCACCAGTGGAACAGCTTGCCACCAGAACTTGTGGGTGCTCCATCACTGGAGGCTTTCAAGAAGAGACTGGACTTGTCTGGAATGTTACAGGGCCTCCTGCTTGAGCAGGGGGTTGGACTAGAGGACCTCCAAGGTCCCTTCTACCTCTATTCTGATTGATTGACTGAATGGTGTTTTTGCAAACATACTAGAGTGGTGTTTCTCAACTTGGCAACCTGAAGTTGTGTGGATTTCAACTCCCAAAATTCCCCAATCTGCATTCTTCAGGATATGAATCAAATGGAGAAATAAATTATCCCACACAAATCATTGTACAGTTAAAATCTGATAACAATCTCTCCATCTATATATATATATTTTAAAAAAGCTGTTTATTTGAACAACGAACAGGGCAAATTCTATTAGCTACAATCTGCACAGGAACACCATTTCCAAGTAACTATTAGATCTAATTAATGGAAAACACAGGAATTTTAATTACACAGAGACAGCTCTGTTGTTATCAAACTTTTTATCTAAAGCATGTTTAGTGCTATTTTTAACTCCAGATAATTAGCCAAACAGATACTTACCCGCTTGTTTAATTCCAAGGTCAATTGAACACTTATGATTATTAAATGTTATAATTAGTCCTTGTTTTGTCTCAACAGTATGCCAAGGACAGCAAATAGTACCAACAGGAAAAAAATGAAATGCTGAAAATGCAGTTTATACTCATTGAGAAATTAGAGTAATTAAGGAAAAATAAGAGTTATTTTAAGCTTCAATAGGAAGGTCGGTGATGAAACCTGAATATTCCTCTCTTAACAAGACAAAAATGTCCTTATATCACTCAATGACTGATCTTGCTCAACTAAGGGAGCCCTGGTGGCACAGTGGTTAGAATGCTGGCTAATTCCAGCAGTTTGATCCTGACCGGCTCAAGGTTGACTCAGCCTTCTGTCCTTCCGAGGTGGGTAAAATGAGGACCCAGATTGTTGGGGGCAAGAGGCTGACTCTGTAAAAATCACTTAGAGAGGACTATGAAGTGTATAGAAGTCTAAATGCTATTGCTGTTCTTAATATTCTATAAGCCCTCATATTCAAGATACGTTGTTAATGGGGCACATCACCACACCCGCCAATAGATATCTCTATTCATATTCTTGAGAGGGTATAAGATAGGCCAAAAATATTAATATGCAAAGCTGGCATATTAAGCGTAAAAATGGGAAGAAAATGTAAAATTTTGCTCTTGAGTGCAATGTACACCTCCTCACCTAATCTGGACCGTTTTTTCAGCTTCGCCCAAATCTCTCAGCTGAAAATAGAAGGCACTTTAAAAAATCACTAACCACTTGTTTTTTCTTCTAACCCATTTTCCATCTCTGAGAACATCAGCTGGCATGTTAATCTTAACCAAACACTTTATGCAAGAAATACTATTACTATTTACTCAACTTTCTTTCTAAAAAAGGTTAAGCCAGGTGACTTGTGGGAAGAAACGCTGCCGGGAGTTCACATACAGCATGTAATTGCAGGCGTTGGTATTTACTGGTATAAATAGCATGCCATTTTCCTAATCTGTACTTTCTGAATTGCTGTTCCGCATCTTCCTTTCCTGCACTGGCACATTTTTAAACTCCTCTTTGCTCTTTTGTATTCCCTTCATCCTATTTTGGAATGAATATTCATCACCTCTTCAAATGGTTTGATTGCTCCGGTGCTGACCTTGGAGGTACCACCTGTCAAACACTGTAAATAGACTAATGAAGTAGCTTTTCAAGATGAAAAGGTATTTCTGATAGAATTTATTTAAAATTATAAAGAAGAAGGGCAGGCCCCGAGCAGGAAATTCTACAGTTCACCCAAAGAATTTAGCAATAGTTCACACTCATTTCCAACACGGAGGATCTCTGACCTTTGAAAAAGACAACTATATAGAGGTCCACTAAGAAATTCTACTGGCTCAACAAGAAAAGTTTACTTGCCACTGGAATGCCTTTGATTGGAAAGTTTTGCTCAAGGTCTTCTAGTCCAACCTCCAGCTTAAGAAGCATATACATATCCCCAATACCGTTGAGAGGATCTGAGATAGGCCAAAAAAATATTTACATGCCAACACTGGCATGCAAAGCATGTAAAAATGGGAAGAATAGATGTTATAGACCTTATGCTATCCCAGTCAAATGGTTGTCTGGTCTATTTTTGAAAACCTCCAGTGTTGGAGCATCCATAACTTCTGGGGGCAAGTTGTTCCACTGATTAATTGTTCTCACTGTCAGGGAATATCTCCTGGCTGAGGAATTCTGGGAATTGAAGTCCACAAGTCTTAAAGTTGCCAAATTTGGAGACCTCTGGGCTGGACAATATAAGTATATAACAATGTCCTTGGTGAGATGGGAGAAAATAATTTAAGATGATGGCCAAGAACATCATCTACCCTTTCATTCAGGTACAAGATTACCTAATCCTTGATTTTTCAAGAGATTCCAGTTAAAAACTAAAAGAATTTTTTTTTTTTATAAAATCTACCCAAGAGGCCATATGAAGATTACAGGAAAAATGATTGCAATTTTACTTGGACAGTCTTGAGGCAGAAACAAATAATTTTACTTTGTGGCTTAAATAAAAACTTTTATTGAGTACTCTTAAAGATGTTGCATTGTTTTTCTTTAATCTTGTAGGAATCTTGTGACTGTACCAAATGCAAACTAAGTGACTGATAGAATTAAAAACAAACAAACCCTGAAGCAAAATGAATGATATTTCCATGTTCAGAATGGAGAAAATAAACCAATAGTCCGATAGAAACACAATCTGAGAAAAATAACCGAGAAATATATTTTTCATAGCTAAAGGTAAACTCTAATGGACGCACATTTTCCAATTGGTTTGTAGGTTGCAGATTTGCTTCAATTTGCATGAGAAAGTTTTTCACCTCTCTGGTCATTTGATTTATACCATTTCCTTGAGTGAAGTAACACGGGAGAGATATTTTTTTTGGGGGGGAAGTATTATTATACTGTATATAAATTAAGAGTGAAGGACGAAATTGCAAAAAGGTTGACAATCTTCTGAATCTAATTTAGGCCTCTAGAGACACAACCTCAGAATGCATTGGTTTGCACTATAGAAATCAATTGCATTTGAAATAGAATTAAATTAATTTAATTTAATTCTTTGACAATTCTTTGACAATTCTCAGTTGATAAAACTTCCAAATGGAATATATACCAGTCACCTAGTAGAGGAGACAGAGGCATAGGAAATGTGTTATGTCTCACCTGTATCCACAGGTGAGATTACACAGTTCCAAAGTTCAGATATTCAAGCAAAACAAAACCAGACCCAAAAAAGTTAACTGCTCTGTTTACACAGTCCTTAGTAGTCTTCTTGGAATTTGTCTGGCAAAGCTGAATTGTTCATAAATCACAATGCTGTAGTCAGATGCACTTCTTTCCAAAGTAAAATCCACTTTGCTTCGAGCGGGGGAAAGGCGTTAGCAACGCTCCTTAAATATCCCCTGAAGGGACGTGTCAGTCTCATTAATTAATCCTTTGCTGGATGTCTCTTTTCTAATTGAGATTGACGTCTCAATCTTCTCCTAGTCTGAGCATCCAGCCAGCATCTGGCAGTTTCGTCATCGCTTGAAGCCTCTGACACACTTTCCTGATTAACAGTTAACACCTGAGGTGCAATCAGGGAGGGAATTCCAGAAGAGGAAGACGTCTCCGAAACTTCTAATAAATTAGGCTCATCTCTCAGATTCAACTCCTCCTCTTCCCCCAGACTCCTCTCAACATCGCTCAGCAATGCAGGCTCGAATCTCAATGCCAGATCTTCCTCCTCACTCGAGCCTACATCTGCTGACCGACCTGGTTCAAACCTCGGAGGCACAACAGAAATGTAATCAGTCAATCAATAAAATATATACGGTAACACATTTGGAAGATCACAGTAAAATCTGACTGAAGCCACCCTTGAAACAAGAAGAAGCAGAGGATTTTGCAAAGCCAACTACCTGAGATATTAGGAAGACAATTAACCAAATTTCAAGAAGACAATTGCTCATATCTATATCTTAGGGATATAGAATACTTTTTCTTTCATAGAATCATAGCAGTGGAAGGGGACTTGGGGTCTTCCAGCCCAATCCCCTGCTTAAGGAACGGAGACCTTATACTACCCCAGAGAAATGGATGGGTCCAATCTTTTCATGAAAAACTTCAGCAATGGAGCACCCACAACAACTCTGGGAGGAAAGCTATTCCACTGGTTAATCGTTCTCACTGTCAGGAAATTTCTCCTTAGTTCTAGATTGCATCTCTCTCTGATGAGTTTCCACCCATTGCTCCTTGTCTCACCTTCAGGGGCTTTGGAAAATAGGTTGATCCATTCCTCTCCATGACAGCTTTTCAAGTTTTAAAAAGTATTGCCTTGTGTTAGCTTATACCAAAATGGTTTCCCATTTTATCTCTCCTGGTGGTAGAGTTCCATTATCTTTTCCAAGAAAACAAATTAAAATATAAAAATCCAGGGTATTTTCCTCCTGTAAGGCAAAATACTCTTTCCCTAGCATTAATAAGAAAAAATATATTTCCTTTCCTTCTCTAAGATATTGTGGGTGGTGAGAAAACAGAAAAAACAAGGCCAGGAACAACCCATGAACAAGACCAGGCACCATACAAAGGGTTATCATATCTTGTTGATCTTCCACCTGACTTCAATAAAATTTTTCATAATTTATTAAAGAAAAAAATGGAATTAGATGTTGGACACTTGGAAAGCATCCAGCCTTTGGGCATCTTATTTATTGATAAGAAGACTCCAGGCTCTGCATAAATTCCTAATGTATTAGAAAAACCTCCATATTTGCGGCTGTCCAGACTATCATCATATCAGGGCAAAAAGTTATAGAAATCCTGTGATAACCCTGATGTAGAATCAGCTGGGTGGAATTCAGAGCTTAGTTTGGAAGTGTGATGTCCTATCTAGAGAGAGAGAAAAACAAACAAACAAAGGATCTATTGAGATAATAGAAAACATATAAATGAATAGAGAGAATATTTTAGCTTTTTTAAAATCAGTGTTTTTCATTGCAATTTTATGACTGCCCATGCTCTTTAAATCCCAAGTCTACCCAGCAGCTGAAGAAGCAAGTGTGCCAAAGACATAGCAAGAATGCATCTTCTGCAAGAACATTGTGAAGATATGTTGAGACCATGTCTTCTAGATGTTCTAAGGCATTACTCATTGGCCAGAAAAGGTTACACTAGAACTTTTAAGCTTTGGTGGGTTTTTTTTTTCCACTAAGGATCTTTCTGGAGCAAATCACCAATAATTTTGGGGCATATTTAAAAAGACCAGCAAAGTCTTCGCTTTCTCTATCCTGATCACTTCACACATTTTAACTGTAGTAACACATTGGAAACATCTTATCTGACATGTGTGTTATTCCTTTCTTGGGTGATGTTGTTGCCTGGGAAGAGAGAAAATGAAGGGAAAGTATCAGATCCATTGCTGGAAATAGGGAACATCCTAATACAGTATTCAAGGAAGATTATTTAAATCTGGTTTTATTTCCTTTTAAGATACTTGGTGCTAATTATCCAACTAGTGAACATAAAACAAGAAAACAGTCTCAGGAGAAGTGAATTCCCAAAAGTCAAATTTTATTGGATACATCATATTGGTATTGAAGAAACAAAACCAGCTCTGGATTTCCTGCGCAAATGCTTGCCTAGTTAAACAATAACTTCTCCTTCTCTCCACCTCTAGGTGATCCCATTGTCCACTTATGAGACGTCCTTTTGTTATGGGAACAGTCTCTCTGTCTCTGTCTCTGTCTCTGTCTCTGTCTCTGTCTCTGTCTCTCTCTCTCTCACTCTCTCTGGTGCTGACCTTGATGGCTTCCATGCATACATTTTCGGTATTTCATTCCCCCCTTCCCTCCCTCCAATTCACCGGCAAGTTGAGAAGTTGAAAAGCATTAAGGGTTGAATGAAGCACAGTGGTTCAATCCTGACGCTTGGAGGTAAACAACTCTCGGTCCTCAGTGCCTTTGAATTAAGTTCTCTTTGTGATTGGAGAATAGGACCATCACAGAGTCCATCACTCTCCACTGAATGATGGAGAGCTTGATACTTTCCATCACATTTTCTCTTATCCTGTACTTTCTCTTCCTTGGGGGTTTAAAACTGACCACCAGGGCACATCTTTACTCATCCTTGAAATCACTGGATGAGGATTGTGCATTAGCCATGCATGCTAACTGGAACCTTGGGGTGGTTTGCAGACAGTTTTAATATTCCAAGCAGACACACCAAAATCAATGAGACCTAATTTAATCATGACCCATTTACATCCTATTGATTTCAGTGCTTTTGGTATGATTAAGTCCCAGTGTAAGCCTCCATGTTCAGAAGCAATATACCTCTGAATATCAGGGCTAAGGTCAAATGGCAGCCTCTCCCCTTCAGTGCCAAATAGACAATTATTAGAAACTGGTGTTTTTATCTAACTGAGGACAACTTAATTTCTCATGAAGAGGCTCATTTCCTTGATCATTCATTTTTTACTTGCCCAGTTCTTGTTTCTTTGCCTCGAATTCCTACCAATGTTTACCCAACCAGCTAAAACATTTTACAATTTGAATTTTGCAATAGGTCAATTCTTGGCTTTTGTGTGTGTGTGCTAAACGAAACTCTTAGGATGAAAGAAAAGTTGTCGTTTTGTAGTGTCTACAATAAGAGAAATTAGAGTAAAAACTCAGTCACCCTACCAATAAATTAGGATTAAATTTTGTGTTGATGTCCCTTGTTGGTTTAGTTAACTGGTCTTGCAGAACTGCAGATAATAAATGATTGTCTCAGCAATGTGGTATTTCCAAGAAGAAGGAAGCTTTCTGAGAATGTGCAGGTCAACTCTTTCAATTTCAGCAATTTGAAGACTGATTCCTCCTTTGTTATTATTTTTATGCATTTTTCCCTTCCTGCTTGTCAGCATTCCAGACAGACGATATAAATTGTAGCCTTGTGTGTGGAAAGACATAAAGAAAGGCTCTTCTTTGTTCTGATTGGGCTAAGATGATTATATTAAACTCCTAAGTTTCTATCTACAGCTGCTTCATTTAAGCCAGGGGTCTCCAACCTTGACAAAGTTAAGCTTTGTGGACTTCAACTCCCAGAATTCCTCAGCCAGCATTGCTTTTGGAGACCTCTGATTTAGACCCCATCCGTCTCTCTGTTCAGAACTTGACTGGACATCAAGCAATCAGCCAAGTCATCCTGCCTATTGCTTACATCAACCAGAAAAAGTGAATAGCCCAGCATTTGCTGCAATCATGATCTGAAGAAAAAGAAAAGAAAATCCTAATTCAGTAAATGTAGAAATGCCTTTTCAAAAGTCTGACTTTTCCCCCCTGAAGCCTTTTAACACTTGATTCCTTTGGATCCAGTGATGATATGGACAACTTATGGATCTCTTGTCTGCTGTTTCTCCTGCAGGGTGTTTTGCTCCTCCTCCAAGTTGCAGGTACAACCCAAACCACTTAGAGATCAGAAGGGCAACCATTTTCCAAGAGTGTCTACCCACCCAATTAGATCTACCAGAAGGATCATGCTGCAGACCTTGTCAAGCAAAGAGTGTCTGCTGGCTAGGACTGGAAGATGGACCTTTTTGGCAGTGGCTCATGCTCTGTGGAATCCCTTCAGAGATTAGAATGGCCTCAACCCTGTCAGTCTTTTGCAAGTCTTTAAAAACCCTGGATGAGTCCCCAGGCTCTGAATGCGTTCAGGGCCCCATTTCTTGGTTGACTGTTAACTGGCTAAGTATTTCAGTTGCTGTGGACATTTCTGCTTTTATTGATTTTAAAAAGCATTTTTATTGTTTTTACATTTTTGGAATTGTAAGCCACCCAAAGTCACTGATTGAGGTGGATGGCTGTAGAAAACAAATAATCAAAGTAAGTAAGTAAGTAAGTAAGTAAGTAAGTAAGTAAGTAAGTAAACAAACCTCTTTGGGGCCAAATCAGTGTAACACAGATGTAGGAACAAAATGTCTACCTCTTCATATCTACATTGGCAAAGAAAGCACAGGCTCATTCTCCAACTTGATAACAGGCCATCCTCTGCAAACGAGTCTCTTCCACATTGTACTTTGGGTGCAGTGCAAAGGAGTAAAGGAGCTCACATCTGACTTTAAGAAATGGTGATAGCTCTAAGCAAATAGGAGAACACTTCATTTCCTGAGGATATACCAGTTCTCCTCTCAAAATGCAGACCTTGGAAACTGGAACTGTAAAGAGAAATCCAAATGTGTCACGTCTTTAGAAGAGGGGACACCGATTTCTTATGAATTTTTGCCCAGTGTTTCCCTTTCTCTCTATCACTCCTTCTATGTTTTTTGCCTTCCCCAAATAATAGGTTTTCCAAAGGTACTCACTAGTCATGACCGTAAATTCATACTGTAATGGATTTAATGTCCTTTGAGATAACAGAAGAATTGTCCATTTATTAAGAAACACTATCTAGCATCCGAGTCCATCTTCAGAATCTCATATTAATTTGGACTGTTCTCTCTCCTCAACCTGCTGAGTACAGGTGCTTTTGAAATCTATCTACCAGGACTTTACTTCACTGATCTGCTGAATTGGACATGATCTAGGAAGACATACGCGAAGAAAATACACCTGTTTGTCTCCAAGGTGCTGTAAAGGTGCTGATGTTGTTCTCTTCTGTTTCAAGAGATTAAAACAGCGACTTTGTTTGGAAAGCCTTTATTTCTGGAAGTAAAGCCTTCCAAACTCTCAAGATTGAGGCTGTTTCCGTGCACATAACTGCTCACCAAAAGTACTCTTCTGAGTTCATGTGATATAAATGGGCTAAAGTGGGATTAGCTCCACTTCTAAAGCCATTCAGCTCCCGAATAGCAAATTGCTGTGCTGCAACCCATTGGGCAGCACTGTGCCCTTGTGCAGAAAAATAAGAAGTGCATAGGATTATTGCCATTGCATAGTATGAAACTGGTTCAAAAGACCAAGTCCCCGCGGGAAAGATTAATTGAACCAATGTATGGCTACTCACGCCTGTGCACCAGAATCTTCTCAATGAATGGTTAGCATATGCTTGGGGTTAGACAAGGATCAATGGAATTCAAGGGAGGTTGGATTTAGTTTTCTTGTGTTGAGTTTCTCCTTGATTAATTGATTAATTAAGAAGGAGAAGATGGAAGGACGAAGAGGAGGAGGAAAAGAAGATGGGGAGGGAGAAGAGGGCAGGAGGAGGAGGAGGAAGAGGAGAAGGAGCAGGAGGAGAAGGAGCAGGGGAAAGGAGGAGGGGGGAAGGGGAAGGAGAAGAGGAAAGGAAGAAGAGGAGGAGGAGGAGGAGGAGGAGGAGGAGGAGGAGGGGGAGGAGGAGGAGGAGATTATTATTCTGTTTCAGTCTTCTGCATGTTCCTGCCATTCCCATTCAGGTCTCTAAAATCCTCTTCCCAGCATTATCATCCTGCAGGTTCATCCGAGATCTTCCTCTCATTTTTAATTTTAATCCCTCTCACTCACTGGAAGCTCCTTCAGGACTGTTAGAAATGTTTTGATTTCCTCCAGGCACTCCAATCATCGGAAGTAATTTGTTGATTTGCACTTAGAAACTTAATTGGTGCCGCTTTCTTCTGTTGTTTTGCCTTTCACCCTCTGGGCTTTGCTAAAGAGACAAATGCTTTTGCAATGCATGGGCACAGCTTTTGCACGTGATAGGCTGCCTTAGAAAAGTTTCCAAGATCTAATACAAATTTTAAGTGATAAAGGGGCATGTACCTACAGACTTTCACACATGCCAATTTATTTTATGAGTTATAACTTTTCATTCTGTAATAAGAGGGTACAGCACTGAAAAATGGATGGCTGTACTTGGATCTTTGCTAGAAAATTATCGAGTAGCTCAATTTCTCTGAACATGCCCTAAAATTAAATCCTAAACTACAAATAAACCTACCCTACCCAATGGGAAAAGAAGCTCTTTTCTTCCTGGAGGACCATTTTACACAATAGATAAGAGAGGCATCTTTTGTATTCTGCTATCGGCAAGGTACTTCCCAGGCTGAATAAACACATGGAAAGAAAGTTGCTTCCCACGAAATTTGATTTATCATAAAGCAACTGGAGCGTGTTACAATATTGAGATTTAAGAATGTAATTATAAGTTTCGGCAAACAGTGTGGAGCATAAATAAAAGTTAGAGAGTTGAGTCTTATGGTCCATCCATTTTACACGGCAAATTATTTATTATATATTTATATAAAAAGGAAGCTGCTACCAGAGAGGTTAAACCATGATTCCTCAGTCTTCCCAATGGATTTTAGTACTGAAGAGATCGTGATATCCCCAGAAGGCAACAGTCAAAAAGCAGCTGCAATAAAACTGCCCTTTTGAGAGTTTATAAAATGTACCATTTGATTGCCGCAAGGCGTAGTAGCTACTAATAAATTAAAATAACAAACTGCATCTTCAGCAGCAATCCATTGTTTTACTTAGATATTTGTTTAAGCAATTTATATAGCTACCGAACACACAAAATGTGACTTTGGGCAGATTAAAAAAATAACAGATGATAAAAATAACCAACACACACACACAAACACATATACACACACAGAAACCCCTTGAAGAATCTGGGCTAACCACAATCATTCTCACATGATCATCTAGGTTATTCTTTTTTAATTATCATTCCTCGGGTTATTAATATATTAATACGATAACAGAGATGTGGATATAATAATATGTGATTTGTCTATGCTGCATCAATTTATTTCACATCATTACTGTTCTTGCAAATTTGCTCATCACTGACCAAATAAATAGAAACGTATATCTGTGGTCCAAGAACCAAGAGAAGAACCAAGTTTTGAAAGATTTTCAGAAAGCCAAGATCTGGGAGGAAGGTTTTTCTGTAGATGTTGTAAGCCATCTGGCACAGATGACTAATAAGCAGTACCTAAGGGTACTGTATAATGATATTATATGGATATACCATAATGTAACCATAACTACTCAGGCCACCACCTTTTAAACTAGTTGCATCTTCCAAATAGTCTTCAGGGACAAACACCTGTCCATCATAGTGCAGTAGTCCAAGCAGAAGGTGGTCAGTGAGTGGTTGTGAGAAGATTCTTCTAAGAACAGGCACATTTGGCCATCAAAATGTGTTGGCCAACTGTGGATTGGAATCCTTGGCCAACCAGATAGGACACAACCAGATGCAGCCATAGGAGATGGCACTTGCCATCTTGCTTCATTAGGACCAACTACTTATTCCATAAATTCTATCCAGATCAGAGACAGACCATCCTACAAGTATCCTCATTTTGTTCTAATAAAGCTTTTCTATAAACCCTCAGCAGGTTTCCCCGTTTTGTGAATTTTGGACAGATTATTTATGAATCTGAATAAATAGGCATCCAGAAAGGCCAAATCCTCAGTCTATAGAAAGATGGTTCCTATTCCATAGCAATTATAAGGGGTGGGGTGGGGGGGAGGACTTACTGTCAAATGCCAATTACATCTGATTGTCTTGCTCTTAATCAGAAATATTCAGTGCTCATCCCATTAAACTACAGAGAAAGAGCTAATTAGAAATGGCTGCTGTGCCACTTGATATGGTATCCGTGGTTGTTGGCGCAAATTCCTAGAAGTATCTGTATGATCAGTATCTGGCCATGATCAGCATTTACCCTGGAATAGATACTGAAAAGAAAACACATTACACAGGTTGCACCATCTCTGATGCCCATTTTGGATGAGTATAGCGTCTTTCCTATCCTGTTACACCATTTGTACTATGTCACCTTTTCAAAAAATGCTCTAAAAGCGACTGTCCTGGGCAGCCTTGAAAAGCTGTGAGTGCTTTAAAAACTTCTAAAGCCCAAGTTAAGACTGACGAATTGTTCATTGGATGCACTCATCTTATCCCACACTTAGTGGTTTTCAACAATCAGAACTTAGGTGTAGACATTTACATTCTTCCTGGGATATATATATATATATATATATATATATATATATAT
>NW_020769378.1:3884702-3907103 GCF_900518735.1 Pseudonaja textilis
GGAGCAGCTTCGGCTGAGTAAAAGAGGCGAATAGTTATTATTCTCAGGCGAAGCTGCTCCGAAACAACCAGAAACGAAGGCAGGCAGGCAGAACGGAGCACTGGATTGAACCGCGGGCGGCGGGGTGGGGGTGAACGGGCGCTTCGGAGGAGCTGCGCCGACAGGAAAAGCCACCCTGCCGGCTTCTTTGAAGCAGTTTCTCCCTGGGCTGGTGGAGGAGCGAGAGAGCGACTGAGAGAGGAACGAGGCGGGAGGAAACCGAAGCCGCTGAGCCGGAGAGCAGGACGGGCTTTGGTTGCTTCCTCCCTCCCCTTCTTTCATTCGTGTCCTTGATCCCTGATCCCAGCAGCATTCACCGAAGGCGAAGAAAGCCGCCGTTTTTATTTTTATTTTATTTTTATTTTCTTTGCGACCCGGTACCAAATGACCCACGGACCGGTACCGGTCCGCGGCCCGGTGGTTGGGTACCCCTGACCTAGGGGATATTCTGATGAGTTTTGTTTCTTTTTTTCCCCCCTTATAAAGCAAAATTCTTATGAATTTGAAAATAAAAAGACCCAATTATTGGTCCCCTAATCTGAGGCTGCCACACATGAGTTTAAAAAAATGAATTCCTTTCGATGCTATGGATACAGTCCTTGGTCTATTTAATATTTTTTTTTTCTAGTCCTCATAGAAAACTCAAGCGGCATTTTGTACTTTTTAAGAATATTGGAACAAATGTTCCATGACAGGACTCCCAAGACAAAGTTAAGCTGGCTCCCATAGAAATGTGTTAATACTCTTATGGGAAAATGCATTATTAATACAATTAAGTCAGTTAATACATTAAGTTTTGACTTTATGCCATCCCTACATTACCTTATGTTTTAATCAGCTGAAGTACAAATGTTCTGTGGGTCGATGACATTAAAATGTGTTGGAGTTTTAGGGAATAAAAATGAGGCAGCAGAAAATAGTTACAAAGCTTGAAGTTGCATGGCTGCTTTTACAACCGGCTGTTACCAGTCTCCGTCTCAGTACGGCAGAAGATCAGGTAGTCCTCATTTAGTGACCACAATTGGGATCGGCAACTTAGTGGTTAAGCAAAGTGATAGCTGAGGAAAACAGCAATTGTGCTTGCAGCCTTTGCTTTACAGGCCTGTGAAACTCGTAAATGAAAGGATTAATCCTTGCATTTGTGAAAGGATCTGTGTCATAAAGATACATTTTCATCCATGTCGAAGTTGTGAACAGTCACTAAACGCAGCAGTTGCTAAACAAGGACTACCTGTGGAGACACCTTGTGTAAGAAAGTTCAAAATTCTTTAACTAAGCTATTTATGTATGGATGAAGAGTATTATTGATTAATTAATTTATTTAGGATGTGCTATACCATTAAAAAATTGGGGCAGTTATTTTTCTATTTCTGTTCTATTTCCAGAATCTCAACATCTTTTTTTATAGTGTGGTGATCAAAACTGGATGCAATATTCCAAGTGTGGTGACCCTCTCTCCCTCCCTCCCTCCCTCCCCCCCTTCCTTCCTTCCTTCCTCCCCCCCTTCCTTCCTTCCTTCCTTCCTTCCTTCCTTCCTTCCTTCCTTCCTTCCTTCCTTCCTTCCTTCCTTCCTTCCTTCCTTCCTTCCTCAGCCCCTCGGTCCCTCCTCCCTTCCTCCACTTGGGTAACACTGTTCTATGTAGTTCCCAATTTGTATTTATTTTGGCTGAAATTAGTCAAATTTGATGTGTGTGTTGCTTACCAGCTGTCCTCATCTCTGAAAAATGTCTCTGTCAGAGAAAGTAGGAGAGAAAGATGGATGAATATCTATTTAAAGCTATGGACAAGAAAAAAAACAGGGACAAGTAGAAGAATCACTTAGTGTGGTTGGCCAGCTACAATGAGATCAACTTTATGAATAAGTGATCAATTATTCAGACACGAGAAGAAACAGCGTGTTAAATCTTCATTGTTTGCACAATGGAGCCCTCTTGAGATGATAGAAGGATTGTTGCTTTTACTATTTACTATGGTTAGAAGTACCAAAAGACCTTTTGCAAAAAAAAGTTCCAATCAATAGACTAGTTGGCCTACAACAAGATAATTCTTCTTAAGGAATTGCTTGTTCCTTATAATGCAATGTCTCCTTGGGGCTCCTGTCCTTGCAATTGGCCTGGCGTGGTTATGGAGGTAGTTTGCCTTTTTCTCCATTATTTTAAATCTTCCACTCTTCCAGGGTCCTTCCTTGAGTTCTTCAATCCAACAGTTGAGCAAGTGTGACCCAAACAAGGTCAGCCAGGTGCTTCTACCTGCTGAGATGTGCTCACACGATCCCAAGACCAGCTAGTTGTGGAACTGTGGTGCTGCAGAAGACAATTGGCTTGGCACTCGTGGCAGGAGATGATGAAAGGATGTCCGTTATGAGTGAATGGCAGGCAGTTGTGGTCCATTGTTACCTGCCCTCCCTTCTGAAGGTGATCCATTCTATCTATGAAGTTCTCCCCATGCATTAGAACCTCGGAAACATCACGGCTTTATGGAAATACAATTGGCCTTTTCATCCTACTTCTAAAAAAGGATAAGGAAGAGGGTAAACGAAGGAAGAAGAGGCAATGTGGCCCCTTCCCTGAACTATGAAAGATTATTTCACAGATGCAAACCTATAAAATCAACCGTAACTGAAATAGCAAAAACAACCCTCTGGGAAATAACTGGCTCATTTCAATCTTTTGCAACTCATACTATACCTTCTTGAGGTTTGTGTAAATTTGGCCATGCATTTATTTTTCATTAATTACCATTTTTGTGGAGATTTTTTATGAGCATCAGGTGCACTTTGAAAATGCAGCAAAGAGAAATCTCTTGCCAGGTAGTTTCTGCTCGGCTGAGATTAGGAATCACTAACCTTCCCAGCAGGCTAAGCCACCATCCCAAGGCTCTTAGCTTTTCCAGCCTCAGAAATGAAATATTCCACAGGAGATTGAAACAACTAGGTACATTTCCAAATCAAATCGCTGTAGATACCCAAGTCACATTAATCAATAAGAGCTAGCAAGAATTTTGTAAATATGCCATTTTATAGTATCCCAGCCCTATGGCCTTTGAGGTGATAGTATGTTTCTTGGCGAGTCATTTTGACTGCCCAAGAACCTGCAAGCAATTTGAACAAAATTTGCAGGAATTGGGTTTGTCCAGTCTAATGAAAAGAAGGACTAGGGGGGACATGATAGCCACCTTCCAATGTTTGAGGGGCTGCCCCAAAGAAGAGGGGAGGACCAAGCTATTCTCCAAAGCACCTGAAGGCAGGACAAGAAGCAACGGATGGAGACTCATCAAGGAGAGAAGCAACCTGGAATTGAGGAGAAACTTCCTAGTGGTGAGAGCAATAACCAGTGGAACAGGAGTTGCCTTCTGTTGTGGCTGTGGTTGCTTCATCACTGGAGGTTTTCAAGAAGAGCCTTTTGTTTGAAATGGACTTTAGGGTCTCCTGCTTGTGCAAGAGGTTGGATTAGAAGCAAGGTCCCTTCCAGCTTTGTTATTCTGAGATTGAGGCATTTGGGTGGCATATTAAACCCATCATGTGCTTTACTCCAAATATTATTCCTTGGAAGAACCTGTATTGACTTAGAACCATTCATCTAAGTACCATTCAAAGCTACAACAGTGAAAAAAGCAACTTACAACACAAAGGAAATTGTATGTGATCTGTTCCATAAATAAGAACATGCATCTCTATTTTTTTTTCTCATTTGATTTAAGTCTACATCACAAAATCTCAGTGTAACTATCTGAAAAACACACAGAAAATAGATCAAGTATATCTTGATTTCCCACAAAATACCATTGAACCATATTCTGCCTGCAATTTTTTATTTATCCATCTTCGCTCAGCTGTAGAAGACGATGAGTCTATCTGTTTCTTCCCACTGACCAATTCATCCTGTGAATTTCTTAATGTGAAGAGTTTGTTATTGCAATTTTCAAGGGAGAATGATATAATTTTTATTATGCCGTTAAATGGAATCGCCAACAGAAACGCATACAGTAAAACCAAACAAGCTGAAATATTACGATTGGTGATGGATTTATCTGCAAACAGTCAAACCCTGCTTAATTTTACAGGCTGTATAACAAAATTTAGTATAGAAGAAGAGGCAAAATCTGGAGTTGGAGTCAAGAGAGGAATCAGCCTAGAATCCTTACATTCCCACAAGTGACTCAAGTCCAGTTTTCCTTGAATTCCATTGGCTCTTATCTAGTGACAATTTAGTGCTGACTGTTAGTTGACTGGATACCTTTGTCTAGGCATGAGCAAATCAATCAACTTAACTGGAATTTAATGTATGGTCCTCATTCTTCATGCCTGATATTAATCTAATGTGGTTAATCTAATTGCTCGTGGCAACATAATGACTTCAGGCTGATTCCTCGCTTGACTTCTCTCCCGAATCATTTTTTTTTTACATTTAGGTACATTTAAGGGGACTGAATTATAGAATTGATCTATAACAATTGTATGTGCTGTCCTGCACACATAAACACACACACACACACACACACCACAGGTGTGAGGCATCTTTGTTAAGGCTTCCTGAATTAGTATTTCTCAGCAATTCCCTGTGCCAACACTTTCTGAACCCCCATGAGTTCCACAAGCTACTCAAATGAAGACAACACTAGTCCTCAAGGAAAAAGGAAATCCAGTCCATTAGGAAAAATAAGTTCCCAAAATGAAGGCCCAAGACAGAGGCAAGTCCTCAAGGCAAAGAGACATGATCTGAAATTCAAGGCAAAAACACACAACAAGAAAATGGACACATTGTTCCCAGCATCATTTAACTCCCTTTGCTGAGCTAAATAACTACTTTCTGGTGGAGCTCATCAAGAGCGGCAAGATTGCTTCCTCACAAGTAGCCTGGTTGACCTGCTTTGTGCCTGCCTCCTCTCAGCCCTACGTGCTCTCAGTTCTGGAGGAGGAGGAGGCGGTTCTTCTTCATGTCCACTGACCAGCTGCAGCTGTGTCCATTTGAGGCCTCTGGGCATCTCAGTTTCAGTTGAGCCTCTCTCCTATCTGGCTCAGCCGGCTGGTCATCTGGTTGCTCCTCACTGCTCAGCTCCTGGATCATAGCCCTTGGCTACCACCTCCTCCTCCTCCTCCTCCTCCTCCTCCTCCTCCTCCTCCTCCTCCTCCTCCTCCAAATTAGTATCTGGGGATGCATCCAAGGGAGTCATCACACTGCACATCCAAAAATCGGAATTTCCCAGGTGTTTTAAAATGTATTATTTATTATTAAAACTATCTGCTACCCATCGCACCAATAGAACAACTCCTTTACCAGGTAAGGCGTGATAAGACGGATCCTTGAGTTCTTATGGATTGTAGAATAAAGCAGGACTTTTTTTGTATCAGCCTTTGAAAACTTCTGTGAACTTTTCAAAGGAGGTTGCAAAGGACTGTTTGGCTTGACCACCAATGTCGATATTCAGCCCATCTGGGAGAAGCCTCTTAAAGTTAAGTCTGCTGCCTAATGCCACATGCACACCCGATCGCCAACTAGAAATAACTTTCTGCATAACTGGCCTGCCAGAAAAGTTTTAAATTAATCTCATCCCAGAGGAATTAGACTAATATTGCTGAAAGATGATTAACATACAGCTCTGTCTGTTAACTTCAGAAATCATCCATGCGCTAAATGCTATGCCACACATTGGAACCAGCTCTGAATGGCTTTGTCTGTCCACTGGTGCTTTGAAGTTAAGACTTCAGGACTGAAGAATAATTCTGAGGGAATCCAACTGGCCTATACAGTTGGGAGGAGGTGTGGCTGTTGTTATCAGAGAATCTCTGGCAGCCTCCACAAGTTATGGCTCCACAAGTGCCTGGCTGTGAGACCGTTGTTATTTGGTTGGGCTCAAGGCATCAGGTGGGATTGTTCCTGCTGCACCAGCCTCCTTGCTGTATGTCAGCTTCCCTAGCTGGGCTCTTGGACCTCAACGCAGGGCTGGTTTTGGAGTTCCTCAGGCTTATAATTTTGGGGGATTTCAATCGGCCATCCCTGGGGCTGGGGTCAGAAGTAACCTGGGATTTCATGGAAACCATGACTTCCATGGGCCCGTCCCTGGTTATCCAGGGCCCAACTAGGAATAGCGGTCACACATCCGATGTGGTGTTCTTGTTGGATCAGTGCCTCTGTGACCTAGGATTGGTGGACTTGTCTTTGGTCCCCGTCATGGTCAGAACACAGTCTGGTGGCAGTGAGTTTCTTGAGAGCTGTAACCTCTCCCCCACCCCTCTTAGGGAGGCAGGTCCTATTAGACCATTGGTCAACCCCTGGCAACTACTGGACTCAGATGGGTTTCAGAAGGAACTGGGGGTTATAACTACGGATCTGCTGTGCAGTCTGGCTGAACTCTTAGTCATTGTTCAGAACAGGAGGGTGACTGAGACTCTGCAGATTGTGCACCAGTTACACTCTTTCCTGGACCAACAATCCTTATGGTCTCTCATGCACTCATCACCTCCCATCCTGGCTTTGCAATGCGCTCCAAATGAGGCTGTGCCTGAAAGCATCTGGAAGTTCTAGTTGGTGCAAAATGCAGCGGCCCGCAGGGTTTTGTGCAGACCCCGGTGTGCACATGTGTCACCTCTCCTGCGGGAGCTGCATTGGTTGCCGATTTGCTTTTGGATGCAATTCAAGGTGCTGGTTGTCCCCTTTAAAGCCCTTCGTGGCTTAGGACCTCAGGTGATCTGAGGGATAACCGTCTCCTGCCGGTTACATCCACCCGACCCCCCAGAGCGGGGAAGCAGGGAATGCTGCAGGTCCCATCCCCGAGACATACCTGGGGGGACCCAGAAGGAAGGGCCTTCTCCGTGGTGGCTCCAGGGATGGAATTCTACCGGTTCTGTCCACTTCTGTAGAACCGGTTGCTCTGAAAAGCAACAAACAGAGAGCATACGTTGAACCAGTTCTATGTCTGCTGCTGTTTTGGCCCACCTGCCTGCCTGGGCTCTTAGCTGACCTTTATTTCCTGCTTTTTCAACTGCAGCTGCTTTGCACGACACAGCTGCGGTTGAAAAAGCAGGAAAAAAGGGGCTGTTTCAACCACTGAGCACCTGCGCACAGTGCTGCTCAGCTGTCCAGGCATCTACATGATGATGATATATACACACATGCAAAATGTAAACTCACTGAACCAGTAGTTATACTGGTCGGATCCCACCCCTGGGTGGCTTCCTCTCTCTGGAGCATCATCCCCCCCCACCCCCAGAGATTAGATTAGCCTCCATGCTAACACTTTTTGGAAGGCCCTGAAGACCTGGTTCTGCCTTTGGGCCTGGGGAACCCAGAGCGGGATGGAGCCCGTCAAATGGTTGATATGAATGTCTGTTGTCATTGGGGTGGGGGAGTTAGTATTTTATTATTTTTCTTTTTATTATTTTTCTTTCTTTTGTATTGTGTTTTTATGTTCTTGTAAGCCACTTTGAGTCACTAGGTGTAAATAGGCTGCAATATAAATTTGCTAAATATGTGCGTGTGTGGAGAGAGAGAGAGAGAGGGAGGGAGGGTGGGAGGGAAGGAAAGGGAAGGGAAAGGGAAGGGAAAGTTAGGGCAGGATAGGACAGGACAGAATAGAACAGAACAGAACTTTGGCCACTCTTTTCTCACACAGTTCAGAAAAAGCCATAGCTTTTTGAAGGAATTGCAGACAGCTGTTAAATTTGTACTCCTACATGCTTCAAAGTATTTTTCTGCTATCAACATTCAATGCTGTAAAGCTCTGTTGTGTTGTGTTGTTAGCAGCTTAACTGAATTTAATTGCAGATAAATATTGGACTATAAGTGACAGTTATTCAAAACATGCTTCCAAAGGCTGGCATGTTATATAATGTCAATGTTCTTGGTATTATTTTAAGCTAAGGTGACAGTCTATGTATGTGTTTGTGTGTCTGGGTGAAACTGAGCTTTATTATATTCTACTGCATTTCTGCATCTTCAGTCAGCCATATGAAACTATAACTTATCACAGTAAGTGCATAAGATAAATAATTAATCATCATTATCAAAACTCTCTGGCAAATCAGATAAAATAGTATTCCAAGAAAACTTAACAATCTGTTATGATTCCGGCAATTATAATTCAAAGCAAAGAAGAAAGTCAAAAGAGATGAACTTAACAGAAATAAGATTTGTGAAAATCTTCTCTTTAAAAAAACCCTCAATTTTCAAAAAAAGCATTTCTCCTTGGCTAATACAAAATTATGGCTTTATAAATGAAAATTAGTAACTCCCTGCTGTAGCAGATGAGTAGGTGGAATCCAACGGTAGGATCAAATGCATCATCAGTTCAGAATCATTATGTTCCCACAAGAACATATCTTGTGTATAGGAGGCACTAAATAAACTCCTAGTGCTTTGAATGCTACCCCTATTTCTGATTTCTGGTGTCTGACAGTATCCTTGAGAGCTCTTCATCCTCCTTTAGGCCTGCCCACAAACCAACATCCAGGTACCGCATCTCCAAAACCAAGGGCCCAGGGTAATTATCACTCAAGATCTTAAAGTGCTTCTTCCCCCAAGTAGCAATATCCCTTGGAGATCACATTTGTGGAATACTGCTATTTTTGATACAAGCCACTTTGAGATGATATTAACCATCCTTGGCAATATGATCTCCAAGTAGTTAGTTGTGTGTTTTTGGGGTTTTTTTTTTTGTGGGGGGGGGAAAGCATTCAATGTGTCTGAGAGGTACAAATAACTGAGTGCCAACAAAACAAGCACAAACTAAATTAAAAGAACCCAAAATAGAACAAAGGTAAGTTTTGTTCCCAGGTTTATCCAAGAGCCAGGGAAGGACAAAGGCTTTTTTGAGGACAGCCTGGCTAATGCAGAAATAATGAAGGGGGTAGATAAATGTGGCATTGTGTTTCACTGCTGCCATTTTTTGCTGAGATCTTCTGATCATCTAAAGTTTGCTCAAAAATTCTGAGTTTATATCACAAGCTCTGTAGAGGAAAAAAAAAAGTATATTTGTGAAAATATCATGGCGGAAAGTTAGTTTTCAAGAAATCTTGTCAACTGTTGACAAACACTGTTCCATGCCAACTATTCATGTTTTTTTTTCCAGAAACTTTGCACTAGACCATAGAATAAAAGAGTTAGAAGGTACTAGAAGCTTTCAAATTATCTCCAAAGATCCCTGAATTTTTCTGAAGTTTATCAGTGGTTCTTTTATTGGTAAAATCACTAACAATGATGCAAAAAAAAAAAAAAAACCCATACCCACCATTTGTTGAGGAATTAAAGTTACAAGAAGGATTATTCTTTTCCTAAACAGATTATGTCTTTTTGCACTTCTCCAAACATCTCATAATGATTCATTTCTAGTCATTCTTGAAGAGTTGTTGCTTCGATTTGTTGAATCAAAGGCTGGTTTGAATATTTACCGTATGATGACTGTCTGAAGATCTTTTTCTTTTACTTTCTAAATAAATAAACCAACCTCAGACCACATTACATAGCAGAATTGCAACGATAGGCGATTCAATCACATAATAATTTGAAAATATTTTAACAACATTCATGAATGTACAGAATATGCACACAAACACACACACACACACACAAACACATATTCTACCAATCTACCCATCCACCTATCCATCTACAATACCTCTCTCTCTCTCTCTTTCTCTCTCTCTCTCTCCATCCAACCATCCATCCATCCATCCATCCATCCATCCATCTCCAGTGAGCTTGGTAAATTCTAATGTGGATAGAAGCTTCCAGGAGAAAGATTTACAACAGAGGCCACTGCAATGAACCCAGAGCTAAATTTGTTTCTCAGTTTTCTGATTCTTATATTTATTTTCTTTTGCAGTGTGAACAAATGTGCCTGAAACTTCATTTTTCATGTGTGACTTCAATTCAAAGGGACATCCGATAGTCCTGTTCAATCTAAAAGATACCATCTGTTCCTAGAGAGGTGAAGAAAGGAAGCTTTTCATGACAGACAATACACAAATTATTTGTGAACAAAATGCATAGCAAATGAGGAACACAGAGACCATGGAAAGTAATGCAATGGAAAATGTCACTTTCATATGTCCTCTGGGGTAGAAGCCTTTGTTTCTGGAAGGAAGTTGAGTCTGTGAGTCCCAAGAAAATGGCAAGGGTTCAATAAAAAAAAATCCACCATTTCCAATTAAATCCCTACCCCTTGAGGTTAGTTAAGTCCACCATGAAGTGGAAGGAGGTTTGATATGGCCGGCAATCAATGGGGTTTTTTGAGTGACAAGGTATCTCCATCACATCAGAGGGCATGTCCTTTGGACAATCAAGTCTTTAGATCCATCTTCAACCTTCCTTTTTTTTTTTTCCAGGAAAGGTTGTGAAGCTTTAGAGGAAGAGAATGGAGAGACTGAGCAATGAGGTTTCAGCAGGGTTGGGATCCAACCGGTGTAACTACTGGTTTGGTGATTTTACAAGGAGTTTTCATAAAACTGATATAACAATTGAGGGACATTCTTCATTTTTACCAGGCCAGGCTATAAAGAAATAAATGAAGACAACAAAAATGCCAATAATAGGATAACTACTCAAACACTCCTTAGTAATGATAAATGAAGTCCAGATCAGAATATGCTAAATATTATACTTTTCCACCAATTTTTTTCTTTTTGAATAAAATACTAAAGTATTCAAAGCCGCGGTGGTAAAATAATATAAAATCCAAAAACAAGGCTTATTTTATTTCTTCTGGCTCTAAGAAGCAGTCTGTCAAGCCCAAAATTGACATATGTGTAGCCATTTTAGTTAGGCTTAGTATATATTATTTTCCTTACTTTCTCTGTGGCAGTCATGGGAGAAGGGTTTCGGGCTCACCACATTCCTAAAGGGGGAGATGAGTGGAGATAAAGAGAGTTGTTTTGGCTAGGTGGTTCTTCTTTCCCATGGGAAACGAGCTGTCCGGGCTTGCGGCCCTGGAGGTGGAGATTTATGTCATCAAGCAAAGTTGAATTACTTCTATTAGAGAATGTGACTTCTGGGGGTTGTTTCTAACTTCTAATATTGTGGGCTAATTCTGGGTTGGGTCAGATCTGGAATTACCATGGACTTTGCCAATTTGATGCTTTTCTAAATAAAAGAATTTATTTTGGAAGATGGACTTTGTTCTTTTCTTTTTAAATGGATATCATCACTTGGAAACCTGACACAGTCATACTGACAAATGGAATAATAACCTGAAGTAATAATCCACAGTTTTCCAAAGAATATATTTCTAATAGAAGACTAATATAATTCCATCTGCTTCAACGTTATCATGTATTCAACAAGCAGACAATATTAAAAAAGCAAAATTATTTCACTTCAATCTTGATGCTATTAAGTTCAGTTATGCACTCGTTGCGGTTCACTTTAAAATTTCATTATTAATCAAGTTTCTGTAGACTTTATAATAATGCAAATTATTAAAAATATATAAAATACCTGATATTTCTCTAATGGATAATAAGAGTGTGTGAATCAGCCAAGATACAATTGATTTGATCTGAATGTTCAAGCTAGCAAGTCAGGTTGTTTTGAGTTGAATTGGCAATTCAAGTTGTCACACTGAATTTATTGGATTCAAATAATTGGTTACATTTGATAAAACATATGTAGGAGCATATGCAAGAGTCACTCATATTGCTGAATTGATTGGAAGCCAGCTGAGTAGATATCACACATTGAGTCCGTTTTGGTGATCAGATGTAAAGATTCGGTTTGAAGGGGAGAGGGGTTGATTAAATTTGCTATCAGAAAGCACCTTTGAAGATTTGCACATTCCTGATAGACAGTTTCCAAGGTGAATAAAAACACAAAAATATTTAAGGAAGAAAAGGTGGAGGAGTAGGAGCAGTCAAGGCAGAATGAAATAGACCCAGAGGTATAGAATTCTAAAGGGGGGAAAGAGGTGAGTGGGAAGGAATGCTAAAGTAAAGGGAATTTGAAATGAATATTGGAAAAATATGGACAAAGGAAATAAGGAACAGACATTAGCCAGTAAAAGACTCTGGTTATGATGTCTGAATATCATTTAAGATGTCCAGGTTTAAGTCAACCTTCAATCCTGGGTCATCAAGACTATACACACCCTTGGCAATCTTGAGAATGCTGTGGGGTCTTTGAGCAGCTGCTATTTCTCATCCTGACCTCCCTCACAAGGTTCTTATGGTTCTTCAATTCTGTGCGATGGCTCTGAAGTTGTCCACAATCCACTCTGAATTATTGTCAAGGTTTCGCAAAAGTCCCACCTTGGTTCTCCTTTCGCATTCCCTTGCTTTATTCCATTTGAGTGCCATTGCTTGAACTATGTGTACTTGAACTATGTGCCTCTTGTGTTGTTGTTGTTGTTGTTGTTGTTGTTGTTAGAAATCCTCATTTTGATATTTATCCATGTAGCTGCACACTCTTTTGGAATAAACTTTACTTTGAAAGGGTTCATCAGGTACTCATCTTTCATACATGTGTGTTCATACCTTTGTGTATGGCACGAAGTGTGTGTCTCTGTGTGTTTGAACTGCATTTTGAATTATAACTATTCATAAAGAGATGCAGGATTTCTAGGTCCCATTCATCTTCCAATTCTAATCTCCAATTTCCCACTTCTTTCCTCAATTTTTCAATTACATTAAGTCCACTTCTGTTTATAGCTGGTATTAAGCATTCCTTTTTTAAAGTATTTAGATCAATATACAATGCCAGATTTGGGTAGACTTTAAGGAGTGATTGTAAGAAGTCCCAGGGCTGGCAAGTCCAAAGAAGCTTCTCAGAAGAAGAATGTAGTAACCCATTTCCATGTTATGGTTAAGAGCACAATGTGGATATATCCAGGACACCGAGAGCAACTGAGTTTGACTCAGAGGAGAAGACAATAAAAGGTCATCAAATGAGACCAGTGGATACCAGCATCCTTCACCATCCACATTGCCAATATTTTACATGATTAAGTTTCTTCGATGGCCTAAATCACTAGATGGAGCTCTAAACTACATAATCACTTGAACACATATAAACTCACATTATACAGTATTTTTTTTCACAGCAGAAACTCTATTCTCAGCAGCTTGAAAAGATCAAATGTTTATGAGAATTCTATTCCTTATTTATTGTGCTATTGTGATCATTAGACAGCACCTTAGCTCGACACCCCCTTTAAGTTCCCAAGCAGTTCTTAAAGAAATAAGGTGCAGCATGGGGAAGAACTTCTAAAATTTATGCATACCAATTCCATTCCCCAAAAGAAAGAATTTTTATCTTTTCTTTTCAAGCAGATTCCACCTCGAGGGAAAGAGATAGGCTGAGTATTATTCATCTGGGGGGGGGGGGGTTACCTATCATCTTCTTCCAATGCACATTGTGTGCTGCTGTCATGAATAATTTGTGTTGCATTGGTTACATGAACCACACAGAAAACAAGCTCTTGTGTCACTGAGTGGGAACTTCTGAAAACATGAGAAGCCCATCTTTTTTTCCCACTGAAGTCACTTTTAAGTTCCAGGGCTGAGCCTGGGGGAATATACTTCTCCCAGTCCAAGCTACCATATTAACCACCATGCCAAGCTATTTGGAAATCCATAAAGACGACAACCACAGGACAGCCAATTCACTTCTGGAAAGTCTGAATCATAATTTTCTGGAACTTGACTATAAAGTGCAAAAAACAAACAAACACACCACCCTCCAATTTTTGTGATCAGATATCCAGAGGTCCTGCCAAACTGTTGCAAGAAAGGCAGTGGGGCAAGGTGCTCTCTCTCTTCCTCCCACCCTCTCCCCCTCCCTCTCCCCCTCTCTTTCCTATCTATCTATCTATCTATCATCTATCTATCTATCTATCTATCTATCTATCTATCTATCTATCTATCTATCTATCTATCTATCTATCTATCTATCATCTGTCTATCTAACCTATATTATAGGTTATCCAAACTAAACAGGCTTTTAAAGGCTTTTTATCTTGGATAACCTATAATATAAACTTATCACTATAACAACTTGGGTCAACATTTAGGATACTTATAACACATCTTTTCATAGGTATCCTAAAGGTGGACACAAATTAATGAGTTCTTGCTGCCATTTTCATTTGGGCAAGGCACAACTGATTTTACAGGCAATCAGGCTTAATTTACTCACTCTAATTAATTCCTCTGATTGCCCCTTCAGTGCGCTAGAACTGTAGAAGATTAATAATCAATAAGATTTGAACATGACGATGGAAAATCTTAAATCATAGTACTGTAAAAATCTTTTCACCCCCTTTAAGGAAGTATGATATTTAATTGAAAAGAAGTGTTAAAGATGTTAAGATTTTAATGATTATTAATGATAGAACTGAATTGGAATGGAATGAGGGTTTATAATTACATATATTTATAATCTTTTTTTAAAAAGAATATAGTGTGTATTATAACAATGTACCAAGCAGAATTTGATTGGAAGTTATGCATTATGTATTATGTTGAAGGTCATAACCTTAAGGTATATATTGAAGTTTAAATAAGAGTTGAATGGATATAATTAAAAGATATAAAGGTGTCATACTCCAATTAGTAACTACAGGAGAAAATTTGTTTAATGAGAAAAGATAATATGAAATTGAAACAGAACAGACAAAAGTATAAATATAATGATTTGAATTGAGATGAGACAATCAAAATAAAATTGAGAAAATTAAAATAGGGGAAAAACTATACAGAAAATGTAGAATAGTATAAGATATGGAATAGAACACAAAAAGGAGCATGAAATTGAGTTTTGTGTCTGTATAAAGAAGTTCAATGCGGGACCATGCTATTTTCAAAAAAGATGTTTTACTTGTATTTTGTATGTGTGAAAACCCAAACAAAACTTTATTAAAAAAAAAAATCTTTTCACCCTTAAGTAGCTGAGGGAAAAAAAGTTTGCATGATTTGTTATATACTCAAAATTTCACCTGGTAGAAAATAATATGACCAAAAAAAAGAGAGAGAGAGAAGGAAAAATTTTCAGCACAATAAAGGTTTGAGGATGGCCAGGAACTTAATATAATTAAGATGATCGGTTCTGGGTTCAAAACTTCAGATGGCTACTAGGGGACAGTAAATACATGCAGAAAACTAATACTTTGCTGCAATTGTAATCAATTGTATTTTACCCCCTCGGTATAATGGTAATTAATTGTAATACAAATCTGTCTCCCGCTCTCCTAGTAGTGTAAATAAAAAAGAGGTATTTAAATATTAGGACAGCGCAAAGAGAGAGGCACATCAACAGAACAACATTTTTCAAATAAGCATTTTCTTTGCATTTGTATGGATGATTAGAAAACTTTGGATGGCCTGCAAAGCAGACCTGCTCTCTTCAAGCAGACCACAATAGTCTTGATACATTAAATAGTCCAAGAAGCCCTTGGCTTACTTCCCGAAGTTTAAAATAATTTCTCTTACTAAATGGGTGTGGGCATGTGTATGTCATTTTAGATGTTGGTTGGGAGATCAGTAGTTGAATAAGGGCTTTTTTGAGCTCATTTGCCACATATCAAGCATGTCATTTACTTGGATCGATCTTTTATTGTGAGTTCCTGCTGATCTGCTGAATTCATTCAATGGAACTTCCTTCAGAAGGGCCAGAAGGGCACATTAGGAAACCTTAACACTTCTTGAATAGATGGTCAATTATTGGAACCAATATCTGAGTCAGGACTTTTGAAGTTGGCCCAAGTCCAATGCGTAAGATGCTTATCTTAAGATTCTTATATTCTCCAAGAACGTGATACAAAAAAGAAAGGATTTCCCCTTAGAATTTCACACTGTTTGGCCTAACAACTAAGGGAATTAGTCATTCTCTTAATAATTAGACTATTTAATCTACAGCCTGAGAGACAGTGTGCAGGTGTGCATTAGATGAAAGAATAAACTTATCATAGATGTAGTCCCCAATGTGACAGATGCTGAACTGACAGGGGAGAAAATGTGGGGGACACAGCCCCCTATGTTTGCCTGTAAGACCCATTCAATTTTATTCACCGTTCTTCTACAGCTAACTTAGGAAAACTTTAGAGGGTAACTTCTGTTCCTACTGAGAAGGGGCTAAGTAGATGTCTATAATTATTTTTGAGAGAGATTTTAAGCAGGAATGGGAGCCTCCACAGGCTCTGGATTTAGCATGGATGGTTACCTCAGATGGCTTTTTCTGGGCTGGGCTGAGATTCTTTCACTTCCCTAAAACTTCTTTCAATAAACCATGTATCAGAGTCTATCCAGCCATCATCCATTATGATTGTCTGTGGGAAAGAAGGGAGCTTGTTTGAGCAGCATAGTGGCTTAGTGGTGAGGATGCCCACCTTCCACTAGGAAGATTGTAAGTTCAATCCTAGGTAGCAGCAGATGTTTCTCTTTTCTAGAAAATTGCTGTGAACTCTGCGTAGGTGTCAGGAAGGGCATCCGACCAGTAAATGCTCAGCTCTGTCCAGCCTTCCTGACTCTACCCTGAATTAAGGGATTACAGGTCACAAAAAGGGACTTAAAGGAGGGAGTTTGTTTATTCAGGCATAAAGAAACAGAGCCCCAGAGGACAAGAGATTTGGATATGGGGAAAATTGTAATAGAATCAGGGGATTGTTGTTATTAACCCATTTTTGTGTGAAAGCCCCAGACATCTACGTAAACTTCAGGAATATAAAGGATTAATAAAGGAGAATATTTATAGCTCAGGGTTGAAAAGATGCACTGATGATGTTACCTAGTTTCGATATGGAAACATCTGCAAGAAAACAACCAAGCTCAGAGAGCACCAAGGACCCCTCATATAAAGGTTCCCTAATCAGAGGCTGACATTTTACAAGCCTATTGGTAGATACCAAAGCTATGGAACCTTTCTTTCCACCAGATATACCATCCAACTGAAAGCACATGAAAGCAATTTAAAGAGAAGATACACACATTTAAATTAATTATACCCTTGCTTTGGAATCTAACTGACATTCAAGGTGGTTTGTGGAGAGCATAAAAATGTGCGCAATTTGTGCCATATCAGCATGTCCTTGAACTTGGAGATGACAGATTTTGGACATTTCTCTGACCTAAACAGTTGAAACACTCCCCAGCAAGATCCATTAACTTATTTATTATTAGTTTCTTTCCCAGATCTCACCAAATACATCCTCATTCACCCCAAAACTAATCAACTTTAAATTCCCAGATAGCATAAAGCCATGCTTTCACTCAACCAAATCAAACCACAGGAACCTCTTTCCAACATTCAGAAGAAGAAGCCAATTATGGTCTCATCCAGGTGGGGTTACAACTACCAGAATTCAGGCACCTCTAGATACAAGAAATTCATAGTCATATTAATAAAGCAGGTCTCGGGGATCTTTTTGTAGGTTTCTGGGCTTTGTTCTAATCTGGATGGAGTCTGCAGCACTTAGCGTCGTCTTTGGTGCTAGCACTCAAAGGTCTTTTTGAGGTTTCCTGAGGGACCAAAAGGGAAGTGACTAAGAGAGATTCCAGGGTGTGGATGAAGTGGTTTCAGGGCTTTGTGTCAGCAGGATAAAAAAACAGGGAAGAAAGTTGTATAAGAGGCAGATTATCTTTGCAGAATCTCCAAGGTTACATGATCAAAATTCAGGCGCTCGGCAAGTGGCTCGTTTTTTTGATGGTCTCAGTGTCCAAAAAAGTCACATGATTCCCCTTTAGCGACCTTCTGACAAGCAAAGCCAATGGGGAGGCTGGATTCACGTAACAACTGCATCACTAACTTAGCAAGAAAGGTGATAAAACAGGGCCAAACTCACTTAATAAACGTCTCACTTAGCAACATAAATTTTGGGCTCAATTGCGGTCATAAGCCAAGGACTACCTGTGTTGGTAAATATGGAAACTGTGGTTCTCCCAACCAAGCACCCTTCTCCTGGATAAGACCTGCTTCTCCATTCCCTGTTTAAATTTCAGCTGGCTAGAACTCAAAAGTACAAGACAAAATGCAAGGCCACTAGCTTAAATGAATTCAATAATAAGGGGAGAACGACCAACTCGTGAGTAGAGCAGAAACGTCCTCGTTAATTTATTCCTCCTCTGTCAGGAGATGTGAATTATCTGGCGCAGAGACTGATGTCAGAAAATAGCTGCCCAGAAACCAAACATTTTAGAAGAACAATAGCAGAACAACCAGACAATAGCACGCCGCACCAAAGACAAGGCTTCGTGAGGTCCCAGGCATTTCCTTTTTAAGCAATGCTGGAAGGATGTGATTTATTCTACCTTTCAAGAGATCCCAGGGCTCTTGCATCTATTTTGCAAAGGGGAAAAAAAGAAGAAGAAAGGATGAGTCAGACTTGCATGTGAAAATCCTGCAAAATGAGCTGGGGGTTCTTGCTTTTCTGTTTTTGTTTTAACTTGTGAAACGGAGAAGACAACAAGTGGGAGAAATAATAATGAAATAAACAAGCCATTCATTTTGCTTCATTTATAGAATGCTGCTCTAAATTGCTATAAACTATTTGTGCCAAACAATGGAAAGTCTTGAATAAGAACTAAGGAGAAACAACATAGTCTAATTCAGATGTACACATGTACATGGCGAGAAAAATGAATCTTGCAAGTTTTCCTTTCTTCCTTCCTCCTTCCCTCCCTCCCTCCCTTTGGTTTAAGTTTAGGCTTAGGCCTAGACTTAGAATAACTTTATTGTCACTTTAAATGCACACCAGGGGTCCCCAAACCTGGCAAATTTCAGACTTGTGGACTTCAACTCCCAGAATTTTCTGGGAATTAAAGCCCACAAGTCTTAAGGTTGCTAGGTTTGGAGACCTCTGATGTACACTAATCGACATACATTAAAACGAAATGTCATTGCATGGAGCTCTCAAAGGGTCCCCACCTCCAATATGCACTCTATAAACGGTACCCTTAACAGATTCTGATGACTGAAAAGAATGCAAAAACACAACTAGGCTGCCACATTAAGTTATAATTCTGTTCTCCAAACCTTGAGGTGTCAAGATGAATATGAGTTTGTTTCCCAGGAAATCAATAACTTTCAACTGGAATAAAAGCATCTCTCCAAGTGAGCAACAAATCTCTAGTTGTCACCTGAGATCCTGTTTCCGGTTTGCACTCATCATGCTTTCAATTTTAAGATCAAGAGGCCATGAACTGAGGGTTCAAAAGGAGCTGGTAGAGGCAGAGTCCATCCCGGGTTTAAGGTGGAAGAAAAAAATGAAATTTATTTTATACAAAGGAATTCAGTTGTGAATAAGTACGTATTGATTCAGGCTTTATATCTCACTCATTTAAGATCCTTCTTGACTTTTCCAGGGACTCAAGAAAACCCTTTGGTCATGCTCAAATGACTTTTATGTATACTTGATGCATCACTTTCACAAGCCACATCATTTTGTGTAAAATCAAATTGAGCAGATGCACTTGTGACTTCTTTGACTGCTTTATTCTCAAAGCATCCAAGTTACCCCTTTCTATACAGAGTTAGATTGTTATGATCAATTGCTTAAGTATTAGGATTCTTATGACTCTGTTGCTTTGCATGTACACTGAGAGTTTCTGCACCATAGAAAGACTCCTTGTGTGTCTAATCACACTTGGCCAAATAAAGTCTTCCCTTCCATCTTCCCTTCCCTTCTGTCTTTCCTTCCCTTTCTTTCTGTCTTCCCTTCCATTTTACCTTCCCTTCCATCTTCCCTTCCCCCTTCCCCTCCCAAGGAATTTGCCAATTTCTTTTTTTTAAAAAAACAAAAAACAAGTTTTATTGATTTTACAAACAAACAAACAAAACAAAACATCATTAAACATTAAAAACATAAAACCTCTTTCCATTGTAAATCTTTACAAGGCAGGTAACATATTGTTTTATATCACATACTTATAATTTATCCCATTTCCATATAAACACGTAAATTCCCTTTACCAAATTCCACATTGTTTCTCTTTAATCATTATTCAATCATATTTCCTTTCTAATTTATCTGCTATTCAATCATCACATTTATATTTTCCTCTGGCTTGTTTATAATTATTCTCATCTAGTCTTCCTCCGAGATTTTATTATTTAATTCTTAATTAAACACACACACATAAGACATAAACATAAAAACATAAAACTTTCTTTTAGAAAGTAACTTGGCCCCAGATTACCTCTTTTTGTATGGACTTCAATTGAATTCATGCTCTTCTTATATACCATTACCTATCTTGTTTACCATTCTATATCTATTATATAACTCCTCTCCACTTTTGCCTCATCTGAATTCTGTTTTATATATTTAATCTTGCTTTAAAGAAAAATATTTTTATATCTTTTGTCCATTTCTCCATTTACATCTGTCTCATTTCCAATTTAAAAAAGAATAGTTTCCCCTGGAATCACTAATCAGAGTATGATGCCTTCCTATCATTCCCCTAAATTAAAATTTAAAATAACACCTAAATCCCAATCAGATTCTGCTTAGTACATTCTACTATTTCAGAGACCAATACTACAATAATAAATCCATAACAGTCAACACATTAATCCATTAAACTCTATATTTAAACTAATATTTTAAACATTCCCTTTAGTATTTTATTAAAACTTAATATCATTCATTATTAAACCTTTTAAAGTTATACCTTAATATTTTAGTCTTTTATTAGATCTTAAAAAGTTCTGATTATCTACTTATAATACAAATACCATTATTACAATACTCATGTGTACTTTGCAGAATCCCCCCTTTTTTTTTAAAAAAAACCCACATATTACCCATTATCCCTAAAAAAATTTTTCTTTTCTCCATCTTATTTTATACCTTTGTAACTTTTTCCCCCCCTTTCCCTTTCCTTCTTAGCCCGCCTAAACTTTTTACCCCCTCCTCTCCAAACCTCTGCCTTCTTGGTTTCCCCTTTCTGTTGCATTCCTCTTTCCTTTTGCTTTCTAGCATTCTGTTGTTTTTGCATCTTCTTTTTCTCTTTCATAAATATTTTTTTTATTTCTTAAGTCCTTCCTTTTCACTCCTCTCTTTCTCATTTGCCAATTTCTGTAGAATAGAAAGAGGACATTCTCCCCAATTCAACTCTTCACAGGATTGATATTCAATATAGTCTTGAAAAACTATAAAATCACACCAACAATTTTGTCATTTCTCAACACAACAGCATTAGCACCATATCTTTCCTTTTAAAACTGGATACCATAGAAATGTGTTTGTATATACTGTATATTCTGGTTTGTGTAGACAATGTTGGACCCATAATCAGCTCCTGTGCCCAATGGAAGACTATAACTCCTACACAGACACAGACACACATGGACACGGACACAGACACGGATATGGACACAAAGGGTCCTTTGAAAAATTGATATGAAGAGAGCACCCCCTTCTGACACCCATTTTCTCTTTCATTTCCTCCTGAAGATCATCTACCAATTTTTGCCATGAGATGACCCACTAATTCAGGGGTCAGAATATATAACCATCAGCTATAATTGTTCATTAAAACCTAGATTTTGTTTTCTTTTGCTTTCTAGGAGAAAATACCACCAGTGGTAACTTGTGCCTAGGACATCCTAGACAGTTCTGTTTCTTTATATTGGTACATTTAATAATATTATTAATATCCAGAGGTCCAGAGAGCCACTGCACTTTGTTCTCTCCTGCTGACCTTCTGCTGCTCAGCTCAGCTTTTGTGGCTGTAACATTACAAAGTTTTTGTGTACAGTTTCCTGGCCTTAAGTCCCTTGGAATGGTCCTAGAGTTGAATTTCATATTTAAATCGGCTACCCGAGTAGAGGAACAGCTGCTGTGGCTGATGTGTCTATTGATGCTGACCAGTGCAGCATTTGTAGAATATTAAGTTTTACTATATTCCTGAAGCAGCAGATTTCTCCTTGAAAAAAAATCCAAGAGAGGAAACTGATCACTAAGCAACATCAGAAGTTGCTGATACAGTTAGGAACAGTTTTCCAAATAGTACGATGGACACATCAGTTTAACCCTGTCCTTACTTGTTCAGTTTTAATAAGGCCAGTTATTTCTTTCCCTTCTCTCTCTTTCTCTTTCTCCTTCTCACAACACATTTGTATTCAGAACTGATGCCTTTGTCCTTTTCATGTCCTCATTAATAAGAAGTTAAAAAAAGAATAATGAGATTTTAACTGAAATCAAGGCACAGGATAAACTGGAAATGGCCATTAACATAAGATGTACTGTGCCATCCATCACCCATAAAAGAAAAAACTTGGTTTCTTCTTCCCTGTCTGTTTATTAAAGAGCCAGAATAACAAGATGGCCATTAACTATTTTAGATAAAATCATGGCAGCACTCAATTGAGTAGTTTCTACTCTACCCTGACTTCCCTGTGGTAATATATCCATCATATTCTGCAAGTTCTTGTACAGCTTTGT
>NW_020769378.1:3926486-3970851 GCF_900518735.1 Pseudonaja textilis
CCCCCCCCCCCACTTAGAGTGGGCAACTGAAATGGCCAACAGTCATTTCCAGAGATAAACATGGCATTTAACATCTACCTACCATTTGTTAGTATTGTTTTGATAGACTCCCTCAGCTTCAGTGAGTTTTCTTACAGATTACTTCAAACTACTGTGAGTCTTTGATAGATTGAGTAGTGTGTAAGTGGAACAAAGAAACAGAGTAAATGAAAATAAATTTTTAAAAATACGTGGAAGGATTGAATCCGATTTAAAATAATGGAGCAAATAAATAATGCTTTAAAGTCCTTTCCACTGAAATCCATGGGATTTAACTCAGAATAATTCCCAGTACGGTGAGTTTTCTCACTCACCAATATTATGCATCAGGATAATTGACCTGTTTGGCTTCCCCTGAAGAATGTCAGTTTTTTGTTTGTTTGTTTTGAAGAAAACAAATATTTCTCTTTGCTTCCAGGAATGAAACCACAAAGGGAAGAAAATGAAACACGATCAGGGAGGGAGTAGCATTAAAATACCAAAGCCCTTTATTCTTGCAAAGGACATAACATTCCTGATAGCAAGAACAATTTCACAAGAGATAATTGTTTATTGAAAATCTTAGCTCTTTCCCGTGAGGTCTTATGGTGCCACAAGATTCACAGGTATTTACAATCTTACTCATTTCATTCTACACAGAGTATAATAATACTTCTAACACCAACAAACAACCACATATGTCTATCTCAGATCCTTCAGTAAGACTCAATAGGAGAATAAAAATGCCAAATATGATTTGAACACCTGGCTGACTGAAACAAATTATTTTAATACTACTATAAATTGTGGCAAAAGAAAGCAAAGATACCAATATTACCAACAGTAACAGGTGCCTTGTGTGCAATCCCAAGACAACTGTATGCCCTTGGCATTGACAAAATCACCATCCGTCAATTGCAAGAGGCAGTTTTACTGGAAGAGCTTACATCCTGTAACCATATCTTTAACCCCAACAAAGGATAACATCTGCCTATTTCAGGTCCTTGGGAAGGATTTGACAGGTGGATAAAACACCAAGTCCAGACATCTGGCTGACTATGCAATGGACCATAATATAAAAATAAAATATAATACTTGAGTATAATATGCGAATAATTCATAGGAGACCAATGGGTTATTTTATAAACACTGCTAGGACAGGGGTGTTGAACTCGATTTCACTGAGGGCCACATCAGAGTTGTGTTTGACCTCGTTGGTGTGTGGCTGGGGTGGAGTGGCCAGGGTGGGTGTGGCAAGCTCAACATCACTCATGTCGGGGGCACCTGTGGTGGCCAAGTGCTAAGGCAGGGCTTTCCTCAGACCCTCCCTCACTCTCATTATAATCTCCTTCCTTCCTTCCTTCCTTCCTTCCTTCCTTCCTTCCTTCCTTCCTTCCTTCCTTCCTTCCTTCCTTCCTTCCTTCCTTCCTTCCTTCCTTCTCTCCTTTTTCCTTCCCTCTTCATTTCATTCTTTCTTCTTCCTTCCCCTCTTTCCTTATTTTTCCTTCCTTGTTCTCTTCCCATCTTTCCTTCTCCCCCCACCTTCCTTTCTCCTTTCCTGTCCCTTCCTGCATGCTCAAATGCAACAAGGGGAAAAATTTCTTCTTTTGTTTTGCTTTTAATTTGTTTTGCTAGCCCTCTGCCAATAAAAATGGAGCGTGGGGAGGCACACACACACACACACAGACACACAAACACAACCAGCTCCATTTTTGCTGGCAGAGGCACCGTGGGCCAGTCCTTTGCTGTTTGCAGGGCAGCCCTGCGGGCCAGATCTAAGCACCCCGCAGGCAGGATCTGGCCCGTGGGCCTTAAATTACACCCCTGAACTAGGAGTTGGAAGCATCCATCAGATTCAGATAACATGGCTGATGGGAGTTGTAACCCAGCAACTATTCAGACAGTGATAGACTTCCATTCCTGCAATAAATTATTTTATCACTGATACTGAAAGCTGAATACTTCCAACCATGTTGTTATCATCCTCCATTATCTCTAGAATATTCTAGAGAATATTATCTCTAGAATATTAGCCAGGGCTATTTTTGAAAGACGATAAAATAAGGAAATAAGGTAAGGATCAGTGTCTTTCCCCCCATATTCTTACAGTCGTCTGGCCTAAACAAGGCTACCAAAAACTAACCAAGACCTTCACTTGTTTTTCTACATTTTGGTGGTGCAATTTTAATCCTAAAGACCTTGTTGCATGAAATTGTGTAAATTAGATCCACTTTAACACAGACATTGAATCAACTGGGACAAGGCACTTGATCCATATTGATTCAAACCTGGAGTTGATTCTGACTGTATGCAGAGTCGCACTGCAGAGTAAGAAGGATAAATGGATGGCATATAAATTTGATATTTAAAAAATCTGGTCCCATTAAACACAGATGCATATTTGGAGACAACCATCTTACTTGATCCAAATTGATTCAGAGTGGGACCTAAGCACATAACTGCATAAAACAAACCTTTGCTATGTCTTTTTTCAAGAACAAGAGCCTAAATAAGCTATTTAATGGATGGAAAACACCAATGTCTTGGCAGGTGAGAAGGAAAGGGTGGAGACTGGTTAGGGAGCCTTACTTTGTTCTGAAGTAGAAGGCTGCAGAGATTGTGCCCACAATGACGATCCCAAAGACGATGCAGGAAATGGACAGTACCTGTCGCTGGTAAACCTCTTCGCTCTCTGCGGACGGCAGAATTGAGAATAACAGCAACATTAAATAGAACTCTTGAGCATTACAGAGATAGTTTCTTTTCTAAAAAAGCATAAATGTAGTCAACTTTGCTCGTGTGGCCAACAGTGCGTGTTTCTCATTTTGACTAAAAATCCCTAAGGAGCTTTGTGTTTCATGGGACGACATTGAATTGTTGACCAACACAACATACAAAGCTTTCGTGAATCCTCCAAAGACCTCTTGATGCATAATAAGGCTTATTGCATGAACTTCAGCCCTTTTAACCAACCTATTTTCCTACAGGGAGTACTGTATCACATGAAAATATTCTTACATTTTACATGGCACATGTAGAAGAAACTGAGATCAGATGGCAAGTTATTTTAAGTAGCTGGCCAATGTCCCTATGGCCCAATATTTAACTGTCCACCTAAAAGCTTGACTTTAACAGCTTCTACAAAAAAAAAGAAAAAGAAACTTCTTAAAGTTTCTCTTAATGGTTCCCTTGGATCTAGAAGCATGTTATTATAAAAATTAAAAGTATTCAGCCCAAGCAATAGCTGCCCATTTCTTCAGAAAGCCATATAAGTAACAGACATTTCTTTCATGAACACAATTGTTATTGTGCTTCAGGAGTTTGTTTTGTCCTTTAGCTATGCAATTACTTTTAGCCTCCATATTGTTTCTCTCAGTTCCAAGCCAAGAAGCAATATCATATCTTGAAACTTTACAGCATTGAAGAAGAAAAAAAAGGAATAAAAGCCAACTCAAAAGAAATTCCTTCAGTTTGATAGAATTGGAAACCAGCCAATTCTATTAAAGCTTTCTGTAGTCTTAGATGTAGTCTAATGCACAGGATATCACTTTCCTAGCAATTGTTTGTTTTTTTAAAATAAGTATTATTTAAAGCAGTGGTCTCCAACCTTGGCAAATTTAAGCCTGAAGGACTTCAACTCCCAGAATTCTGGGAGTTGAAGTCCTCCATGCTTAAAGTTGCCAAGGTTGGATACCCCTGATTTAAAGCAATCTCTATGGTAAACATGGTTATCCAGATGACTGGACAATTAATATGCAGCTGAGACACTTAACTAGAAGTGAGTCAATAATTTCCCACTGTATTTTAATATTTTAATCAAAGCCTTTCTCTTCTGACTGGTCTTCCCATTCCTCTGGATTATATTGTTGTACATTAACGTAAAATGCAAGAATTAATTACATTAAGGCTGAACACAAGCTTACAACTTCAAGATATTGACAAATATCTGGGTAAATATTGAACTGAAACTTGGAAAGAAATGTGCTATGTATTTGATCATTTCTAGAGCCAACCCAAAGGTAGAAACAGAGTAATACACAGAGGATTGGCTGTTTTCACTGACACATATCTGCAAAGAGTAATAGTTTAATTAAATATTTAACATAAATATTCATGGAAGAGCTTTCTGCCATGATTGTTTTGTCCTTAGTCAAGATGAATAATGCAAAGGGACATGAGTGAACTAAAATTATTTTTCAGGCTCATTCATTTTAGTAAGAAAGAACGAAGCAAGTGTTGAACTCTTATGAGCAGAAATTCATAAGTCCCATTCTTCATTGTGTGGAGATATTTGGCAAAAGTCTGATTTTTAACTCCTGTAAAATATGCACCTTTCCAAATGTATAAACAACTGACACACTCATTTTTCTACACATATATTTAAAAATATCTCCGATGCAGCCATAATTTATGAATGAAGAGAAGCCAATAGCCACCGAATCACTTCATCTGAATACAATGCTTCAAAACAAGGCTGTGATCCCATAACCATTTTTCCATCTATTTTAAAACTTTGAAAAACCAGCTAGGAATATTTCTCATCCACACGTTCAGAAATGCAAACAGTACTTTTGATACGTGTCCAGAGCAGGTAAAGTTACCTGCTAAAATTCATAGCAATTGCTTGCATTTTGCATATACAAAACCAGATAGATTTCTCCAAGTTAACACTGCAGAAGAAATATTAGGATTCACAAAAGCACTGTACATTTCAAGGATCATCCGCAGAAAAATCAGATGATGCATGCACATGTCATGAATCAGAAAACCTGAAAATTCAGGCTGAAAGCAAATGGTACATTTACGTTGAGAAAATAGTTTAAGTATTGGCTGTATCCATATTTCCCATTCAATCAGACAAACATACATTCTTGCACTATTTTCTTATAGTTTCATCCAAGGGCTTTTCCACACACAAAAAGAATCTTGCATTAATTTATGGCCTCATTTTATATCTCTGTTATCTCCTGCATTACGTTTTTGTGAACTAAACTTAATGCAAAAATCAGGATTGATATGACCGTCCTTTGCTGTCTTGAAATGAACAAGATTGTCTAGCTTTCAGTTTATCTTCTTATACAATTGTGACTTTCTTTTACTAGACAACAAGTATCCTATGAAGGCTGGTTGTTACTCTGATTGACTAGAGCATATGGGAACAGAAGCCCTAAACTTCTAAAAATCACCCAGTAGCTTCATGGGCAAGTATACAAGAAAAGATCTACAAAAGCAAATGAGAAACTGGAATTTTGGCTGGAAACATTAAAGCCTGTTTTCATCATATGAACTACACGAAGACCTTAATCTGAGATAGGAACTAGTTTTGGGAAAATCTTACTAGGCTATAAGTGTTGTTGTGTTGAATTGTGTAAGTGAAGCCTTGGAGAGAACAAGTAGGTCACCTTTCCTGGACCCATCATGTTCACAGTTTGTTACCTGATGTTGTATAATTAAAATACATGCACAATTCATTAGCTTTGGAAGTGGGTAAGTTGTTTAAGATGAGTCATTAATGAAGCGGGGAAGAATGAATTGACTGTCTAGCTGAGTTGTTTTGTGCAGATGCATTATGTCATTAAAAAAAAAGGATGACAACAAGTTAGAGGTTACCCACATTTATATCTGCCTCTTTGGATTAGCTTTTCAAGATGATTAAGTGGAGGATCATGAAGATCCCGCATGCCATTCACCAAGTCTTCATGAGAAGAGGTCCCTAACTTTACTTAACTGTTAGGTTTCAGAGTTGAAAAACCACCATAGACAACTGCACAACAGCTCCATAACCTTTCTTACTAAACTTCTTCCTGGCTAAGAAGATTAATTTAATGCTCCTTCTTCTAACCCTAGACTCTAACCAAGACTCTAACTTAATATTTATCACAGCTATATTTCTTCAGGGCAGAATTTTCCACGAGCCACCATATAACAGGAGTTTCTCAAGGTAGCCATCAACCCCTCATCCTTCTCTCATTGGAACAGATGCTAGGACAATCTGATAAGTTTTTAATCTTGTTTTCCCGTTATCAGAAGAGAAGCCTAATGTTCCATATAATATAGTTAAATTTTGTATTGCAGCTATTAAAATAAAATTCTACTGAATGACATCTGTGGTAAGGAAGAATAAATGTCATGCCTGGGGTATGTTATGTTATAAGCTATATCACTGGAATTTTACATACATTTTTAAAAAGGTTTTATTACGCTATATTACTGTTAATGTAATTTTGCTGTCCAACTCTTTTATTGTTCTGAGTGTTGATTGAATAAATGTGTGCCTGTGTATCTGAGTTCCTCTCTTCCCTAAACTGTTTAGCTGCCCCTCCTATATTCAACTGTTATCAGGCAATTCTAGGAGCGCAAGAGAAACAGGCCTATTGCCCCTTGCCTATTACAGGTAGTCCTCGGCTGAAGACCACAATGGTGCCCAAATTTTTGGTTGCTAAGTGAGACAGACTGAATTTTGGTCACATGATTATGGGGATGGTGCAGCAGTCATAAGTGTGAAAACCAGTGATAAGTCACTTTTTTTTCACTGCGGATGTAACTTCAAATGGTCACTATATTAATGGTTGTAAATTGAGGACTACCTGTACAATATTTCATCATCTTCTTTTAATGACACCATAATCCCTTGTGGGGTAGAGAATAGAATAACAAAGGTCTCCTAATCCAACCCCCTTCAGACAAATGGCTATCTAATCTCCTCTTTAAAACTCCCAGTGTTGGAGCATTTACAACTTCTGGAGGCAATTTGTTCCACTGGTTGATTGATCCACTTAGTTCTAGGTTGCTTCTCTCCTTGATTTGGTTCCACCAATTGCTCCTTGTCCTTCCCTCAGGTGCTTTGGAGAAGAGGTTGATCCCTTCTTTTCAGTGGCAGCCCCTCAAATATTGGAACATTGCTATCAGGTCACTCCCTGGTCCTTCTTTTCACTAGGCTAGGCCATACCCAGTTGCTGCAACCGTTCTTCATATGTGCATCTCCTTTTCCCAATTTGCAGCTATCTCCAAAAAAAAGAAAAGAAAAAAAAGTCCATTCTACAGAGAATAAAAGGGTTTCTGCAGACTTTTTGTTCCAATTGGCAGGCATAAATTATATTCCTGCCAATGTTTAACCACATATCAATTACCCCAAGTAAAAAAAACTATGTCACACATTATTTTGTTGGCACATCTGCTGCCAACTGTACTTCTACCCAGGAACCCTGAAGCTCCATGACATTCCAGGATGAAGTTTCACTGGATGAGATCCAAAGCTGATCTTGTGAGGTCTCAAACAACAAAGCAGATTCAGACCGGATTACTGTTTGGATGGAAGACTATTCGGGACCCCAATTTCAATAATAGATCTGATTTGCTCCTCAATTTGACTACGATACAATCCATTATCATGGCAATAAAAATGCCATCAAGACACTTAAATTGAAAATTAGAAAGGTGTTTTTTTTAAATTCATTAAATGAATTTAATAATGCGGCTCAGCTAATTAATAAGGTACAAGATATTACATTTGCAACATGCACCCATTTTATCCATGACTCAGTGTGATCAATTAAATGCCCTGGCATGTTAAGAAAAGAGAAGAAATTAAAGGAAAACGTTCTACAGAACAACCATGTCAAAATGTTTCCTGTGTATGAATTCAGTCCTTTGTAGATGATGACAATTCACAATTTAATGTTGTTCACCCACCCCCCCAGCATTCAGTAACAAAATGCAAGCAATTCAAGACATCTAATCAGACAAGCATCTGGACTCCTGTTACATTTCATTCATCAAATGGGCTTAGAGCAGTTCTCAGACTGATGGCCTCAATCCACAATTTCAACTCATGTTGCAATTTTGAACGCAGCCTAAAGTCACCTGCCCTGGGATGGGCGGCTATATAAATTTGATGACTAGAAGAAATAAATAAAGAATACATGGATGTATTAGCAGCAGGAAAGTGATGGTGACTCACAGGGTTTCAAGAACTGAAAAATTCTGAACTAAAATGTCCCTTTCTGGCCCAGGTAGCTGGTTTCTTTATATGACCTTGGAATATGATGCCATCTGGTCAGTTGGTTTGGAATCATGTTACCTGTTGACATGTTTTTCATAGAAGAAGAGACTCATTTCGTCTAAGCCGGGAAATGCCCCAGTAAGGATAATAATAAGAATAGTGGAAGGAAACTGATCAAGGAGAGATTCAACCTAGAAAGAAGGAGACATTTTCTGATGGTGAGAGCAATCAACTGATGGAACAGAAGTTATGGGATCTCCATCCCTGGAAGCTTTCAAGAAGAGAATGGACCGCCATCTGTCAGAAATGGTGTGTAGGGTCTCCTGCTTCAGAGGGAGGCTTGGACTAGATGACCTACAAGGTCCCTTCCAACTCTGTTAATCTGTTTAACAAACCTGTTAAGGTAGTTCAGGTGACAACCCCACCAGGAAGATCAGGTACACTGGATCAGAAAATCAGCTTCACGGGAAGATCAGAATTACATGTGATTGAGAATGGCTCTAGCAACTTAATCTTGCAAGTCTGATTGGGTTATACCTCCTTGCCCTTCTTAAGCTCCAGTGACTCAGGGAGATGCTTATTTGAGAGGACTCTGAATATCATTCTTGCTTCTCAGCACTTAAAGAACGGTAATGACAGAAGAGAATATCTGTAGCTTGGCATTGAGCTTAGGGCCCATGGCATCTCTGCACTTGGTTGTTCTCCTGCAGATGTTCCATTATCCATTTGGATACTGGACATCTGCAAGAAGATCTGCAGGGAAGATGCTCAGAGAGCATCAAGGACCCCAGTTAACATCATCAGTGCTAGGAGGAGGTGGGGCTTGCCCCAAGGACCCACTGAAAGAATATTTTAGCCTCCTTTGCCTAAGTAACAATTGTTGCAAATTTTGGATGAGATCACCTTCCTTACTGCCCACAGTAGGGTGAACTACAGACACAAATCTCACTTGATCCTTAGGATCCCAAGCATCTTCTGCCCTAGAAGATACCTAGGATCTGTTGGAAGATCCCTGGGATCATCTGCCCCAGAAATGGAAAATGAAATGCCCCCATGAAGACCCCTGTGAGCTTCTGCAATGCGTAGTTCCCTGCCATATTGAAGGAAGAAACACACAAACATGGCTTCTTTTAGTGTATGGCTTTAAACCTTGCCTCTCCTGAAACACACACACACACACACACACACACACACACACACAGGCAAGATGCATCTCTCTGCCACCAAAAGATTATCCCAACCTCATCTAGTGACGGGGAAATTATTTCCCCAAATTCGTAGGGTCGAAAATCCTATTTTTTGACAAGAACGTAGAACAATCCTGAAGAGGATTGTTGCTGATTAAAAAAAAAAAAAGGTTTCATTTCATTTTTGCAAGCAGCGTAAAAGCAAAACAAAGGAACAAAAACAAAACATTACTGCTCTTGTGGGAATCGGGATGTTGGTCACTGGGTTGGGATAGAAGCTGGAGATCTTAATTGAAAATCAAGCTCTCTTTGAATGCACAAACGTATAGTGGAATTGCCTGCCTCTCGTTATCATTGTGCGTGCTACAGCAAACCTCTTCTTAGCCAGTATCTTGTTTCTTATCGAAGGAATATTCAGAATTTTCTGAGCTGTCATCGGCAGTGGGATGGTCAGGTTCACTGCAGCTGCAACCTAATTCCATTTTGATTTTTTTTCTTTTTTAAAAAACAAGAAGAACAACAGATGTTTTGCAATGTTTTTAAAAGAGAATTGCTTAAGTTAATTTGATACCCTGCAACATTTCATAGATGGCAACGGGGACACGCTGAAAGCACCTCGCTATTTAATTATCATCTCAGAAGCTTTCTCCCCCACCCACCCCCTTGCTTTATGAATCCTCTCTTGGAAGCTGTCAGCTATGTGTTAAATTCATTTCCTCTCCAGTGACCTGCTCAAAATACTTCGGCTTCCCTCTTTTAGTGGTGGCTGATCCTTTAGTTACAATTGTACTTTAAAAGCCCGTGGATGGGAGGGCATCTAGCATGACTCTTGGCAAAGGCCACATTTAATTGGTGGTTCAGCCTTCAAAGCACACATCGCACCAGGTTTCTAGAAAGCAATTGTAGGCCACCCTGCTGGAGAGCGCTCCATTAGCTAGGAATGGTGGTTCTACACTGAAAATATCATCGTGGTTTGTTGGCCTCCATTACCTGCTCCTTACAGTGTAATAAATGCTGCCCCTAGGTCATTTTATATTGTTTTTTGACATTAAATCAATCAGTATCGCTCAGGTACACTTGCCCAGCTAATCCATGATGTATGTATACAAATCACATACAGGGAGCCTTCCACTTATGACTCCAGTCAGGAGCAGGAGTTTTTGTTGCATTTGTAAGTTCAGCCAGATCAGATTTTATGACAATTTTTACAGCTGTGGTTAAGCAAACTCCCCAGTTCTTAAGGGGATCACAAGTCATTAAGCAAATCTTGCAGTTGTTAAGGGAATCCAGCATTCCCAAGGGGGGTGTTTTTAGCCAGAAAATTGCAAAAACAAAAAAATGAAAACCAACCTCTCACATCACAATCTCCTGACTGCAGGAAGTTGCAATTAGTTGTAAATGAGAGCCAGTTGCCAAGCGCCTGAATTGCAATCACCTGATGCGGGGTGATGGGAAGCACGGGTACAGGTTTAAGTCACTTGGTTGTAATTTTGAACCATTGTTAAGTGAATGGTTACAAATCAAGGACTTCCTGTACATTAGACTTGCAATAGAAGTTGTTGGTATCAACAGTTGAGTTAGCTCTTCAGGAGCCCAGCAAAGAGTTATGAAAATTACATATCCACATATCCAGGTTGCAAAACTCCATGCTTAGCCTGCTGCCATCTAGTTCTGCAGCACTCCATTAGATAGAGCTTGATATTTGGGGAGTATATTTCATGACACTCCTAGAGTTGGCCATCTGCACCCATGATTTCTTTCTGCACCCACGGTAGTTTGAAATCATCCGGATTTTCAAACAATACATTGTTGAGACTTCTGGTCCTCATCCATCAGATATGGATATGTCATAGATAACCTATGAACTTCTCTCTTAAGAAACTATTTCTCAGCAAATGTTGAGCATTTAATAGTATATTAACCACAGCTATGAAACCACTACTGATTTTAAATCACAAGCTTCTTGTACACTATTTGAACTTTACTGGCCTACACTGGTATCTATTCTTGCACAGACAGTCAGGCAGACAAAGAGAGAGTATATACTTAAACTCAAATCCATTGTAAAGTTTACCTATCTCAAGGTATTGTTTCTTGCTTCTCTTCTTTAAAGAAATTCCAGGACGGTCATAGGTGTAACATAATGGTCAGAAGCAATCAAGGGTTCTGAATGAGTAGTGCTAATTTGATGCAGATTATTCAAATTAAGTCAAAGGTACTTAGCATAACCTGTTTTGTGTATCATCAAATCATTGGTTACCTGCTTAGAATTTCTTTATACTAATGCAAATGAGTTCAATTGGACTTACATGGATTAAGTATTATAATCACTGCAATATGATTTGGAATATTTTGACTTTGACTGCATTTATCACCTAATGGAATTATTTTTTGAAAAGGTTACTTTTCTGATTTCATAGCAGAGCCATACATGTTGTGATCTACATGTATTATTCACTGCATTGCTCATTAAATTTGTCATGTTACTTAGCGTTTTAGACTCCTGACCAATATGGAATTTGGTATCAGTATCCCAACATCGCAGCTAAATTTCTCCAAATTCTTAGCTACTGTGAACATAAATTTTCATTGAAGTGCGGCATCTATTTAACAAGCCAATCATAGCTACCTTCATGTATTTCTTGCTTATTTGAACCTCTGGGAGATGGAACTTCATTGTTAGCACACATACTGGTAGCGATTTTTAAAAAATCAATTTTAATTTAGTTATTTGCAGTGAACACAGGAACTAACTAAATCTTGCATGCTCTATGTTTTGCTATCCTTTGTCCTTTATTTCTATACCACTTGTGGATGAGGAATCATTGCTAGAAGTCTTTTCTGAAAATTCAGGCCAAACCTTCTTTGAAAGATGAAACATTCTGGCCAACAGAGAAAAAAATATGGAGATGTATAACACAATGATATAGGGGAAAAAAGACATTGTATGTATTTTTGGTGAAATACATGTACTAAAACAGGGGTCGCCAACCTTTTGGATCTCAGGGACCACCAAACTCATACTTTTAAATCCCCAGGACCACTAATACGATTATTTTTAAAAATCTAATATTATATATGTATGTATGTATGTATGTATGTATGTATGTATGTATGTATGGCATTCAGCTTTGTTCGGGTATTTTCCCACGTCATTGTAGTTGTGCTTTTAAAGTTGTAGCGACGTTTCAGCAGAATCTCATCTGCCATCATCAGGCTTCTGTAGCCTGATGATGGCAGATGAGATTCTGCTGAAACGTCGCTACAACTTTAAAAGCACAACTACAATGACGTGGGAAAATACCCGAACAAAGCTGAATGCCATACATGTAAGTACCTGCGAAAACTTAAGAAAAAAATACATACATACATACATACATACATACATACATACATACATACAACAGATAAACAGATAATCAGAGTTGGAAGGGACCTTGTAGGTCATCTAGTCCACCCCTCTGCCCAAGCGGGAGACCCTACACCATTTCTGACAAATGGCAGTCCAATCTCTCCTTGAAAGTGTCAAGTGATGGTGCTCCCACAACTTCCGAGGGCAACTTCTGTTCCATTGGTTGATTGTTCTCACTGTCAGAAAGTTTCTCCTTATTTCCAGGTTAAATATCTCCTTGTTCAGTTTCCATCCATTATTCCTTGTCTGGCTTTCGGGTGCTTTGAAGAATAGCGTGACCCCTTCCTCTTTCCTGCGGAAGCCCCTCAACTATTGGAAGACTGCTATCATTAGACTATCCTAGCCCAGTTCCTGCAACTGTTCATTGTATGTTTTAGCCTCCAGTCCCCTAATCATCCTGGTTGCTCTTCTCTGTACTTTTTCTAGAGTCTCAACATCTTTTTATAATGTGGTGAACAAAACTGGATGCAGTACTCTAGGTGTGGTCTTACTAAGGCTTTATAGAGTGGTATTAGTACTTCCCTTGATCTTGATTGTATCCCTCTGTTAATACAACTTAGGATTGCATTAGCTTTTTTGGCTGCTGCTGCACACTGCTGGCTCCTATTTAGCTGGTTGTCCACTAAGACTCCAAGATCTCTCTCAGAGTTGTTGCTATCGAGCCTGGTTCCAACCAGTCTATATGTGTACTTTGGGTTTTTCTTGCCTAAGTGTAAGGACTTTACTTTTCTCTACACTGAATTTCATTTTGTTAGATACAGCCCAGTGTTCTAATCCAGTCTGTCAAGATTCCTCTGGATCTTGAGCCTATCTTTTTGGGTGTTAGCTATTCCTGCCAGCTTAGTATCATCTGCACATTTGGTAAGTTCCTCTTCTATTCCCTCACCAAAGCCTTGGAAATGCAGGCAAAGCCGCCACAGCGGTAGCGCCCTGAGTTGCTTGCTTCTCTACTATTGCCTCTTCCTCCTCCAGCACCACTTCCTTCTCTGGGTAGGGCGATGCTTAACTAACCGAGCATGCTAAGGCAACTCAGGATGCTACTGCTGTGGCAGCTTTGCCTGCGTTTCCAAGGCTTCAATGTTGAGAGAGGCAGCAAGGGCTGGAAAAGGGGAGAGCTGTGCACGGCTCCATCTCCCTTTCCTTTCCTACCTGCATGTGGGTCGGGGGAGGAAAGAGAGAGAGCCTGGAGCAATTCAAAGCTAGAGAACTAATGGGGAAGAGCTGACAGTGGACACTGGGGGAGGGGACTGCTGTTGCCGCTGCCGCCAAGTGTAGGAGCTGGTTGGCGCGTGCATCTCAGGGGCTTGGCTCTGGGGTCCCTCGGAGAGCTGAGAGGCGCAAGAACTACGCGGCCCAGATTAATTGCTTTGGGCCTTTGGTGGGCCATTTCTTCTGTGGCCCAACAAAAATTTTCCATGTCCCACCGGTTGGCGACCACTGTACTAAAATATAGCCATGGTGCAGGTATCAAACTCCTCATTCTACAGTGTAATTGACTTAATCTGCCCATCATTCACTGACACAATTTTTGAGGGAGCAGAATCAGTTCCTTGTTGATCATCTAAGTTTCCATCTCAGCTAACCATTTCATAAAGGGATTTCCATTAGAAGGATAAATGCAACTTTTGGTGTACTACGTGAACGAGTAGGTGTCATGCCACTGTCAGAATCTGATTCAGAGGGGGAAGCCGAGCAGCTGGCAGGGAGTGGGAATGTGGCTCCATTGGCTGTGGAAGAAACTGGGGAAGGGCAAAGGCTGGCTGGGCAGAGCAGGGAAGAGGTAGAGCAAGGGAGAGGGAATTTGGAGGAAGACCCAGACCCACCCCCTCTTCACCTAGGGCACACAGGGAGGAACGGAGAAGGGAGCAATGTGAGTTGCATGGCTTATGGGGGGAGGAAAGGGCCCTGATTCCCTTCATTAACTGCAGCTGGGAACACAGTGTTTAAAAAGGGAAGCTGCACTCAGCAAAGTTGTTGGGAGCAAATCATTAATTATCTGGTACCGTTGAGGCTTATCTGGGTTCCTGGCATCTTCCCAAATGTGTGCATTTTGCTGGGCTTTCAAGTCTGAAATTCCTTCTCCTGCCCCGTCAAGTTAATTACCGCAGTGTGGTTTGTGTGGATTTTTATTTACAGTTTGTATGTACTTTGTTTTTGGATTGAATTTCCTCCTCTTAAACACTGTTCTTAGGAGAGTTTTTTTCTCCAGGCAAAGATAACCTGGACATTGGGGGCAAAGTTGGAGGTATTAAAGGGACACTTCTTGCTTATTTGACTGTGTTGCTTTTGTGCCACGCCCCTTTGGGTCATCACAGTAGTATTGCAAAGTCCTTGATAATGAGCTTGCAGGAGATGAGCGATAGATACCATTTAATCTTCCAATAAAACTTTTCCACATGTGAAAGGATAATTGCCCATGTAGACCAGAGACAGAGATAATCACATTATTGCAGACTGCCTCAAATCCACTGAAGTCTGTTCGAGTGCAGCTTCTCATCAAGAGTGCGATAAAGAGAAATTAGGTGATAAACAGGCAGATTTACAGCTTAATATTTATTATATATATTAGTTAATCTAGTTATGGTTAATAGATGTATAATTATCACATTTTCCCTTTTTTAGTCTGTTAGGATGACAATGCGTAACATAGCAGAGGGGCAGTATGGCTTCAGCTGCTGTGTACTGTTTACACCCAACGATTCATGGAGAAAGCTTAGATAGACTTCACTTCCTTTCTTCCCACTGATTACCAGGGAACTCTGTATAAATTGTGACATTGCATTTATCATTTTTGTGGCCCAACCAGAAAACTTCAAGGCTCCACTTTTCATGGTCTGTGTGCATGGGGTTGTTGTAGATTGCAAAGTAAATACTTCCCTAGCCAACATGCTTGAAGCGCACACATCTTAATGTTGTCAAAGTTGAGAAACTCGGTTCCAAGGGTGGGAGATCTCTTAAATTGGGCCCGCTCTGTCCAAATCCCTTCCGAAATGTGAATTAGAGAAATGGGCTAAGATACAACAAATAAATTGTGTTCCCCTCATTCCTTCATGTGACTCATAATGGCTAAATTATCACATGATAGAGAAACTTAATATGCTGTGCTTTATGGTCAAAGCAATCAAGATACACAGATACCTGATAAAACTGTAGAAATATCAAACCAACTAGGTACTTAAAGGGAGCAACGCAGGAATAGCCATAGCATTTATATACTGCAGACCTCTCTAAGCAGTTTACAGGGTCAGCCTCTTGCCCCCCAACAATCTGGGTCCCCATTTTACCCACCTTGGAAGGATGGAAGGCTGAGTCGACCTTGAGCCGGTCAGGATCGAACTGCTGGCAGTGGGCAGAGTTAGCCTGCAATGCTGCATTCTAACCAGTCCTCCACCACAGTGAACAGGGCAAAACCAAGCCACGTTTGTGATCTGAAAGAGGATTCTGTAGGAATGATCATCGACCTTTGCTAAAAATAATCTCTCATCTACCTCAGCCAAAAGAGCACCAGATCACTGTTAAAATGCAATTACCAAGAATGTTTGCACCAAACTTGTGGTACGTCTTGTGATTTATAATATAAACATGGAATAAATGAAACCAGACAGATTCATCCATTCCAACTCTTGTCGGTAAGTAAGTGTAGAAAAACCTGTTCCTTCCCTGTGAAAAATTTAGGTTGAATATGCAGAGGTAATTTAGGAATTTCTCCAGTTTGATAAAATAAAATAAATAAAATAAAGAGAAAACAGGGATTACAATATATCAGACTAAAACAAATGATCTGTTTCTGTGTGTATTTATTTATCCAGATATCTCTAAAACCTCTTCAGTTCCTCTTAAAGGAAAATAAGAAGGGAATGTCAAAGTTACACCTCGAGCAAATGGATAGGATAGTTTTTAAGTGAGAAACTAAAACAAGCAGAGACATAGAAGATTTCTCACAGTTTCCCGTCAGGTAGAGAATTCCAAAGTAAAGTCATTGCCTTTTTTTCCTCCCCCTCTGATCCACACTGCTTTTTTCTCTTCTTTTTCCTTCCTTGTTTTCCTAATATATTTATTTCCATTTGTAGTTTATCTGACGTTAAACTTTCTACAAAATTTTTAAAAAGAATAGATTATAAATTACTCTTGCCTCACTGAAAGTTTGATCTCTCCTGGAGGTGGTAAAGACCTGCACCAACATATAAATTCCCCTGAAGAATTACTCACTCTAAGATCTCAGGTTCATTCTGGCCACGAGGACATTTTTCTCTTATTAAATGGGATAAAGAAGGACAGATGTTCAGCCTACATGCCAGGTTATACAGATGGTGACCTATACTGCTGGCAGCTTGAATTTAGATCAGTGCAATTGAAATGCTGTGCTGAAAAATCCTCCTGAATTTTATTCTGTCTGTTTTTCATTGAGCTGGGGGGAAAAGAGGGTTTGCTTTCAAAATTTCATCCAGGAAGAGAAGTTTGATGAAATTTTCACAGGGAAGGACTAGGTTTTTCTACACTTACTTAGCAGGAACCCAAGCAGGTACTGTATATGTGCAAATGTTCTCTTTTTCACTGTATAATTTTTATTTAGTTATAATTTATTTATAACTCATCTCATCTCGGGGTTTGAAGGGACTCTGAGCAGCTAACAGTCCCCCCAGAGCTGCAGATTTTCTGCCATTCAGTGGAGTCAAAAGAGTCGTGACAGCATCCCCATAATTTGGGCACCTGGCAACTGACATGTAACTACAACAGTTACGGTGTTCTGGGCTCATGGGATAGCCACCTGTCATCTTCCCAGCCAAGCAAAGTCCATGGGGGAAGCCAGATTTGCTTAATAACTACACAATTCACTTAACAACTGGGGTGATCTGCTTAGCAACCATGGCAAGAAAGGTCATAAAATCAGACACGACTCAGTTCATCAGCACCTTCCTTAGCAATGGTCCCAATTGTGCCCATATTGGACTTTTTCAGACTGTAACGTGCAAATGATCAAGGAGATTTCAGAAAGGCAGAAAAAATGAGATAGATAGATAGATAGATAGATAGATAGATAGATAGATAGATAGATAGATAGATAGATAGATGAGAGAGAGAGAGAGAGAGAGAGAGAGAGAGAGAGTTCTGCTCCCTCTGAACATATGGGGTGGGGGGAATCGAGGCACTTTTGGACATTAATTTGGAATGCATCATTAGAAACCCTCACCAGCCACCCACTCTAGCATCTTTTCAACTGTAGGGAACTATTTCTTCAGGCTCCCCAGCGTGTTTTAGATTGAACATTTATATAAAAAGTCATAAGGAAGGATTATAAACCTACCTTTCTCTTAATTACGTGCTCCAACCCAATGGGCATGTCTGTTAAGCCAACGTCTCTGCCTGGCAATGCATCTGAGTGTCAATACAGAGCTCTGTTTGGGAACTACAGCCCTTGATTAGGTAATCAGATCAAGTTCATTTGTCCTTCCCTAATTTAACTAACAAGTTATTTATTTACACCCTCTCTGGTTCTCCATCTCCCTGGGAAGCTCAATCTGCATTTCACTGAAGGATGGTTGTGATTTGTCAGGGTTCTCGTGGCTTTAAACAGGCAGAATAAATAGAAAACCAATTTCAACTTTTAATTATTTATACAATTTAATTTTACTATAAGAGCTGCGGGGAACAATTAAGGTAAAGTTGGGCGAGCATATTTCTGAATGGGAAGCCTTCTTTTCCCTCTGAGAATACTAAAAGCTTGCTGCTCCCAGTTCAGCCTCCAACAACTCATCCCCATCTTCAAAAAGGGAGACCCCAGCCTAGTTGAAAATTACAAACCAATCTCTTTATGCTGCGTCACCTGTAAAGTCATGGAATCAATTATTAACCAATCCATTATCCTCCACTTAGAGACAAACAACCTACTCTCTAATAAACAATTTGGTTTCAGAAAAAAATCTATCCTGTAATCTGCAACTCTTACACTGCAAAAACATATGGACTACACAACTCGATCAGGGCAAAGCAATAGATGCAATCTACATAGACTTCTGTAAAGCCTTTGATTCAGTGATACACGACAAACTACTACTAAAACTAAAATCTTATGGTATCTCTGGACACCTGCATAACTGGATAGAAGCATTCCTGTCAAACAGACAACAAATGGTCAAAATTGGGAGCGTCCTATCAAATTCTGTACCTGTCAACAGTGGTGTCCCCCAAGGCAGTGTTCTAGGACCAACTCTTCTCATAGTCTACATAAATGACCTCTGTGATCATATTAAGAGCAACTGTGTTCTGTTTGCTGATGATGTAAAGCTATTCAACAGCACAGATAATTCTGCTACCCTCCAAAAAGACCTCGACTATGTATCAGAATGGTCAAACAAATGGCAACTTCAAATCTCAACAAATAAATGCTCTGTCTTACATATTGGCAAAAAAAATATCAGAAAATAAAATACAGGCTGAATAGTCAAGACCTTGCTGATGATCCAAACTCTGTCAAGGACCTTGGAGTACTCACCTCAAATGATCTAAGTGCTAGAGCCCACTGTAACTACATAGCCAAAAAGGCATTAAGAGTTGTTAACCTAATCCTACGTAGCCTTTTCTCTGGTAATATCACTCTACTAACTAGAGCATACAAAACATTTGCTAGACCAATACTTGAATATAGCTCATCAGTCTGGAACCCACACTATGTATCTGATATTAACACAGTAGAGAAAGTCCAGAAATATTTCACAAGAAGAGTTCTCCACTCCTCTGCTCATTGAAGAATACCTTATACCACCAGACTTGAAATTCTAGACCTAGAAAACCTAGAACTATGCCGCCTTTGGTCCGATCTAAGTATAGTATATAAAATCATACATTGCAATGTCCTACCTGTCAATGGATATTTCAGCTTCAACCATATCAATACAAGAGCACACAATAGATACAAACTCATGGTTAATTGCACCAAACTTGATTGCAGGAAATACGACTTCAGCAACAGAGTGGTCAATATCTGGAATACTCTACCTGACTCTGTGGTTTCTTCCCCAAACCCCAAAAACTTTAACCTTGGACTGTCTACTATTGACCTCATCCCTTTCCTAAGAGGTCTGTAGGGGGCATGCATAAATGCACCAACGTGCCTACTGTCCCTGTCCTATTGTTTCTTTTATTTTTTTTTCTTATATGTATCCATGTATTCATAACTATGTTTATATTTATAGCTATTATCTTGTAAGCAATTGACAAATCAAATCAAATAAAAATAAATAAATAAATAAAAACTGCAGCACAGAAAGATGGGGTACATTTTCTGGAAGTGATCTGAATTAGGACTTCAGATCAAACTGAGGATTTTCAATGAGGAGTCAAATGTGTAGCAAACAAAGTTCAGACGAAACAAAATCAGGAAACAGAAACAGGATAACACAAAGTATGGAGAGACCTTGGTCTTCTATCTAGTCCAACCTCCTGCTCAAAGCAATGTGCTCTACATTGAAAAGTATCCGGAAGCTTCAGGTGGTGCAAAATACAGCCATAGGGACAATCTCATTCACCCACAGAACAGTTCAGGTAACACCTTCTCTGCATAAGCTGCATTGGGGGCAGGTTTGCTTCTGGGTCCCATTCAAGGTGATGGTTATGAAGTTGAAAGCTCTACATGGCCTGAGCCAAGCTACCTATTTAACGGTCTTCATTCGGTTTCCTTGGCCCATCCCACCCAATAAAGGAGATTGGTGGCTTGGGTGGTTAGGACACTGGGTTGGAGGTTTGCAAGTCCGTTTTCAAGATCCAAGTGCTGCCATGGGGTGGGGTTGCGCTCCTGTCTCTCACTCCAGCTCCTGCCAGGGACATGAAAGGAGCCCACTACTGGGCATCCCCTGAAAAACAGGGATATCACTGGCTAATCCTTTCAAATCGGAAAGGCCTCGGTGCTTCAGACATGAGTGCGCTCCCAGCCAAGGTATGTTGCAGACACTATCATCAGCCAAAAAATTCTGAGTGGTGGAGTCTTCTCTGCAGTTTTCCCCACCCTGTGGAATACTCTCCCACCAGAGATGAAGCCCTGAGCCTTCCCTGATCAGTCCTGCCCCATGATATCAACCATCAAAATTTTCAAAAAATAGATGGGACAATCATTTGACGGGAATATTCTAGGCCAGGGGTGTCAAACTTGCATTGTCATGGCAGCATCACATGATGTATCAAGACTTTTCCCCCTTTTGTTAAACTGGGTGGGGGTGTGGCCAGCATGTGATGCATCCAGCCAATGGGCCGCAAGTTTGACAGCTGTGGTATAGGGTATCCTGCTTGAGCAGTGAGTTAGACTAGGAGGATTTGCAAGATCCTTCTATCTCTACTACTCTACTCCTACTCCTATTCCTACTTTAATCTGCTCTACTCTATTGTGTCCTATCCTAGCCTTCCCTTCCCTTCCCTAGCCTATCCTGCATTTCATTCTCTCCTAAACAATCTCTGAGGTAGGATTTAGGCTGAGAGTAACTGGCATCATTTCAGTGAAAAGCTATTCCCCTCTTTTGCTCAATCTCTATGCCAGTCTATTTCTGAGTAGCCAAGATGATTGCTCTAGAATAAATGTGATTTGGATGAAAGCCTGCATGGTCTCTAGAGGAAACGTCTGCAAACTATGATTATTCTGCAGTCATCTCCTAGTGTGGCTAGTATTGAAAGCATGTCCACCAGTGAGCAAATAGGTAAAATAAGACTAAACGAAAAGCTTTCTCTTTTTCAAAAGGAGGTCATTAATATCTTTCCTCATCTGCTGTTCATGTTGTCATGGAAACAGCAGAAAATTGATTCTAAATTTTCTTTGGATATATCTATCCAGTTGCCTGTTTATTGATAGTAATCAACCCATTTTTGAGAGAGACATTGGCAATACTAATAGCTTAACTTGTAAAATATGAATGTAAAGTTTAAGTCATCTCTAATATCTACTTTCAAAATGTTTTAAAATTTACAAGACAAACTTTCTCCAACTCAAATACCCCTAAAGTGTTGACTTTAATTCTAATCAAAATTCAGTCTGGGAAGATTATATTAAGCCAGGAATACAACCATTACACATAATCATCTTTTTCCAGTCTGGCTCTGATGAATTCAATTGTTCATATTTATTTATTTATTTTTATTATTTATTTATTTATTTATTTTGTCAAGCGATTATAAGATAACAGGTAGAAGTATAAATGTAGTTATGGATACATGGATACAGAAATGGATACGTATAAGAAAAATAAAAAAAAGAAACAATAGGACAAGGACAGTAGGCATGTTGCTCTATCAGAGAAGGCATGGGTCAGGTCCTATCAAACAATGCCCTCTTGTTGGTCCTCAGAGTTGGACCTTCTCAATGATAGCATTTGACCTATGGATTAGTATCCCCATGAGATTCAGATGGCACTAACCCTGTCTTCCTTCCTTCCTTCCTTCCTTCCTTCCTTCCTTCCTTCCTTCCTTCCTTCCTTCCTTCCTTCCTTCCTTCCTTCCTTCCTTCCTTCTTTCCTCCTTCCTAAATTTATTTGCCACCCATCTTGCCATAAGGTGGTTCAGGCCATCTTACAATATTAAAAGAGATAAAATTATAACAATAAGAGTGGGAGATTATAATTAAATGCTTTAACTGATTAATTTAATGCAAGCATTGAATTCTTAGCTGTTTCCCCAAGCATTTGAATCAAGTGTCGAGATGTGCTTTGATCTGGTTGATCGATGGGCTTATCTTGTGTGTGTGTGTGTGTGTGTGTGTGTGTGTGCTTACAGGAGTCAGAATTTATCCCCATTTCTGGATGACATAAGAAACTGGTATGATGAAAGTAGATTGAATTTCCTCCTAAATTTTTGACGGAGCAAAATTGCTACCTTGGCAGTTAAGGGAGTCAGGAAAAGAAGAGAAAAAATAGAATCTGCCTGATAGGACCAATTATATAATGTGTATATTTTTTAAAAATAATTTGGCTAATAATGCTAAAACTTCTCCTCTATATTATTAGCCATTTTTATGTGTTAAGTCATACAAGTTTAAATATTTCAATATTATTATTAGTTAAGATTTAAAATATTTTTAAGATTTAAATTTTAATGTATTAGTTTTAGATTTAAATAATAATGTCTTGTTTTAAAATACATGCATGAACTGCTGTTACATGTAATATTTATTCAGTAAACTAGTGATTTGCTAAAAATGAATGAAGTATTAATGAGTATAGAATGAATGAATAATAAACTACAGGAGAACTCTGAATACAAATTCCTGCTACAGTCTGAAGTACCACTAAATCTTTCTCTTTCTCTCTCTCTCTCTCTTCTCTCTCTCTTTCTGCTTCTCCTTCTCCCTTTCCTCCCACTCCCTCTTTCTCTTTTCCCCCCAATCTCATATTGCCATCTAGAGATTTTTGTAAAGCTTTTCATCTCTATCCATGATTACAATTTCCATGCTGTTGTGGCTACAAATTCTGAGAGCTGTAACCCCACCTCATCTGGAAAACAACCCTGGTTGAGGAAACCTGTGCGCACACTAAAAGTATACTCCCGACACAACCAAAGTGGCATCATTTATGCATGAAAGATACAGATCTGTAGGCTTGGGAGAACACTAAGCCTTCCAGAAGGCCAAAAATTCTCTGGAATAGTTAGACCACAAATCATGACCAGAGATGTGCCAGGGCTACTGAGCTGTGGTCTATATCAGGATAGGATTATTTCCTGTGAACCGAAGTAGATTTGGTATTTTTCAGTTCATGGTATTATGAATCAAATGACAGTCCAAGAGCCATCAAAAAGAGATCAATTAGTACTATAAACTGAAAAAAATTCTACAGATATGCTCTCATAACTGAAAGACATAGTAAGAAAGTTACAATGGAGAAGAGCTGTGAGACTTTGCAAGTATTGGACACACCAATGAAAATGAGCCTCTGAAAAACGGTAAATGATATTTCAATTTCCTATTTGGGAAGTTGAAAGCATTATACCTCTGAAAATCCAAATTAACTTCCCTGTCCTTTTTTCCCAGACAATTCACCCATTTCATTCACAGTTGCCTCTAAATTCCACATTACACAGAAGTAAACAGATTATTTAATTGATTCTGTAGTGCCGTACATAAAAAAAAAATAGAAAAAAAAGTCATGGACTAGAACAGTTTTGGAATGCTTTCCAAAACTGTCCTCTGAATTTCTGAAACAAATCTTGGCACTACAGAGCAGAACACGGTTTAAGGCAGATGGCAAGGTGGAAATGGAGGTTTCGCTCATTCGTCCTTTTGGCTGAGAATTTTGGATGCAAAGCAAATTCATTTTCTGGGAACCATTTTTGAAGTGACATATCCTGAACTACACAACAGCAGGTTTTAGAGTTCAATGTACATTCCGCTAGAGTAACACTAACACAGTAACACTCTCATTGATTTTAATAGATCTGGATTGCACCTGCAGAGAAGAAAATGAAATTCCTTATGATGAAAAACACTATATTGCTTGCAGCAGAAAGCAGCAACGTTCATGAGTGCGGCACCACTCTACAATCCACCCCCCAAAAGAAAATCAAAGCTCTATCTGCAGTGGGTTAGAAATGTAGTGTTGTATGAAGTAGGTGCATTGCCTTTAAGGTACAGTTAACAATACCAATTATAAGATGATTTCCTGAGATTCCACGCACAGATCAGAAGGCAAAGATTGATAAAAGTTTAGCAGCTGTCGATGCAAAATGAATTGCTAAAAAGCAACTGAGCCTTGACCTGTTTCTGTATATGAAATGATTGATAAAAGTTTAGCAGCTGTCGATGCAAAATGAATTGCTAAAAGCAACTGAGCCTTGATCTGTTTCTGTATATGAAATGACTATTCTTAACATAATTGTTGGGATAATAATTCTGGTCCAGTTCAATTCAGGGGGAAAGGGTGGGAATGGCAGCAAGGAAGGTGAAGTCTATTCAGTCATAATAACAGCTTATACCATTGTTTCTCAACCGTGGCCACTTGAACTCCCAGAATTATCCAGACAGGTTGAGAAACACTGGCTGATACCTATCTCTCTTGCAGTATAATATGCAGTTTGGATACCTGGTTAGACTCATTTGTTTTTCCATTAATCCATGAGTTTGTCAGAGACTGGTGTGGCACATGGCAAGGGTGTTTTGCACAGACTCCTGGTAGTTGGGGACTCTATCGTCAAGTCTAAGCCCAGAGACAAGACAGTGGGATCCAATTGAAATCAATGCTTTATTTGCTTGAAGGTAATGGACAGAACCTTGTCAAACTAAAGCTATAATCTTCTGTATATATTCCTGAAAGATTTTAAGATATGGCTCCCCTGAATTTTTTCTCTCTTCTCAATCTAGCTCAGGACTCTGCAGTCTCTTAATCATGCTGGCTGGGGAATTTTGGGAGTAGAAGTCCCTTCACCTTACAGTTGTCAAGGTTGAGAAATGTTGCTTTAGCATGTAGGAATCATAATTATTTGTTTTGTTATGGCCTTCAGGTTACAAGTCCCTCCTTTTTATTTGAAGATTTCAAGGGCTGCCCCTGAGTGTTGTCTCTTTAAGCTATGATCCAAGGATACCTTTAATAAACACTCTTAATTTCAACGAAAGAGAGCCTAGAATATAAGTCTTATTGAAAATAATTGTTAAGCCAAGCCCAAAGATAAGACAATGAGATCCAATCAGGTTCAAACCTTTAATTGCTTACACCAAATGGACAGAATCTTGCTGGACTAAAGTTATAACTTTTGTTAGCATGTTTTGTGAAAATGAGCTTTCTGTATCCATCAACTTTAGCAAGCCTCAACGCTCAATTCTACATCATCACAAAGAAATTATCGAAAGCATTAACTGCCTTCTCAAAAGGAATGCCAACAATAACCTACAATCATTGTGCCAAGACTGTGAAATGTAGGAGAGGCTGTTAACCACTTAGCTCTGTGTTATTGCATTGCAAAACAAGCATACACGCAACAGAACAGCTTTTGTTTTTTTGCACAGAAATCCTCACCCCCTTTCTGTATCAAGGCAGATTGTGGGGCCCTTGTTCCTGCTGAAATGTACCACTCTTGATGATATCAGGGGTAATTTCAGCATGGGGAATTGAGGAAAGTGATGGTTCAATGCACCGAGGAAGAAGTAACACAAGCATGATCCTGGGGAGCATTTTTATTGGCGCCTGCATTGAGAAAACTTTTGAATTCAGAATCTGTTCCTCAGGTCTCAGTTCTGTTTTGACACCTGTCCAAATCCTGTTCCCTCCTGCTCTTGTGAGCTCTCTTGTCTGCTCACTATGTTTTTCCTTCACATAATCTTAAGTTCTTCTCTTGATTTTATGATTCCATTCCATTCTAGCAGCAATTTAACTGTTGTGTTATTGCTCCTTTTCTTTGTCTGCCAGATATAATGAACATATAACCCCCTTCTTTTCATTCTTCCTTAATTCTTTCCTTCCCTTTATTTCCATTTTCATCTGTCAATTTCCCTATCTTCATTATTTCTACAAACCTTAAGGTTCACTTAACACCCTGATTTTGGCTTCAAAACTGCTATTCTACGATTGAATCCTGCGTTAAGAGGAACAATAGTAGAAAGTAGCAGGGTGAACATCTTCATAGACTCAGAAGCCACAACTTGAGCCCCTAAAGAATTCAAAGGTTGTGATCCTTCTTCAGAATCTACAGGCCTTTCATGATTTCACCCTGCATCAATCCAATTCCAGCCCCTTGAAAAAGGATTGAAAAATGCTCCTCCAGATTAAAAGCATTCGGTGATGTCCCAGCTGAATCAGCTGCATTGCACAATGTTTGGGGGAAAAAAAGCAATACATTTCTTCCTGTCTCTGCATTTTGCTGAACCTTCAGAGAAGTTTAGCCTGGTGTCTGCAATGTTTTCTCAACTGTTTGTCAGTGTCCAGCCTCCCATTTACTGACTGGAACTTCATTGAAACACTCAGTCCAAGAAATCTGAATGCAGTGAATTTCTCAGAGAAGGGACAGATTCCAATGTGCTGTGATTTAAAATCAAAATCCTGAGAGGCCACGAGTGTCTGCATGTGATAGGACCATTATTTTTTTCTGATGGGGAGGAATTTGGAAAAAAATGATTTCAGTTTTTAATATTTATTTTTAAAATCCATTTTGTAATTATGATAGAAGGGAACCCTTTTTTGTTACACGGAGTGCTTAAGAACTCATGCACAGAGTTACATTTTAGCAAAAGTTTGAGAGAGATGGGTGGGTTAAGAAGTAAGAGTTAGACAGACAGACATGCAGGCAGACAGGCAGGCAGACAATGATAGATAGGTAGGTAGGTAGTGAAGTAGGCAGGCAGGCAGGCAGGCCGGCCGACAGACAGACAGACAGACAGACAGACAGACAGATGCAAATAGAGGTTAAAAAAAATCTCTGCTCTGCCTCTGTTGAATGTTTCTGGTGGAGCAGTTGTGTAGCCTTGATTTACTACTTGGCAGAAAGGTAAGATGCAAATTCAATAAATAATGGAAATTGCGCTAAGAGTATACTTAAATTTGGGTTGCCTAAGTAAGCCCACGGGCCTTTCATTCTGTCTTGGCTGAACAAAAGTAATGGATAAATAAACGCATGATACACCGGCAAGGGTGCCTTTGTTATGACTTCATTAATATCCCAAAGAGCTGCATCCTATCATAGCTAAAATGTTCTTTGGTTTCTCTAAAGCTGATTAACTAGCTTAACATTTGTGTATTCATTTTCTGGGCATTCATATTTCATGAACTAGGCATTTTAACTGGTATTTCAGCCTCTCTTTTTCAAGTATTATATCATCAGCAGTGGCAACAACAACTCCATTCCAGCTGCAAAGGAGCAACACTTCAAAACCTGCCTGCGCCTGTTGCAATAAGTTTCAGCTAATTTGTTTTTCAGCTACAACTTCTGGTCATTTCGCTTGATGGCTTAGAGATGAGTTATTTCAGAAACAACAGGCATATATTTTACCGAAGTGCAAGTGAAAGGAAGCCAATAGAAGGCAAGCAGCTAACTATTGCATGTTGCATACACATTCATATTTATATTTCCCCTTTTCTGAAAAGACAAAAATATATGGGGCGCTCTACCTTTAGATCAGTATTTCTGAACCACAGCAACTTTAAGATGTGCAGATTTCAACTCCTGGAATTCCCACATTTTATACAGGCTGTGGAATTGTGTGAATAATAGAGTTGGAAGGGACCTTGGAGATCTTCTAGTCCAACCCCTGCTCAAGCAAGAGACTCTATACCATTCCATGCAAATGGTTGTCCAATCTCTTCTTTAAAACCTCCAGTGTTGGAGCACCTACAACTTCTGGAGGGAAGCCATTCCACTGGGGAATTGTTCTCCCTGTCAGGAAATTCCTCCTTAGTTCTAGGTTGCTTCTCTCCTTGATGAGTTTCCACCTGTTGCTTCTTGTCCTGCCTTCAGGGGCTTTGGAGAATAGCTTGACTCCCTCTTCTTTGGGGCAGCCCCTCAAATACTGGACGATTGCAATGATATCACCCCTACTCCTTATTTTCCTTAAACTAGTCTCTTGGAGGTTGGATTAGAAGACGCAGGTTCCTTCCAATCCTATTATTTTAGGTCCTAGCTAGGGATCAACACAACTTTCTCATTTGCCCAATCCTATAAATTTCACTCTATGTTTTGTCTGGGAATAGGCATGCATTTTCTCATCCATTTCCCCCTATATAGTCATATCTGTGTATTATGTACAATTTTCACCCCCAATACGCATTTCGATAGATAGACATTTTGATTTATAGAAATGAATGGCAAAATTCAGAAAAAAAGAAATCAAAGGATCATTAACATATGGCTAATGGACAATAGTTAAGAAAAGTGAAATTAGATAAATTAGCAGGAAATGCTCAGCAAATAAAATTCTGTCCAACCTTTCATTGCAAATAAACAATCTGAAAAATACCTGTTAATTCGCCAAGGCTAAATCTAATTATTTCTCAACATCTTCCAATGGTTTGTTTTTTTTTTTTCCAGATATAAGTTATTCTTTTTCTTTTGAAAGTTTCCCTATCTAGAACCTGTTAGGAATCTGTCCACCAATTAGTTGGGTTGGCAATATATAAACCAACAATGTATGTTTGTAGCTTTAACACAAAATCACTGTATTGATTTATACTATATTCCGATTGGTTGATTATATTGCAAATTACCATAAGAGGGAGCTAGAGATCATAGCTTGCTCTCCCTGACATTCTGTATCTCTGACATTCTGCTGCTATCTAAGGTTCTCTGTTGTATTTATGCTGTGCTTATACTTTGATATTTTTGTTTACTGTAAATGACAAAGGCAACCCGGTCAGAAGACTTTGTAATTGGATATTCTTTGGACTGTTAAACGTATATGACTTGGACCATTTATTGGACTGTGCTATTTCTTAAAGTAAACTTTAACTCAATTTAGTGTATCTGTGTGTGGCTGAATAATTATTCATAACTACTCTCATAAATGTGTCCATGTGCATATCCTTGTTACTCAAGGGTTATTCTGTACATATCATAACAGAACCAAAGAATTAACAAATTAGCAAGATTTGAACATCAGGCAGGCATGGTTAGCCAGTAGTATTGAGATGTTACTGCAGAAAAAAATAATCACAACCAGCCTGCCTCCCACTGGGGATCTGTATACTGCATGAACAACAAACAGGGCTGAGAAAATATCTACAGACTCATCACCTCCTGGACATAAACTGTTTCAACTTCTCCCCTCAGAATGATGTTATAGAGCATTGTGTGCCAAAACAACTAGACACAAAGACAGTTTTTTCTCCCATGCCATTGTTATGCTGAACACCTAATTCCCTCAGAACTGTCTTAGGCCTAAGAAATGTACCCATGTAGTAGGCTGAATTGCGATTATAAACTTTCCCATCTTCTCATTTCTCATCTTTTCTCATCTTCTCATCTTCCCTACTCCTATTGGTATCTTATGATTGATTACTTGTTGTTTGTACCTTATGATCAATCATCGTAGCTATGATTTATGACCTATCCCTTTGCCGTTTGCATGTACAATGACAGCTTCTGCACCAAAGACAAATCCCTTGTGTGTCCAATCACACTTGGACCATAAAGAATCCTATTTTATTATATTAATGACTCAAACAAGCAAAAAAATAATAATCATACAAATATTCAACTTTTTCTAATGCCAAACGTCTATTTCATAACTGATCCCTTCTGAGAAAAAGGTAAGACAGGAAATTGAACCAAACCAGGAATGTGTTGTGTAGAAATGAACCTTAAGTTTTCTTGACAAAAGAGCGCTTACTGCTTTGAACGCTTTTGCAGAATCACCAAGGGAACTGACCTCTGGGGTTTTGTAAAACCAAAGCTTTACCGTCACCACAGGAGGGTGGGGAAACAACAAAAATCAAGGTTGCCGTAGAAACATTGCAAAGTGCAATGGGGACCTTGAGAATGTTGCTAATATCCCCGTGTCTGACTTGCAGTCAAGAGCCGATTGCAAGACTAGGCTAATGGAGAGGTCAGATGGAGAAAGCCTGAAGAAAGTGGAGTGGAATTGAAATTCACCTTCAAATATCACCAAGCCCATTAAGCGACAACAGGAATGTGAACACCCTCCTCCCAACACACCCACAGTCAGAGTTTTTATTTTTCTCTCTTTCCTATAAGACTGCCCAATGCTGACTTAAAAACACACAAGTGAAAGAGAGACCGAGAAGGATAATAAATTCATTACTGGGACACAGATGCCCTTAGGTTAGCATCACTTCCTTGAGAAGTTTGCAACAGCCTTCAAATATCACTCAAATATGAGTGAAAATGAATCCCTGCCTGAAAAAAACCCACCCACCCTTCTTCCCTTGGGCATTTTTGCTACATTATCAGAAGTACAATTGCCATAATCATGACACAATCAGAAAGCCAGATGCTGATTTGCTGATAGAGACACCTGCTTAGACACGCCATCAATGAGAATTAATCTTGGCCTCGTTTATGCTTTCTTCTTCACCGGAAACATTTGTCATGCTCTTATGCTGTCAGCACAGGTTTGGTTAAGGATTTAGGACATATCCCTTTCTGAATAATAACTGTAATTAAACCATTCGTAAAATGTTAAAGCCAACCTCTGTTCAGAAAGGTTAAAAGAAAGATGGGTTTGCACAGTCACATCAAGGCCTGGGAGAAAAAAATCTGCAGGTTCTGTTTCTAAAGGAGTTTTACTCTGTCTGTCTGTCTGTCCATTCATAATCTATTCTCTCTCCCTTTCCCTCCCTCCTTTCCTCTCTCTCTCTCCATCCATCATCTATCTGCCTGCCTGCCTGCCTACCTACCTACCTACCTACCATCCATCCATCCATCCATCATCTACCTATTTATCTATCATCTATTTTTCTCTATCATTCATCTAGCTATCATCTATCTATCTATCTATCTATCTATCTATCTATCTATCTATCTATCTATCTATTATCTATCTAATTTGTTTGACACCCATCTCACGCAAGGTAACTCTGGGTGACTTAAAACATTTTTGTTTTAATTATTTTAGCTTCTCCCACAAAATGGATTTGTAAAGACACCTGGTCAGCTTTATTATATGCCGTTATTATATCCATAGCATTAAGTAAAATCCTTCTCCGCTCTCTACTCCTCTGTTTCTCAGTCTGAAATTATTCTGTGCAATATATCTCCAAAATTACAGGTTTTGTGGCAAAAGAACTCAATCTTGCTTTCAAATTATATCACAGATGATTGATTAAACGTGGGCTCCATCACTTTTTCAACATTTCTGCAAGATCTATTTGGAGAATCAACTAGCATTTGCACTTGAACTGCAGAGTTCAACTAAACTTTCTATGAAAGTGATCATTTTATACTTACAACTATCATTAGCTTATTAAGACCCCTTTGTTAGAAGCAGGTATAGGAAAGACTTGATTTCAGATTAAATGAATGAAGTAATTTACTGGTATAAAAAGGAAGTCGGTAATGGTTTCAATTTTGTTCTCTGTCTTTGGGCAGTAGAGGGAAGGTAGGAGCCATTAGTAGTACCGAATCAATATAAAGTTAAATTCATTATTTTTTTAAAAAAATTCAAGAATGATAAGAGGAAGAGAGTGAGAGGAAGATGAGAAAAAATGGTTTCCTCAGCCAACAGACCATCCATTGTCCAAATCATGGTAAAGTCCTCCAATATTTGAGAGCCTGTGTCAAAAAAGAAGGGATCAACCTATTGCTCAAAGGAGGACAAGAATTTCTTTAATTCAGTGCTGCCTGTTGCAGGTGTGAAACAAATGGCTTTCCCCCTCCCCCTCCCTCCCTCCCTCCCTCCTTCCTTCTTCCCTCCCTCCCACTTCCCTCCCCTCCCCCCTCCCTTCCTCCCTCCTTTCCCCCTCTCTCCCATCTCCCTCCCTCCCTCCTTCCTTCCTCCCTCTCTCCCATCTCCCTCCCTCCTTCCTTCCTCCTTCCCTCCCTCCCTCCCTTTAGTGTAACTTCCTTTTCCTTTGTTGGAGAAACTATTTTAGAACCCATTTCATTTAACACGCTCTTTCCAAAACCTTGCACTGACAACCTGTTTTAAAGTTCATTGCTATTTCTTTTCACACTGATTAGATTTTCCCATGCCAGTAATTCACATTGCAACCATTTTTTTTTCCTGGCACAAGCAGTGTTGAAGACTCCTGTTCTGTTGCTGTGGTATCTCTGTTAACAGTCTCAGATCAACCTCCTGATTGGAGCAAATATTCCTGCTCTGTCCTGTGAATTAATCAGTATTCCTAAATAAGGACTTGATTGCTTGGTGCCTTAGTTTGTTCTTATATTGACACTGAGTATAAATGACTTAGATGAGGGAATACAAGGGGAACTCATCAAATTTGCAGAGGATACTAAGCTGGCAGGAATAGCCAACAACCCAGATGAGAGGCTCTAGATCCAGAGGGATCTTGACAGACTTGGGCCCTATCTAACAAAATGAAATTCAATGTAGAGAAAAATAAAGTCTTACACTTAGGTGAGAAAAACCAAAAGGACACACATAGACTGGGTGAAACCAGACTTAATAACAATAACTGTGAGAGGGATCTTGGAGTTTTATTCTAGTCTAGTCTAGTCTTGTCTAGTCTAGTCTAGTCTAGTCTAGTCTAATTTCTATTCTATTCTATCCCATCCCATCCCACCCAACCCCACACTATTTTGCTTTGTAGTCTCATGCAAATGGCCACCTCAGTGCACAGGAAATCCATTGAAACTGATGTGTTGAACCAGGTACTTTGAAGCCAATGGCTTCTCCACATGTGTTGTGAATCCTGAGGTCATCATGGAAGACCCCAGAGAAGCAGCTGAAACTATACTCATCAGTAAAGCACAGAACAGAATAGCAGATTTGGAAAGGACCTTGGAAGTCTTCTAGTCCAACCCCCTGCCTAAACAGGAGACCTTATACCATTTCAGTTAAATGACTGTGCGATCTCTTCTAAAAAACCTCCAGCGATGAAGCACTCACAACTTCTGGAGGCAAGTTGTTCCACTAATTGTTCTAACTGTCAGGAAATTTCTCCTTGGTTCTAGGTTGCTTCTCTCCTTGATTAGTTTCCACCCATTGCTTCTTGTCCTGCCTTCAGGGGCTTTGGAGAATAGCTTGACTCCAAACTGCTCTAATGTCCCCCCTAGTCATTCTTTTCATTAGACTAGACATGTCCAGTTCCTGCAATGGTTCATCATGTGGTTTAGCCTCCAACCCCCTAATCATCTTGGCTGTTCTTCTCTGCACACTTTCTAGAGTCTCAATTTCTTTTTTATATGATCAAAACTGGATGCAATATGAAAATGATCTATTATTTGCTAGCCTGGTTTTGATCGAGTGATTTGAATGAGTCACTCTTAAAGTGAATCACTCGCTAATGTGTTGCTTGCATTGACATCTTTGTTTCCAAAGTTTCCAAGTAGGAAAATATGTTGTTTTCTTTTTTTAAAAAATGTCCTTCTGTAGAATGCAAGAACAAAGCATTCTTCTGAGTGTTACCGGTAACACTAAGTCCTACAAATAACATTAGCAGTCTAGGTGTCTGTTCCTCACCACTACCCCTAGCAGCTTGTGCCTACAACACCATCTGGTGTTTTAGATGGTGAAGATACTAGAGATTTTGAAGGGCAACTTTCAAATAAGAGAAATCATGTTTTTGGGCTACGTCCTTTGGCTTCTGTTGCAAAAAGAAGGAGACTTTTGTTCAATGGCTTTCTAACTTTTGCTTCTGGATTTTTTGTGGCTGAATCAATGACAAAAGGAAGCTCTAAATTCTCTGATCATGTAGCCCTGCTTCAAAAAACAAACTAAACCTCTGGAGAACACAGTTGATGTTTCTGGCTGATATGCAACACTTGAGCTTTCCACATTCTTTTTAAACTGCCTTTGTCAAGAACTATGGAGGTGACCTTGAAGAATTAATTTCTTTCTTTCTTTCTTTCTTTCTTTCTTTCTTTCTTTCTTTCTTTCTTTCTTTCTTTCTTTCTTTCTTTCTTTCTTTCTTTCTTTCTTTTATTCATTCATGGTTCCACATAACTACCAAACAATCCTGAGCATTTAAAATATAAGTAAAATAAAAATGTACCAACACATTACAAGATTAATTAAAGAAAATGGAAATCTGGCCACTCAGCAGCATCAACAGCAAACCTGTCTAAAATATTGCCCTCAAACCAGTCCAACCCAACCTAGCCCAACTCAACACAACACAACTGAGCTCAACCCAGCCCAAACTACAATCTTGAAGAAGGGATGCAGGAGCAGGTATGTAAACATTAACTTAGCTCTGAAAGAGAGGAAGGACTGAAAAAAAGGTTGGCATTTGCCCTGCTTTGATTCTCTTAGATATAAGAAAAGGGGAGAGAAAATTGATCAGGGTTTCAAGACTGAGACCAACCTTTCCAGAAAGGCCAGGCCAAGAAACAAATCCCATCAGGCCCGCTGGAACTCTACCATTAGAAGATGTAATAACAGCATCTAGAAGGTGTCTCTCTGTCCCCACTATATCAAAAGAGAACTATGATGGTGAAATCTTGAGTTTCTTTCTCACTCTCCTTCTCTTTCAACACTAAACCGTTTTAGCTTCACCCCCAGGGATCAAAAAACCAATGAAATAAAACATAAACAATCTTACAGCCGATGTACGTTTGTAGGTAAAAGATTGAGAAACACAATCTGGTCAACAGCTGACAACTAAGTTGTCTGGTTTGGGGTCAGTCCTTTTCACTTAAGGCATCCTATCACACAGCCATTGTTCTGGTAGAATAATTCCCAGATATCTCCCCGCCCCCCCAGCCATTTGAGCTCCCCTGGGGAAAATAGTTTGCTCAGTGCGGGGAAACAACTCTGATATGCAAGATGTAAAAGCAAAAGAGAAACTTACCCATGAATTCAATTCCTAAATGGTGAGCTGTACCAAGGAAAGCATGGAAACAAAGGAGAAAAAAAGAGAAGGGAAAACATTAGTAAAATATCATGAACTGATTTTAAAAATATAGTTCCTTCAAGTGTGTGTGTGTTTCTCTCTCTGTGTGTGTATATTATCACAATAGAATATAAATTACTTAATTAATTATGACTGCCTTGCCCCACTTATTCCAACAAGTTTATTATTATCATCACATGAAGTTAGCCCCAAACCCAATTCCAGCTCATTATGTTCATAGCCAACTATAAATTGCTTTATGGAAAACTATATAAAAATGGAAATTAAATGCACATGAAAATAATCTATTGCAGGGGTGTCATACTCGCAGTGTCACATTGTCTTTATATATCACAACTTTTTTCTCCTTTGCTAAACCGGGTGTGGATGTGGCCAGTGCATGACACATCCGGCCTGTGGACTGCAAGTTTGACATCCCTGGTCTATTGTATTTGAGCGAGTCACCTCCCCAGGCATGCAAAATCCACAATTCTTTTTAACTAGATAGACACTAAATGCTCTGAATGAATCCAGGCTGAAAAACTTCAGTTGCAGAAAATTCTGTAAATTCCAGTTACAGAAAAGGTGAAGGTTTTGATCCCATCTAGCAGTCAATTGGATATTTGCAGCCCACAACGGATAGCCAACAAAGGAGAATATTTGCAGCTCAGGTTGAACTGTGGGGGTCACCTTTCATGACCCAAACCAGTGTACTGATGATGTACTGATTATGTTACCTGATTTGGGTCATGAAATGTTTGCAAGAAAACAACCAAGCTCGGAGCTTACCTCCTTCAGAACTAGACTTCATTGCATCACATTTCACTCAATTAGTGTCAGGTTTATGAGTACAAGTTTATTCCATGCTAGCCCTCAATAGGAATCTGTAACTAGTAACAGTCAAAGCAAATTGGCAGTCGAAAAGAGTCAGCGGAATTCAAGATGAGTTGGCCTTAGATCTTCTATGGCAGAGGTCTCCAAACTTGGCAACTTTAAGACTCGTGGACGTCAACTCCCAGAATTCTCCAGCCAGCATAGCCACAAGTAGCCATAAATCTACAAGTCTTAAAGTTGCCAAGTTTGGGGACCCCTGTCCTATGGGCAGCCTAGTCATCTCCTAAGAGTCAGCCCCCAATCCAGTCATATCTTCTTGTCTTCAGCAACACACTACGTCTCTTGGGTAAGTTGACTCTACATTTACATTTAGTTGAACAGGCAGAGAAGGACCGTACTTGTTGATATATGTGTTTTATTCAGGGAATTCCTTTTATTATTGTCCTACTGTATTTCATTTCTACACCATTTGGGGATAATTAAATGGGAGGTTCTATGTCGCCTGATACTTCTGTATTTGTTTAAATGGATCGTGCATCATTGCTCTTATTTTGATAGTAAATCTCAGCATCTCAAAGAGAGTTCTTCTAGTAAAGGCAATCTTTGACTTGTGATTACAACTGAACTCAAAATTTCTGTTGCTAAGCAAGACACAATTCTGTCCAAATTTTGATGCTGTAATGTGTTAAGTATGAAAAATAGTTTTAAGTTGCTTTTTCCAGTGCCATTTAGGGTTATAGGTAACAGAATAACAGTTATTAGGGACCTTGGAGGTCATCTAGTTCAATTCCCTGCATGAACAGGAGACCCTATATCATTTCAGATGTGTGGCTGTCCAATCTCCTCTTAACAACCTCCAGTGATGGAGCACTCACAACTTCTGGAGAGAAGCTATTTCACTGAATAATTGTCCTCACTGTCAAGAAATTTCTCCTCATTTCTAGGTTGCTTCTTTCCTTGATTAGTTTCCATCCATTTTCCATTCAGGTACCTACCAAGGTGCTATCTAAGATTACTGAAATGTGCCCTCACTTCCAGGTTGGATCTTTCTGGTTCATCTTTTTTTTTAAAACCAATGTTACAAGAAGAGGACTTTGTGGTAGATCCGAACTATATACTAAACGTGCTACCCACCTACATCAACCTATGTTGCACTTTGCACAAGAGAATAAGATTGGCTTGAAACTGCTACCTTGGTCTGCTGAGCGCTGTAGCTATGTCCATAGAAGAGAATTTTATGGATGAAAGAAATGTAGCCTTGCTTTGCTGCCAAACAAGCAGTGTGAAGTTCAACAGTTGTATACTCTAGATGTATACTTTATGTGTGCTCTTCATACAGAAGGTTGAATACCTCAGGATATTCCACAGCCCTTGTAGTTCCTAAAGTTCTGTTCTCAGAGGCTTAAAATCAGCAGCAAATTATTCAGTATACTTTTAATCCAAGCCAGTATAGCTCATACATTGTGAGTTGTCTCAAAAGGTCTGCAAGGGGAAATTAATTCAGAACACTTGTAGTCTTTTACTCACCACTGAGAAACAATCAGCTTCCACCGTGCAATTTCTGAAGATGCCTAAGCCTGAAACTTTCTGACTTTGTTTAGGCTGAGCAGTTGTCAAGCTCGACAACTTTAACAGTGTTCTTTGAAAAGACATTTAAAAACCACAATGCATGTGTGCCGAATGAACAACAATATAATTAAGAGATTATCTGAAACCAACGTTTTATTTAGACTGAAGTACAGGGTGGAATTATATTGATTGTATTGTGCAATCAGGATACAATGCTATGTTTTCCTGGACAATTAAAATGAAAGAAAAGGGTTCCTTGGGGAACATTGACAAATTTGGGATTGTTAGTAAAGAACCAAAGTTTTTATTATGTTCCAATTTGTTAGATCAAGCTGTGCAGGGGATTTCAAGGGAGGTTAAAATGAGATATTCTGTACCCTTCTGAGAACTAATGAAGCAACTTTAGTGATTTTGCCTTAGGAAAACCTGGGTGAGAAGTGTATAACATTCTGTTTTTTTACTATCCTGATAATATTTGAAGCTGTGATTTGTTGGAGCATTTGTTCCCGGGGCCTCATGGTGAGAGGTATATTTAATTTTCAAAGCTCCTTCTGGAAGCTGCTTCACAAAGCAACATAATCTACTCGCAAAGGGAAAAAAGTTGGGCTTCATTTTCCTCAGCTTCTTAGTCCTTCTCAGCTCCAGAAAACAGGTAGAACGCTGCAGGAAGACAACATTTATCTGTACGCACACAGACAAATACGTTTTTATTGTTTCCTTAAATCAACAATTTCTACATTATTAACTAAAGACATCTACTTCAATGCTTTTCTTGGTTAAAATCCTACCGATATGATATGATTTGATCTTGTGAGATACTGCCATCATATAGTACCACTTTATAATGCCTTGGTAAGACCATGTTTGGAGTCCTACATCCAGTTTTGGTCACCACAATGTAAAAATAAATAAATGTTGAGACTCTAGAAAGAGTGTGGAGAAGAGCAACAAAGAAGATTAGGGGACTGGATGCTAAAACATACGAAGAACAGGTTGCAGAAACTGGGCTTGGCTAGTCTAATGAAATGAAGGACTAAGGGAGACAGGATAGTAGCGTTCCAATATCTCAGGGGCTGCCACAAAGAAGAGGGAGCCAAGCTATTCTCCAAAGCACCTGAAGGCAGGGCAAAAAGCCATGGATGGAAACTAATGAAGGAGAGAAGCAACCTGGAATTAAGGAGAAACTACCTGATGGGGAAAACAATAAATCAAAGCATGCAATTAGCTAACCAGTTGTTGTACCGGCAGTATCATACTACTGTAAACGGGAATAATGCTGTTACCTCTTCAGGTAATGAAATATCTGCAAGCAAACAACCAAGCTCAAGCAACCAAAATACAGATTGTCTCTTTTTATTTGAGCCTTTATGAGAAGAATTAGACACACACACACACACACCCGCAAAAAAAAAACCCAACACTATTCTTAGTAACAAATGAGCACCTGTATTTGGATGGGTTTGCCGAATAGTATTTGCAGCTATGTGTTGAAATGCATAATGAATACCCAAGGGCCATGTTAGAAATCCTCAGTTTAAGAGATTTCAAATAAATTCTTTGCTGAAATGATCAAAAGAAGAATTCCCAAGCTATCTAGTCAAATCTGCAAATGGTCCAAATGATCATTAAAACTATATATCTGAATACTGAATATTCAGCTTGAGGGGGATTATCTGATTCTGTACTTTTCTTTAGCTGCATGCAAAGAAAAAGAGAGAGAGAAAAAGAGGGGGGGAGGGAGGAAAGGAAGGAGGGAGGGAGAGAGAAAGTTTTTCTCTTTTTACCTAGCTGTTACTTCTCTGTGGAAACTGAACGTGAAAGAAATCCATCAACAGAACTAATAAAATAGCTAAAATTGAAACAAAAGACCAAATGACTTGACACCTTGTCAAAAGCAAACACAGCTTTGTCTTTCATGCAACCAGTGGGTGCTTAAAGAGATTAATGTAAGTAAAGAGAAATTTAAAAACCTCGGAAAATCCATCAGGAAAGCTTTAAAAGAAACACTGTCCATTGTGTCATCCGGTTTGACGCTTCACCATTCCAATAACCAGAGAATAGAAAACAATAAATTCAGAACATTTGGCTTGCACGCCAATGGCAATTATCCTATTACCATGAAAACAACATTTATTGCTGCATAATCTGCTCATTAGCCTTTTGAGAGGAAACAAACAAAAACCACTTATTCCTTAGCCTTATTAAACTACGCTAAAGAAAAAGACAACAAGTCTGCCTTCTGACAGAAAAATTAAACACTTCCTTCCTATACTGTATAAGTGTATATGGACTATATCTGCAGGCAATGCGTTTAACCTTGCAATGAATTAACCCAGTCTGGAGGGATCACACAATGCACGGGATCTTGATCGAACCAAACTGGGTGGGTTTCAGTAATGCAGTATACCAAATGCCCATTCAAGTATGAATCATTATTATTGCTGTGATTGTTGTTGCTATTAGGTAAGTTTATAGGCTGCCGAACCTCCAGTAATTTGGGCTGGTTTACAGAAAACCACAAAAAACAAACACGAAAACTCAAAGTGGCAAGAAGGACAAAACTGGGTGGAAAGAAAAGAAAAGCAATCCCTATAATCTCAAGGAGGCTTCAGTCCCCCTCCCCATGCATAACTATATCATATTCATTTATTCATTCATTCATTCATTCATTCATTTGTATCCTACCTTTATTATTTTTACAAGCAAAGTTAAATTTTGGTACATGTGACTTAGAGATTGCATTCACACATCACATAAACCCGGGGCTCCTTTTAATTACAACATATTGAACAGCACTGTTCATTCTGGCTTGCCTTCTTGACAATATATAGAGAAAGGATCAATCTCACTCTAGATGTTTTAAGCCTCTTTTGCAGGACCACAACATTTTCGTGATGTTTGCCCTGGGTGTTGCTTTGCCAAAAGAGCAAATTCATTATTTATCTGTTATTTATCTGTTAAATTTTATTTATTGCCTATGTCGTCATGGGGCTGCTCCAGGCAAATTACAAGAACCATATGGAGAAATGAAAAGAAGTGTAAACACAACAGCAGCAAAGTAATGGAGCACAAATGGAAGAGTGTTGGGCTGCTGCCGGTTTGCACCAGTTCTAGCAAACCGGTAGCTCTGGTGAGCAGTTGGCCCTGCCCTCCCAGCCACACCCTTTCCTGTCCTGTATTTCCTTGGTTTTTTTTTAGCTCAGCTGATTTGCGTGGCAGAGCGGATTGCCACGCCCCAGCTGTTTTACTCACCAGCGCTGAATAGTTTTGAAGCTTAAAATCGGCTGCGTGTGCTCTCTCATAGAACCGGTAGTAAAAAAGGTTGAATCCCACCGTTGTTCAAAGGCCCTTGGGTTGCAAATATAGGATCTGAACTGTCACATCTCTAGAGGATCCTCACTCAAGGAAAACACCCACTGCACACGGTTCCTGTGTTAACATCCAAGCCTGCTCAAAATCCTAATCTTTATGGAGCAACGTTTTTGTGCATTTAGCGCCCACATCCACGCACTGATCTTGATCTGCTGCTTATTTCTGTGAAGTTAGTGTCACATTTTAGAGCCTCAAACATCAAGGAAATATCAAAGTCTTTAGTTTCTCCTCTGGAGTGTTTTGATCCCCCCATTTTTATTTTTATTTTTGGCAAAAGAAAGCCCTGCCATCTAGAACTACATTTTCTTCCCATTAAGCTAGCCAATAGCCTCTGTGTCTCTCTTTTTCCCCTAAGTTGCTGAAACAGCTGTCATGTCGCTGTTTACCTTTTCCTTCCCCTGATTCCACCTTTGCTAGATAAACCAGCCAGGAAGGATTTGTCCATCGTTAGTCTTGCTTGAGAGGATTATGACAATTTTAGCCCTAAGCGATTCCGACTGGGCCACTAAATATCCAGCACAGGTAGCTGTTGCAAAACAAAAGCACACTGTAGCTTAGCAGGCCCAAGGTCTCTTGCTGTTCTCCTCCATGTTCAATAAATAGGCATTGTCACTGCTGGTGAGAGTTAGTGGCTACTGGCCAAAGATTGCTGCACAAACAGAATAAATTTGCACCCAAAAAGTTTTAGGACTTATTTTTCCCAATAAATGAACATCCTCCTGGCTGAAGGGTAGGGAATTTGCTACCTGTCCTCTGGATGCTGTTCAACTACATATCCGAGAATCCCCCTCTACTGGCGATGTGCTGAATCTGGCTACAAGGGTTTGTATTTTCAGCAACATCTTGAGAACTCAAACCTGCTTTAGCAGTGTCTGGTTTACAAGGCTGGCCAAGTAAATGTTTGGAAACAGAAGGGACACAAAAAATGATGGATGCTCTCAAATATATTAGTGAATAGATACTACAAAGCAATTATACTGAGATTCTTTTATTTATTTAAATTAACTGAATGGCAATCAAATTATAGACATAGTAAAACATATGAAGAATAGTTGCAGGAATTGGGTAGATCTAGTCTAGTGAGAAGAAGCAGTCTTCCAATATTTGAGGGGCTGCCAGTCATTAAGCAAATCATCCTGGTTGTTAAGTGAACCCTTTGTTTAGCCTTGGGCACATTTGGCAAAACCCTGGAATCCTGGTTTTTGGCATAAACATAATCAATTGTGGTCATGAGACCTCATTTCAGGTGCTCAAAAACCAGCCTGCATTTACGATCATTTCTGGGGAGCTGTGGGAACTTCCCTACTGAGTCCTTAGTCCCATTATAACTTTAAACAGACACTAAACAATTGGTCATAAATCAAGAACTATTTCCATTTCTTTCTTCTTATTTCCTTCTTAATTTCTTTAATGCTTTTTTGTTCCTTTTCTGCACATTGCATAATTGAAAGTAAAATGATGGGAGTTAAGATGGGTGAAAGCAGCAAATAAGAGTTGTCCAGGTGAAGTACCTCAATTCATCGAATGGAGTGGTATGTGAATGCTCTCTTACCTCTGGACAGAATCTAGAACTATCCACGTGACTCTACACTTAAGCCTTCCCTACCGGTGGCCTAGAGAGTTTTCTGGTGGGACTACTGCAAGAGAGAATATTTTCATACTCCATTATCTGAAATATTTCATGGGGTGCTTTTGTTGGGGTTGTTGAGTTGTATCTGACCTATCACAATCCCATGGAGCACAGCATGCCAGGCCCCCAGTCCTTCACTGTCTCCTGGAGTCTGCTCAAATTCATGTCCCCTGCATCCATGAGGCTACTTCACGAGGCCTGGTAGCAAACAAATGTTGAATGTTAAGCAAATATCTACTGAATTGCCCATTTTTTCCCCCTGCCCCTGGAGAAAAGACATTTTCTTGAGACATTTTTGAGCTAATTGAAAAAGTGGCTTTAGTAGCTTGTTGGATCCAACCAGAGGTTGCAGGATGAAACACTTTTGTCAAAACAACGTAAGTGCACAACTGGTAGAAATGAACGTCACAATTGATATTTTTTTCTAAAGAAATCTACTGAACACACCTAAGAGCAAAATAGATAGCTGTGCTGTTATTCTCTTATTCTGTTGGAATCCAGCGGTTGCACTAGGGAAGAATTTTATGAATAGGTTAACTCAGTTTAGGTCCAGAAAAGAAACAGAGATAAATGATTAGTTTTTGAATTGCCTGCTTGGATAAAAATGCTAGAAGCTGTAGTTAAACTGGCTTCAGCAGCTGAAGAACAGTTTTAAATTTGTGTATACCAGCCTATTTTCCTTTGCAACTAATCAATATACTTTCACAGTAATAGTAAACACATTTTCAGCTCTTCAGGTTGGCTGCTGCAGAAATTTTGACCCTGTTACTTCCGAGCTATCTCAACTTCACTTGCAAATCCATTGGGGTTTCCTAAGTATGATTTCATTCCTGAAGTGGAACCAAAGCTGCACTTACTAGAAAGAGAATGAATTTAGAAAATCCTAGGTGACAGATCTAATGCCTCTAATATTTATGCAGAGTGAAACAGATTTGTGTATCAACATTCAGGATTTTCAGAGTTTTGCAATGTGATGCCTGAGAACAAAATATACATATATAACTATATACCATAAACATATTGGGAAAAAAATGTGCACAAAATTCATATATGGGAAAAAATAAAGATGCACAGACTGCAAGAAGCCTATGTAAGAACACATATATTAGGAACAATATTTATGCTTAGATGAACACATTTTATTTGAATGTACCTGCTGATATAGAAATAGATCAAACTGCATTTACAGTAAGGAAAATGGAAAACGGAAGAACTAAAATGGATATCCACATAGAGGCCTTGATTTATGTCCACCCTGGGACCAGAAAGTCTGTTGCTAACCAAGATTTTTTTTTTTGCTATGGTTGCTAAATTAATCAGTGAGTTGTTAAATCTGACAACTAACAATCTGACTTGGTCTCTCCACACATCATCTTTAGTGAAGCGTTCCAACCAGTGTCTGCATTTCCTGCGTCAGATGAGGAGAGCACATCTCTCTCTCCTTCTGTCCTGGCCACTTTTTACACAAGAGGTGCAATTGAGAGCGTTTTAACAAACTGCATCCCTGTTTGGTTTGGTGGCTGTAGTGCCTCAGATAGAAAGTCCCTACAGAGAGTGGTGAGGACAGTGGAGAAGATTAGAGGAAGCTCACTTCCTGTTTTATTCAGGATACCTCTTATAAGCACTATGTGCTTAGAGCTCAAAGCTTTGTTAGAGACCCTGCGCACCCAATTTATTTTGGGTGATTCTTTTGCTCCCCTCTGGGAGGAAGTTTTGAAGTACTTCTAGCAGGACTACCAGATTCTGTAATAGTTTTGTTCCCTTTGCCATTTGGCTGATAAACTTGCAGGACTCATTCTTCTCACCATGTACATATATACATCTGAATTGGACTATGTTGTTTCTCTGTGTCATATAATATACAGTATATATATATATATATATATATATATATATATATATATATATATATAT
>NW_020769378.1:3971251-3982867 GCF_900518735.1 Pseudonaja textilis
AATACCCGCGAGAACCTCAGAAAACAAATATATATATATATATATATGTTATCTTTGAGACCTGAATGCAATGAAATTTCATTTCAATGTACACTGATTAGTATACATTAAAGAGACGATAACATTTTTATTCTATTCTATTTTGTTCTGTTCTGTTCCATTCCATTCTGTTCTGTTTACTCTACTCTACTCTACTCTACTCCACTCCATCATAGTTTACATTCTATACCATTCCACTCCATTCCATATTCTACTCTGTTCTGTTCTTGAATCACGAGGGCATTAAGTGAATCCAGTTTCCCCCATTGACTTTGCTAGTTGGAAGCTGGTTGAGAAGATCGCAATTAGCCATCACACCACCCTGGGATGGTACAACAGTTGTACATACAGATTGGTTGCCAAGCAGCTGAATTTTGATCCCGTGTCCATGGGATGCTGCAACAGTCGTAAGCACAAGTCACTTTTTTCCCATGCTCCTGTGATTTTGAATGGTCATTAAAAGAATGGTCACAAGTCAAGGACTGCCCATATGTCTGATTGTTGATAATGCCATTCACTGCTACTTCTTTTTGGTGCAGTAAATCCATGCATTCCAATTGTTTTACAGGAGACTTAAATTTCAGGAAGGGAGGACTCAAAAATGTGTCCAGTTTCCAAGCGTACAATCCAGCCTGTGCTGCATTCATTGCCCACAAAAATAGAACACAAACAGGTTGAATCCCTCATGAAGATTTTCCAAATTAGACGCTTCGCGCATAACAGAGCTATCTAACTTTAGCAAGGCACATACGCTCCTACACCTGTAATTCCAGATCACTTCACATTTGCCACCCATTGCGTTGTGTACAGGGACACGTGCATTCACACAGAGGCACCCACATTTAAAAGCTATACGTTAAAATACAGGAATCGCTCAGGAGAAGAGTTAACAAAAGGAGGTATCAATGGCCACTAATTCAGAGGACTGTAAAAGGGGATTTGATAAATTCATGGGGGAGAAAATGCTTTTGACCCTGAAGTTAACCCTGGGTTGTGGGCAACAGGTCTCCAAATACCTGTTTCAGAGGATAAAATGATGGAGATGTTTCAGGTCTTCTGCTTGCGAGCACCTCAGAAACATTGGTTGTACATTGTAAAAACACAACGCAGGACTAAAAGGGTCTTGATCTGATGACACAGCGTGTTTCTCTGCCTGTTACTCTTCTACTGGGAAAAGGGAGCAGTATGCAATATTTAGTAAATACTTTTAAGACTGTGGAGGTAGCATTAGATCAATCCATTAATCAATCGGAATAGAGTGAGAAGGGACCTTGGAGTTATTCTACTCCAACCCCCTACTCAAGCAGGGGACCCTAGACCATTTCAGACAGATGGCTGTGCAGTCTCTTATTAAAGACCTCCGGTGTTGGAGCATCCACAACTTCTGAAGGCAAAGCTGTTCCACTGGTTAATTGTCCTCACTGTTAGGAAGTTTCTCCTTAATTCCAGGTTGCTTCTCTCCTTGGAAACTAAGTCTTCTTTGTGGCAGCCCTTCAAATACGGGAATACTGCTATCTTTTGACCACTAGTCCTTCTTTTCTTTATCAGCGCTGCACTATTTCAATGGTTACTGCCAACTTCAAGAGTCATACTACAACATGGCTTAAAGAACTCTACAGAAAAGAATATATCTGTTCTATACATCCACTCCAACAACCAACACCCAGAAAAGCAGCGTTTAACAGCAGACAAACAAGCCAACCACAACAATCTGATCAAGACTCTAGCAAGGAGAAAATTAGACCTCTACCAGCACTGGCAGAGCAATCGACTGTGTATAAACTGACAGTGACTCCACACTCACTAGCATACTCACTAGCCCTGGGTAATGAAACAACTGCAAGCAAACAACCAAGTTCAGAGAGCACCAAGGACCCCTCAATTCAAGCCTTAGCTACAAAGGTTGTGTTGGTATCTAGTAAAGGACCCCACACTTAAATAACTTATTTTGCCTATTGACAAAATGCAAAAAAGGGGGAGCTAAAATGTTTGGTCCACTTTAGGGAGTCTCAGGAAGCCACAAAATAAATGTTGGAAGGACATACATGGGCATAGATCCGTCCTCGATTCAAGCTGTCTGCAAACTCCACCTCATTAGAAACACGAGTTGCTAGCTGATAAGGTTCAGTTCTACGAGACCTGCAAACCTCTCATTTTGTTCATTAAAAAATTGGCTGGATGTGGATTCCCAGGAAACAGGGACACCATTACGATATTTCACCCCATCATTGTGGCATATTGTTCTAGCAAATACATAATTTCAAGCACAACAGCTAACCAATTAACATTGTTGGCAGTGGTGTCTTTGTGATTTGTAGCCCTGTAATAATGTTGAAATTAAAAAGGGAAAACCCAGCTTGCAAAGTGAATAGCATTTAGCTGCAAAGGCATCTGGGCAAGCATTCAGTTCAAGCCAAGATTGACAGGAGTCTCATTTAGATGATGGATGAGTCTTTCTTGCCAATACGGAGAACACTCTGACCCTGGTTTTGCTTCATTTAGGATCAAATTCTGCACTCCCTTACAGTACTTCCTCTCCATCAAAGATCTTTTACAGAATGACAAAACTGGAAGGGACCTTGGAGGTCTTCTAGTCCAACCCCCTCCTTGAGCAGGCTATAGGGTTCTATACCATTCAGATAAATGGCTGTCCAGTCTCTTCTTTAAAACCTCCAGGGATGGAGGACCTACAACTTCTGAAGACAAGCTGTTCCATTGGTTGATTATTCTCAAAATCCAGTTTTCAGAAGTAGTGAGGCTTCGCACCCATTCATTCATCAGTGTCCCACCAACATGGGTATTGCTGAAACTAAAATATTTTTTTTTTGTTTATAAAAGGCTTGATGGGAGTCATGGTGGCACAGTGGTTAGAACACAGTGTTGTAGGCTAAGTCACTTCTCACTGCCAGGAGTTCAATCCTGACCAGCTCAAGGTTGACTCAGCCTTCCATTCTTTCCGAGGTGGGTAAAATGAGGACCCAGACTGTTGCGGGGCCATAGACTGACTCTGTAAAACCGCTTAGAGAGGGCTGGAAAGCACCGTGGAGCGGTATGTAAGTTTTAAGTGCTATTGCTATGTTTAAATTGATATTAGTACTTGCTACATTACATTGGTTTCAACCCAACGTGTGTTTTCCCCCACTTCATATCTGATTAGAATTCTTCCCTCCGGTTCTTAACATAGTGGAAGCTGTCAGGAAAAGCTACATCTGGATGACTATGTCCCCATTCTGCTCAATGGGGGCTCAACCACTTCTGTCCTTGCAACTTGAAAGTGGGACAAATTAAGTAAAGGGTCTAGTGAGTCAAAGCATTGCCAAGCAGTGGCATCATCAAATGAAGATGATGTTATCCATTCATTCATGTCCGACTCATGGCAATTCTATGCTCTGCCTGTTGTCAGCTTTGATGCTGTCCAGCCACCATGTTCTTTGGTGGCCTGGTTTCCTTTTCCCACTATCTCATCAAATCAACCTTTGCAACCAAGTTATGGTACTTATGAACGTGTTAGAAATTGACTAGGAAGGACCATGCTCTTCTGTTTTTTCTACCTCCTCCTCCTTGTGCACCAAAACCCTAACTTTAAATTGCTACACATGTTTGTATCCCTCAAGGCAGCCAGCTAGGATACAACAATTAAGCTGAAATTACACATCTTTGGAAATGGTGGAGAATATTTCTAGCTCGTTTTCAGTTTCACTGTAGTCAATGCAGTAGACACCAAACGTTATGTAGTCATTTGCTTTTATTAATGGCATTAACTAATATCAAAACCCTCATTTGGATGGTATAATTATGTATTCCACAGCTCTGTAAGCCATTTTCGCTTTCCTTTTTTTTTTTTTTTACAAGTGCTTCAATATCTTTGGTCTTATTTAGTCCTCTTCGAAACTTATGCAATTTAGGGCATCTGCTATAATTCATAAGAAAAAATACCCTTAAAATAAAGAAGCTAAGCATTTAAAGCAATCCTGGATTTCCTTGACCTGTGAGTTCAACCATCAAGATTTATATTTCCTGATTATCTACTTAGCTTCTTTCATGGCTGAGTTTTAGGGCTGGGCTCCTACTTGTGAAGCATGGATGGAACCCAATAGAGAAAGGGACAATTTGAGGTGGGGGATTATCAATTATTCAACCCCATCTCCATGGATTTCCACCTCCAGTACATAGATAGGGAACTGAGAAAAAAGCAAAAAAAAACCATGTATTGATTATTCACACATTGTCTTCCCTGTGAGGTAGGACAAGTCTGTAGCACCTCAACTGCATTTGAGAGATTTAAGAGAATAACAGAGTTGGAAGGGACCTTGGAGGTCTTCTAGTCCTACCCCCTGCTCAAGAAGGAGACCCGAGACCATTTCAGACAGATGGTTGTCCAATCTCTTCTTGAAATCCTCCAGTGATGGAGCAACCACAAGTTCTGGAGGCAAGCTGTTCCCCTGTACTAATTTAAAAACTATCTCTCACTTAAAAACCATCTTGTTTAGCAACAGAAATTCTGGTCCCAGTTGTTATTGCAAGTTGAGGACTATCTGTAAACATCAACCCATTGCCACCATCTGGAGATCCTTGGTATTTTTGCAGCAAAAGTAGGCTAGACGTAATTATGGATAAAATCTTCTTTTGATATATGGGACAACCTATGTTTCATAAAATTTAACTGTCTCAGTAGTTTAGTGTTCTCTGTTTCACTTTTTCCTCTTTCAATTAATTCCTCACAAAGCCCACTTGGTGGAAACACACAATACATTGCCTCCCTGGGCATTTTAAGGTACTAACACTCTGGGTGTCTAGGTGTCATTTTTCACTTCGTGTGTTTGTGTTTCCCTTGACTCATACTTCATATCAGCAATGCAGATTCAGGATGTTGCTAAGCTAAAGCAAGCATGAGGTTTCTTATAAGGCAGGTCTGGTGCCTTTCCTGTGAATTGCATAATTTGCAACTGGTTTATCTGAATATCAGCTCCTCTGCTGATTTCCCTTGGGTTAGTCCAACCTAGTGCTACTCAATTGGCAATAGTGGGACATTCTTCTTAGGCATATATATTCTCATCATTCCTTTCAAATCAGCACTGAATCAGTATAAAATCAATTCAGCACTTTACCTCCTCAAGGCCTGTTTCACTATATCAATGACAGGGGGAGGGGGGAGAGAGAGAGTCATGGATACTTTGCTATTTGCTGCATTCATCTTTGAATTTTGGGGTGGAATACTCTCCTTGAGTATTCTTTGAAGGAGAGATCCTGAAGCTGAAATACTTTGGCCATCAAATGAGAAGAGTGGACTCCTTGGAGAAGACAGAAGGAGAAAGGAGAAGGGGCAGCAGAGAATGAGATGGTTAGATTGTGTCATCAACACAATGAACATGAATTTGGACAAACTCCAGGAGACAGTGGAGAACAGGGGAGGGGTGTCTGGCGTGCTGTGGTTGCAAAGAGTAAGACATGACTTGGCGACTGAACAACAATTCTCCTTGAGAGATGTCGTCAGACCTGCCACAGCTTGAAGCTCTAAATAAAAATGATCTTGGCTCCATTTGTTGAAAAAGGCATAGTTTTAGTAGAGATCAAGTGTACTCCAGCATTGCATAGCCAGAACTGAGACGTGTGCACAAAAATCCCTAAATTCTATTTTTCCACCCCATAACTGTCCCTCTTTGGCCCCCCTGCTGTAACCAATCAAGTCAACGCAAGATGTTTTCATAATGGTCAGTCCAAGCTCAGCCTGATATGCAGCACCCTCCTACCTCCAGCTGGATAACCTTGGGGCAGCATCATGAGATGATACAGTTTCTACTTTCAATTCCCAAGTCTCACCCTCCTCATCCCCCTCTCCACAGTCCATGGCAATCTGCCACTGGGTAACAGCAAAGCACAGCAAGGATAAGGCGATAGCTGACAGATATTTTAAATCTTTTTTATATTAATGGCAGGAGAGATGTGTCTACTCCAGAATGAATCTATCTATCTATCTATCTATCTATCTATCTATCTATCTATCTATCTATCTATCTATCTATCTATCCATCCATCCATCCATCCTCCCTCCCTCCCTCCTTACCTCTTTCTTTCTTTCTTTCTTTCTTTCTTTCTTTCTTTCTTTCTTTCTTTCTTTCTTTCTTTCTTTCTTTCTTTCTTTCTTTCTTTCTTTCCTACTTATTTATTTTTTACTTATATATATTGCAGAATATTCTTGGAGGCATTAATGCTTCTCCTTGTTATGATGTATCAAAGAACCAAACCTACAGATTATAAACTGAGCCTTTTCACATCCAATTCAGAAGCTCTCCATATCCATACCAGTTCAATCTTAGTTCTTTGTTGAACGAACATACAGTAAAATCTGGTAGGTTTTACCATGCACTTACAAAATCTTTAAGCTATTTCATGGACAATTCATAAGATACAGCATGGCTTAATAAAGAACAGCATTTTCTGAGAAGTCACAAAATGGAGAGAATGGCGTAAAGGTTCATTGATCTTCACGGTGGAGTCAATGAAGCAGCAAGTGCTTCTCCTTGGTATTGGTACCATCAGCAGAAATGTACATTTAATTGAATAAAATTATTTGAATTCTGCTGAAGTGGAGTATCTTCACAGTGCCAATGTTATAGGGATAATTCTGTAAAATATGTTTGACAACTTAGGGCATAAGGGGCTTAAAAGATTAGGACCAGAGCCGCACAAACCTTGATGAATGTTAGATGGCAAGGAGAGATTCATAAAACTCTTTGCTACCCTGTAGGGCTGGTCTTGAAGACAACCAAGTGGGAAGAACAGGTTCACCAGAGAGACAGGACTATTATGGGAACATATCTCAGTGGTTCAAGGCTATTTAATTATCTGTTAGATAAGAATAAACTTAACGACATGAAGGGAAAAAGTGTCAAAGGTGAAGGAATCAAGAACAACTTGAGGAGATACTTCAGTTTCTTCATTGCTGTTAAACTGTAGAAGAAATCTTGCCTCACCTGCATAACCTTTGACTATAATGTGCAAACTGCTGGGCTGGGGGGTGGGGGTGTTTCTACCTTGGCTCTCTTTTTTTTTTTTTGGTATACCCAAGTTTCCAAGCTTCTTTACCCTCCCCCTCTCCTGCAAATCTGGCCAACATTCCACCCCACAATATACAGTGTTGTTATTCCTGTTTTGAAGCATTGCATGTACTTCATATTGGAAAAATACTGGAAAAATGAATGATGAAAATGAAAGCAGTGCAATAAAATCATGCACTTGATCTTCATTAAAAGGCTGAGAAGGGATGCCATTCTGTTTCTGTCAGGTTCAAAACCATCCCGGAGAAGATCTATGCCAGGGGTGTCCAACCTTGGCAAATTTACGACCTGTAGACTTCAGCTTCCAAATTCCCCAGCCAGCCATGCTGGGAGTTGAAGTCCACAGTTCTTAAAGTTGCCAAGGTTGGACATCTCTGATCTAAGACCGATCTAAGACCTCAGAGTTAAGACCGATGGGACATAATCAATTCATTGCTCACTCAATCCGTTTCAAAAGATATTTCACGGTGTCATGGCATCAGCCAGGTACAGTCTATGCAGTGATAGGAAACCTATTCTTATGGTTGTTCTTTCATTTGTACATGTCACTGGATGTCATAGGTTGACTATGGAGAAAAACTTCCACAGCAAGGAAAGATGTGAATACTTTAGAACACACCTGGTGAAGTACAGTGACTTGATTAGCAATAGCAATAGCCCTTAGACTTATATATCACTTCCCAGTGCTTCCCAGCCTTCTCTAAGCAGTTTACAGAGTCAGGCTTTTGCCCCCTAACAATCTGAGTCCTCCTTTTACCAACCTTGGAAGGCTGAGTCAATCTTGAGCAGGTCAGAGTCGAACTGCTGGAATGAGCAGTGAGTTAACCCTGCAGTACTGCATTCTAACCACTGTGCCACCACGGCTCTAGATTAGGCATATATGTTAACAAGTACTCTAAAAACTGCTAATATCCATAAAATGGTGTCTTTACCATAACACGATTTTGGATTTTTTTAAAATAGAAGTTTCCTTGTGAAACCTAGACATCTAAAAAGACTTTAAAGATGATTGCATATTAAGTAAATAAGTAACCAAAAGCCCACTACAGGTTTGTAAAGACTGCATTGTGGATATGATGCATAGCAATGTAAAAATATAGGCACAGTTTTATATAAGCTCACAAAAAACAAAGCCAAATAAACCTCCTTTTTATAACATATCATTACACCTGCCTGACTCTAATAATCATTCCTTTTTTACTTCATTTGCTTTGCAGTTAAAAGAAGTGAAACTTTGTCATATCAAATGTGCTCTTAATTTATTAGTATCATCAAAAGAGAAAGGGAAAAAGAAGACCAGCTTAGCTTGTTTTACATCAGGTCAAAACAGGGGACAGAGCTGCTATCCAGCTCAAGAGTGGGGAACCCCTCTAAAATTTTGGGGGGTATAGTTACCTCTTTCCATGAACAAGTACTCATCACTTGGAATTCACACATCATTTATCCACTCTGTTATTGTTCCATGAAGTAGAAAAACAGAACTATGTGGAAGACAAAACACATCATCCTGGCAACTGTAAATTATAGAGAAATCTCTAAAGTGGTTCCAAGGATGGACTACAGTGCCAGCTGTCAGCTATGTGTGATTGTGTTTGCAGGATTATAAGAAGAACATCTGATAAAGATAAAGTTTTATAGATGGTGGGATCCACAATTCAATGGCTCTAGATTAGTGTTTTCTGAACCCAAAAGTACTACTCGTCTGACTCACATTTAAAAGGGGTATGCTTTCTTACCTGTTCCTTGAAATTTAAATTTTATTTAAAAAAACACACACACACACACACACACACACATTTTATAGGAGAAGAACAGGCATAGCTTATGGGTGGTGCTAAGAGAAGAATCAGTCCTTATATTCCCAGAAATGGTCTCGGTCAACGTCTCTTGAGTTCTGTTATCTAGTACCAGTTTAGTGTTGACCATTAGTTGACCAGAGTCTTCTATGTAGGCATGAGCTTAACTGGAACTTAATGTGTTGTTTTGATATTTTTGTGCCTGAAATTTCTAGATTTTTTTTAAATTTATGGAACTAAGAAAAAAGTGAACAACCCATTTAGTCCAAAGGCTCTGAACAAAGAAATAAATCAGTACACCAACACACTGGGAGGCAGATCAGTGCTGGAGTGTTCACAATGATTGTTTAACTTAACTGAAGTTTAATTGTATTGATGCTGCTTAATAAATTAAATACATTTATACTATAAACTTATTAGGATGGAGCTTAAACTTTTTTCATTCCATGTCAACCACAATATCCTCTGGGATCCTATCTTGCAATATTTTTGGCTACAGGCCCAGTGAAATGCACTTCAGAGGCCCTTGCATTTAAGAGCGGGCCAACAGTGATGGCACAAGGTGAACAGTTACGAGTAGTCATCTCATAGCTTTCAATAGCAAAAGGCAAAACAGGGATATCAACTCCCAACTTGAGAGACAGAATGTGTGTGGAAAGGAATGGGATAAGAATGAAACCGCGGTGCTCCACTGAAGGCATGAGAAAATTCATGAACCTTCTCATTCCCTCTCTCCAAGAAGACATAATTGTGTAGTCCTAAAACTTGGAAGGCTGAGGCATATAATTAGTTGCAAAGTAAATAGCAATTGGAGTAAAAGAAAGAGTATGAAGGTGAATTTTGGAAGGTTCATTTTTATTACAGTGCTGTAGGCATTCACTTTACATAGATGTGGCCTGCACATCCTGTTAAGGCAGAGTTGGTGAACAAAGGTTTGTTTATTTACTATTGTACTAGTCATAAACCATGACTTAAAACAATGGATGGGCTCACACTAAATACATCACATCAGTGCGGTACATGAACCACATCCACGGGACAGTCAGTTTGACTCACAATCCAGAGTAAGCAAGTATGCATATTTTCATTTGTGTCAATTGTCTCTTGGGTTCCAGGAAATTAATGAATACCTTTGGGTCTGAGTGTCACCTTACTCCCAAAATATATATTTTATATGTTTGATCTTGAAAAGGAATGCAAGAACTATGATTGTAACCTTCACCAAAGCAAACATTTTCAATTGTATTAAAATGAAATCCTTGGATGCTTATTTGAGTTTTGTCAATTTTCTACAGTAAGCTTCTCTGGGCTGTTCCCAGAAGCCAAGAGTCATGCTATGTATTACAAGCAAGCTCTTGACAACATTTCTGCTCTTGTGCCAGATAATAATTTATAGGAAATCAATCCAACACTCTTTTAAACCTCATCATCTAGTTAATCACAGTAATCTCACTCCCCTAATAATTTTGAGTAAAAGAAAACATTTCAATAATTATTTCCATACTTAAGAAAATAGGATCATCAATTAGCTCTCTTAGGACATCATGCAAACAGTGGCATAAAGGAGTATAGACTGTTGTGGGGTGGTGGTGGAAATAACATAAATACTATGTTGCATGTCCCTAAACAAGCTTTCTCAAACATCTCAGTAGCATGTCCTTCTGTAGTGACATTTCAGCTCTAGGCTAATTCTCCTTCCCTCTTCTGTGGTAACACCATGCTGCAATGCACAGGACGTGGAGATTGTAAGCATCTCCAGCAGAACAATTTACTCTGCTTCTAATTTTTGTTTGCAAATGAAAATATTCTGTAGTTCCTTGAAGACTTTATGCATGTGTAGTGTTTTTTCTAATGTTGGGGTGAGGAGAAGGAGAAGAAGAAGAGGAAAAGGAAGAAGAAGAAGAGTAGGGAAGAGGAAGAGAAAGAGAAAGAGGGAGAAAGAGGAGGATGGCAAACAGATTTAATAATAAATAAAAAATAAATAAGGAGGAGGAGGAGAAAACACTAACAAATATTAGTTTCACGTAACTTGTGAAATTGTGCCAGTGAAAAGTCTTTGAAAACATGGAATTTATTACAATGTTAAGCTGCAAATAAAAATAACAGCATGTAATTTCTCCTGTCCATTTTCTCTGCCAACTTGGTATGGGTTGCCATCGGTTGCCCTAGCAACTTTTATAAACAATATCTTCTCTGTACAGGGAATCATCACTTTTTGTGGAAACACGTTCCATAACTGAGTTGTGCTGGATATTAAATGGTATAAAATAGAAGTCTTGTACAAGTTGGCTTGTGTTTTCAGGGTCTTGCTATTGAATCCTTCCTAGCTGGGCTAAAACCATCTCACCCAAGGGATTAATTTACTAAAATGTACAGTTAATAAGCCCACAGTGACAAGGAGTATATTTAATCGGTTGATGGTAACTCACGATTGCTGTTATCCATGCTAGGGTAACATCAAGAGTGGACTATGGTAACATCTGGTTCAAAGACTTCCCTCTGAAATCAGTTTCCAAAACTGAAATTAGTTCAAATGCATCTCACACAGGGGTGAGGATGTTTCAGCAGAATCTCATCTGCCATCATCAGGCTTCTGGCAGATGAGATTCTGCTGAAATGTCGCTACTACTTTAAAAGCACAGCTACTATGACATGGGAAAATACCCGAGCAAAGCCGAATGCCATACATGTAAGTACCCGCAAAAACTTAAGAAAACAAATAT
>NW_020769378.1:3983267-4005154 GCF_900518735.1 Pseudonaja textilis
AATACCCGCGAGAACCTCAGAAAACAAATATATATATATATATATATATATGTATATGTATATGTATATGTATATGTATATGTATATGTATATGTATATGTGTATGTGTATGTGTATATGTATATGTATATGTATATGTATATGTATATATATATATATATATGTATATATATATATTTGGTTTGTCAATTGCTTACAAGATAATAGGTATAAGTAAAAACATAGTTATGAATACATGGATACATATAAGGAAAAAAAACCCGAAACAATAGAACAGGGATGGTAGGCAATTTGGTGCGCTTATGCATGCCCCCTACAGACCTCTTAGGAAAGGGTGAGGTCAATAGTAGACAGTCTAAGGTTAAAGTTTTTGGGGCTTGGGGAAGAAACCACAGAGTCAGGTAGAGTATTCCAGACATTGACCACTCTGTTGCTTAAGTCGTATTTCCAGCAATCAAATTTGATGCGATTAACCTTGAGTTTGTATCTATTGTTTGCTCTTGTGTTTTTATGGTTGAAGCTGAAGTATTCATTGACAGGTAGGACATGGCAATGTATGATTTTATATACTATACTTAGATCAGACTGAAGGCGGCATAATTCTAGGTTTTCTAGGTCTAGAATTTCAAGTCTGATGGCATAAGGTATTCTGCAATGAGTAGATGAGTGGAGAACTCTTCTTGTGAAATATTTCTTGATTTTTCTCAACTGTGTTAATATCAGATAGGTTATATGGGTTCCAGACTGATAAGCTGTATTCGAGTATTGGTCTAGCAAATGTTTTGTATGCTCTAGTTAGTTGTGTGATATTACCAGAGAAAAAGCTACGTAGGATTAGGTTAACAACTCTTAATGCTTTTCTGGCTATGTAGTTACAGTGGGCTCTAGCACTTAGATCATTAGAGATGAGTACTCCCAGGTTCTTGACAGAGTTTGGATCATCAACAAGATCTTGACTATTCAGCCTGTATTTTATTTTCTGATTTTTTTTTTTTTGCCAATATGTAAGACAGAGCATTTATTTGTTGAGATTTGAAGTTGCCATTTGTTTGACCATTCTGACACATAGTTGAGGTCTTTTTGAAGGGAAGCAGTATTGTCTGTGGTGTTTACATCATCAGCGAAGAGAATGCAGTTGCTCTTGATATGATCACAGAGGTCATTTATGTAGAGTATGAAAAGAGTTGGTCCTAGAACACTGCCTTGGGGGACACCACTGTTGACAGATACAGAATTTGATAGGATGCTCCCAATTTTGAGCATTTGTTGTCTATTTGACAGGAATACTTCTATCCAGTTATGCAGGTGTCCAGAGATACTGTAAGGTTTTAGTTTTAGGAGTAGTTTGTCGTGTACTACTGAATCAAAGGCTTTACAGAAGTCTATGTAGATTGCATCTATTGCTCTGCCCTGATTGAGTTGTGTAGTCCATATGTTTTTGCAGTGTAAGAGTTCCAGATTACCGGATGGATTTTTTCTGAAACCAAATTGTTTATGAGAGAGTAGGTTGTTTGTCTCTAAGTGGAGGATAATGGATTGGTTAATAATTGATTCCATGACTTTACAGGTGATGTAGCATAAAGAGATTGGTCTTTAATTTTCAACTACGCTGGGCTCTCCCTTTTTGAAGATGGGGATGACCGTGGCTTGTGACCATAATTTTGGCAATGTGCTGGTTTTGAAAGATTTGTTAAAGATTATGCTTAGATGTTTGGCTATGGCAGTGGATAGCTTTTTTAAAAAGTAGGCACATATTTCGTCCGGTCTAATAGATAGAGATGGTTTTAGATTGTGTAGTGCTTTTACAACATTTTCTTCTGTAAAATCAATATGTATTAGATCATTGTAGTTGTCTGTGGTTCGACTAGGAAATACTGGGCATGATCTATTGCTGTTCACAAATACTGAGCCAAAGAATGTGTTAAAGAGGTTGGCTTTAATGATGTCGTCGTTGCAGTCTTTACCATTAGGTCCCTTCAGGGATGGGATGGAGCTTGAGTCTTTTAGTTTGTTGTTTACAAAATTTGTACAAAGCATGGATGGAATTAGTGTGTAGAAGTTTTTCCTCTTGTTTAATGTGGTAATTGGTGCATTCAGTCTTTATCTGGTGGCATAAATTTTTGTATCGGCTTTTGAAGTTGGCAATGTGAGCAAATTTGTTTTTCCGCCAAAGTGATTTCTTGTTGGATTGAAGTTTCCTTATTGTTATGGGCAATTTGTTTTTTTTCTGGTTTTGGAAGTTGTTATTTGTACATATAGTTTGATGACTCTTTTGACTTCAAGTAAAAATATGTTGTAATGGTCTTCTACAGTATTGCACCCAGTGAATAGAAATTGCCAATCAAGGGGTGAGAGATTGTCATTTATAAGATCATAGTTGCCTTTTTTGAAGTTATAATTGGGGATTCCATCATTGTGATGATTTTTGTGTGGACCTATGTTGAGACAAAATTCAATCATGTTGTGGTCACTGTTGGAAAAGGGTTCTTTAATTCGTATTCCATAAATTGAATTCAAACCATTGCAGAAGATGAGATCGAGGCAGTTGTTAAGTCTAGTGTTGTTGGTTACTAGTTGTTCTAGTCCCAGATTTGTTATTGCATTGTAGAAAGTTGCATGTGTGGGTTCAGTTGTTAAAGGTCCAGTTAATATGAGGTAGATTGAAATCACCAAGAAAGATAAAAGCATGTGGGCAGGATGCTGCCCATGTTAGTACTGTATTTAGCTTGTTTGCATGTTTGATGTCATCATCAGGGGCTCTGTAACATTGTAAGAACTGAAATATGATATTTAAGGAGAGTTCACAGATGATGGTATCAGGAATAGCAAGCTCCTGGGTAACGGATGTTTTTTAGGTGTAGGGACTTTTTATAGAACATAGCAATACCACCTCCTCTACGGATTTCATGATCTGATCGGTAAACATGATAGTCTATTACTGTGGTAATGGAGTCAGGGAGAGATGCGTTGAGCCATGTTTCATAGACAAATACAATGTTGAATTTAGCCATATTTAGTAAAAGGAGAAATTCAGGTATTTTATTTACAAGGCTTCTTGCATTGAGTAGCTTGCATTTAAGGCCAGTTGTGGTTAGAATAGAGGTAGTTAGGGGAGTGCGTGCCTAGTTTTGAGCGATGTTATATTGGATGGGGTGAGGTTGGATTCAGAGTTGTGGGTTGTGTGACTTTCTTTTGATGCAATCAGCACTGTAGTTAATGTATAGGTCCTTTTCTCCATTGTCTAGACAGTTTTTGAGTTCTGTGCGGAGTTCACGGGAGCGGATTCTTTGCAGTCTGAATAAGTCTGGTCTTGAGTGAAGTTTTTTATGGGTGGGATTGGATTTTGCTATGGCGTTTGTTGTATGAATGAGTATATGTTTGCTGGACTCATTTTTGCATACAACTCTGCAAAATCTTGGGGCCACAGAGCCATCATTGTATTTGTACTCAGGGCCATCTCTGTTTATTTCAATGATATCTTCAGGAGAGATGTTTGTTGTATTTGAGTTGCTTATGATATCTTTCCTCTTGGTGCTCTGTGAAGATGTTGTGCTTCTCCTGGTGTGGTGTGAGTACCTCCTGGGAAAATAAGTTACACTCTGAGTTGCTTTGAAAACCATAACCCTGCACTGTCCTATTATTTAAGTCCATCAGCCATAAACCTACTTCCCATTTAGCTTTGAGGAGTTGTTCTGAGGGGGAAAGAGCCCAGGATCAATTAATGAGGGCACAATAGGTCCTACTATTAGTAGACTCATTCCCAACTCACTAGCTTACTAGAGTTGTGACTGTCCCAACATCCTTGTGATGAATAGTGATTGGGATAACAAGAACTGATAGCCAGACAAAAACAGCCAGGTTCCTGCAAAATGATTGCATTGGCTTGAAATAGGAATCACGAAGAAAAAAACTAGGATTCATCAGGATTGTTAATAATCCATCCCTATTTTTTTTTTAATTTAAAAGATCTGATGTTGAGGAGGGTGGGAGAACTCTGTAGGAAGACATGTGACTTGACAAAGAGAATAGAGTCCAGAAACTGCTGGAGAAGAAAGTCAGAGTAATCTTGTTTTGATATTGTTGTTGTAACAGGAATAGTGCTCGTTCAAAGGAAAATGGCTTCCCCTTTTCCCTCACTTTGCTTACTCATGAGGAATTCCTTTCTGGCTACCAATGAGGGGAAATACTTAATTTTTAATATACCTGTGCAATAAATTTAGATTGCTTCCTTAATAAAAAGTTCTATCTCCCTTCTCAAATGCTCTCTTCAGGAGATGCTTTTTGAACAGCACATGGGATCATTGCTTTAAGATTGACTGCATTGAAATGAAATGAAATGAAAATGAAATGAAATGTTTAGTTACAAAAATGTGTCATATTTTTCTCTGCTTGAAATGAATGAAGATATCTGAGATCCCTGGCTTTCCATACTTAGCATTTTTACAATGAAGGGGATTAATTTGTACAATAAAATTATAGGTAGGTGTTAGACTAGAACTGGGAATACAAATCTTTAGATCTGACTCAGGCAGTAAATTCTTTAAAATGTTTTTATATGCGACACTGGAAGAGAAGAGCCTCTGTCCCAAGTCAGAAGGAGTGGAAAGAGTCCCCTTGTTGCGATTGTGGGGCTGACATGCAAAACTCTTAAACATATTGTGCAAGATTGCCCAGGATGTGGGCCACCTGGTTCCTTAGGAGATCTGCAGGAAGCGAAGCCAGAGGAGATCTCCTGGAGAGCTGAATTGGGCCTTCTGTTAGGAGGCCACTGCCGTGCCCCAGTAGAAGCTTTGGATATAATCACGTGGGTTGTTGTGTGCATATGTTTTACTTCTCTTCCATCATGTTTCTCTTGCGCTAAATGAATAAGGATTTGAGGCTGATTACTTTTACTTAGACTAACGACAGAACAGGGATCAAAGAGAAGGAAGTGTAAGATGCAAAAATGAATATGTATGTCACTATTTTCCAGCTTTAAATATCACCTTAAGCTACTTCCCTTGGACAGTATGAATTTAATTTTTTAAAATAGTCAATGTCCGGTGCTTTTTCCCTCATAGAATTTCAGAATGGGTGGTCTGGAAACACTCATACGTTCCTCTTGCAAGCAGCCAACTTGATTCCTTTTCAGTTAATTTAATTTTAAGTGTAACAGAACACACAATCAGGCTTGTTGGTATATAGAGATGGAACCTGGGCTCCCTAATTTGCAGTAAATTCTAGCCTGACACCAAAGAAATAATTATCGACACCAGGAAGCTATTTATTGCTTGACGATATAGTGGTGAGCACTAATTCAGATGACTTCTTAAAAGGAACAGATAAATCAATGGTGTGTGTATAGGCCTATCAATAGCTCTTACTCATGTCAGGTCAAACTTGCCATAAAATGTCAACCTGTATTCTCTGGTCTTTATAGTCTGCTCCATTTCAAGGGTTCATTCAGCTCGAGTCCTACCTCAAATTCTGTTTTCCCTTCAAGTTTTCTGAACAGGACTGGGGAGGAAAGATGGAAGCTCTCCCTGCTCTTAAAATGCTTCTTAAATACCATCTGTGATGATAGCAATGACCATAACATCACAGATGGTGGGACATCTGAATACCATTTGTTCACTGGGGCCTGGTGGCACAGAGGTTAAAAGTGCAGTATTGCAGACTAACTCTGCCCACATTTTGAAGTTCGATCCTGAAGGGGCTCAAGGTTGACTCAGCCTTCCAGCCTTCCAAGGCTGGCAAAATAAGATTGTTGGGGGCAAAAATGCAAATAATGCTTCTATGTTGTAAACTACCCAGAGAATGCTATGGGGCAGTAGTGGGATTTAAAAAATTTTACTACTCTGGGCATGACTTGGTGGGGATGGCTTTGTGGGCGTGGCAGGGGAAGGATACTGCAAAATCTACCTTCCCTTCCCTCCCCACCCCACTAACCTGCTTTCCAGCTCCATTCTCCTGTGCAGGGCAACTAAAGAAGACCCAGCTGATCAGCTGGGACTCAGTGGGAGGCAGAGAATAGATGGGGTTGGCAGGGCCAATCAGAGGTGGGATTTGCCGATTCTTCAAACTAATAAAAAATTCTGCTCCCAGTTCTCTAGAACTGGCCAGAAACTGCTGAATATCATCTCTTCACTTTGGCTTTATGTGTTTTGTTTTCAATTTTGCTGGTCATTGACCAAATAAATATTATTGATCAATTGAGTGATCAATATGTTGGGTTTTCTGTATGCCCATTACAGTGATCTTTCTGTTTGAAAACCATCGATCGGTAAATCATTAGGATAATCATGGCACCAATCGGATCGATTCTGTCACAGATTTTTATGAAAAACTAGAAAGAGATAATAATCATGTCTTTGCCACGCATAAGAGTTTCATATAGCAATAACATTTAGACTTATATACCACTTCACAGTGCTTTTACAGCCCTCTCTAAGTGGTTTATAGAGACAGTGTATTGCCCCCAACAATCTGGATCTTCATTTTACCAAACTAGGAAGGACGGAAGGCTGAGTCAACTTTCAGGATTGAACTGCTGGCAGTGGGTAGAGTCAGCCTGCAAAACTGCCTTATAACCACTGTACCACCATGGCTCATATAAGCCACAATATGCTCACAGGTTTCACTTGTCACAATACACCAACCAAGTCCTCGTTTGCTTCTGCCAGCATTCTTCCAGTGTTACTCTGATCTAAAAGAGCTTAATTTAGCTTGACATTTCATTTTAAGCCAAAAAATCAGTAGCAGCTGTATTCCTAGGCTGCCTTCAACTTTGTTTCCTATATGCAAAGTTTCTTCTCTGACTCACGTCTGAACAGGAGAGCTAATGCTATAGGAGCAAAACCAAGACTCCACATTCAGACACAATTAAGCAAACAAACAAAACAGCAACAACACCCATTTGTTCCTTGTTAAGGGTTCAGATAATCTCTAAGATTTATCCAGGACTACCCATGTGGCAAAAATCAATCATCAGGTGACAGCAAGGAGTTAGAACTTTCTTTATCAGCTTGCTGCCATTTAGCAAATGTGGAATCTATCAAGAAAGATTGTTCAAGCACAGGAATTCACCTCAAGAATCATTATACAACTTTTGATCCCTGCTTTGTGGGATCGGTCAGCAGTTGATGTTCTCCTACAGTTAGAGGATTTATCTGTGTTTTTTTCATGAGATAAATGTCATGGTTAGTATTGTGTTGTTTCATTAGCATCTCTGTCTCTCTGTCTCTGTCTCTGTCTGTTTGTCTGTCTCTCTCTCTCTCTCTCTCTCTCTCTCTCTCTCTCTCTCTCTCAGACACACACACATCTTTCTGTCTGTCTGCCTGTCCATCTGTCCATCCTATCCTGTCCTATCCTGTCCTGTCCTGTCCTATCCTATCCTATCCTATCCTATCCTATCCTATCCTATCCTATCCTATCCTATCCTATCCTGTCCTATCATTACCTATTATCCATCCATCCATCCACCTACACATGCTTTTAGTAGTTCAGTTCAATACATAAAGATATTAAGAGTGAAGCAAAACAGAAACTATAAATGATTGTGTTTGTGTGTAAGTACACAATAGCCCGGAGATACCTTGATGGAGTATTTGTTCCATTGTCATTACTTTTTGGAGTGACATATGCCATCCTTCATTCAGCACTTCTATTTGGAAGCAAACATAAAATCTGTTGGCAACACAGGTTCTATCCTTCACATGTTCTTACATGGCTGTTTTTACCGGGACATGAAAAGAAATTTTATTTTTTCCCTAGTTATCATGTGATCCAGGCAGTAAGATGAATGTTATGTTACACTTCTTTTATCAGATAAGAAAATTCTTATTGTGAATGATGTTGGCAAAGTTTTGTACAGCAACTGTGGATATCAGCAAACAACTGATTACTGGATTCCATAAATAATTCTCTGGGCCTCTTTCATTAGTTTTCACTTATTTGGTATTCATCACATGATTTTTCATTTTATGGCTTGCTTCTAATTTCTGATCCCACTTAAATACATCTCCTTCCTTCCTTCCCTCCCCCCTTCCTTTTTCTCAAATGTTTTGTTTGAGCAGTAGTTTCAAATTCATCTTAAGTTAGAAAGCTACTAAGGTGAAGAGAAGAATCAAGGGGTGTACAAAAGAAGCAGGCTCAGATCTCCAGACTCTTGTGAATCTCATCAAGAACCTTTTACAGAGGTGGAGATCTCTCATCATAATAATCTCACTGTTGTGAGGATAAGATGATTTGACAGCAATGTGCTACCAAATGTGTTTTTGATGTTATTTTTACACAGTGGGAGTCATTCATGTAAGCAGCACTTTAAACCCATCAAAAGTTTATTGCACTATTTAAATGAGCCAGTTGAAACACCTGAGATTTTCTATGCGCGCATGCACACACACACACACTATTCTATTCTAAAATATTCTATTTTTAAGTGGAGAGATGGCAGAATATGAGGGCCATCGAGTAGGCATGGAGAAGAAACACAACATTAAACTCCATAGGAGTAAAATGCCACAACTAATTGAAACCACCTCCAACATAAATGCCCCATAAATGCTGATGTTGTAGTTTATCTCTCCATGCTCAAAACACAACCATAAAAAATAAAGGATGTTTCAAAAAGTTGTTTCTAAAGAGAACTATACATTTGGAAAAGGTATATATGAAATCATTGCTTTGAAAGTAGCTGCAATTTAATACTTGTTTTTAGTATTGAGACCTTGTCAATTATGTTTCCATTAACTTGTTTTAACTGTGTAATTTATTATTTTAATTAGGGTTATTAAGTGCATAATATTTGTTATAGTTAATATTTCAGTTATATTATATTAATATTTCACTGATATCTATAATAGCATCTATTTATTTGTTTGTTTATTAAATTTATATGTGGCCCATCTCACTCCACAAATTAACTGTAAATATTAGATAGATAGATAGATAGATAGATATAGAAATAGATGATTGATGATGATTGATATAGAGATAGATGATTGATGAGATAAGTAGAAAATAAATAGATGACAGATGACTGATAGATGATATAGATGATATAGATGACAGATACATAGGATGAATATATGATAGATGATTGATAGATGATAAATGATAGACACACACACACACATACATACATATAGATAGGTAGAGAGAGAGAGAGAGAGAGAGAGAGAGAGAGAGAGATGATAGATGACAGATGAAACATGACTGTTAAATACATAGTTATGGATGGATGGATAGATGATAGATACATACATAGATAGATGCATAGATAGATAATGTGTGTATGCATGCACTGGTCAATTTTTTTAAATAATATACAGCATTTTTAAAAGGTTTAATATTCCTGTTTGGGCTAACAGGAACGTGTGCTCAGCTCTGCATGGGAAAGATAGGTACACATTATTATTTTTTGTATATTTATCTGACCAAATTCTTTCTGAAAATCTGAAGAACAAAGAGAACACAAAAGTTCATGACCCACCAGAACTTTTTCATAGTTATTTTAAGACAGGATGTTTATCGGCCCTTCTGTGACAAAACATCGCCATCAGTTTTTAAATATGCATGCTATTTCGGTGACTGCAGCCATAATGTAATTTTGTTATTTGTTAGAAAGAGGTCATTAGAGCACTTCCAAAAGGCTGACTCTTTCAAACAGCTGTTTTCAGAATTGAAACCTGAAAATAACTAATGTCATTTAAGACAATATAAAGTAGCTTTTCTGAGAACTGTTTATATCTTAATGGACCGTTCAGGACACTTTTGTAGTAATCCCAAAATGACCTCTATTACTTGGGTTTATTTCCTTGGTCTTCAAGAGTGACGGCTGCTTAAATGTTCAACTTTCTTGCTTTAAGGCCAGTAAATAGGTTCTGACAAGTTCTTGGAGCTTGTTATATTATATTATAGGTCCTCTAATTTTAGCTTGCCCATCTGGGCAAAAGAGGACATGGCCTTATTAAGCACAGCAATCACAAGACTGGCAATAAGATGCTGTCATAGATTTATACTTACACAAAGAAGGAACCAGGAAGTTCTAAGAAAACTCTTGGCTTTCCACAAAGGGGCCAAAACTGGCTGTGTAGCTTGGCATTGGGAGCGGGAACATAGGGGCCCACACAGCCACAAGACTGCCTGGCCCAGTGAGTACTGTGATTCCTCCCCCGCTGCCTCTATTAACAATTCCTATTTGCCCCATCTCTCTCTCTCTCTCTCTGAAAATTTATAAAATTGTTTTACAATTTTACTTTTTAAAAATTCTAAATTATCCAGTTTTTAATGTTTGATTATATTGATTAAAATATGCACCACTTAGAGCTCTTCTATGAGGTAGATGGGTGGTGAAGAAGAGTGAGAAAGAAAGAAAGAAAGAAAGAAAGAAAGAAAGAAAGAAAGAAAGAAAGAAAGAAAGAAAGAAAGAAAGAAAGAAAGAAAGAAAGAAAGAAAGAAAGAAGGAGGGAGGGAGGAAGCAAAAAGGAAAGGAGAAGGGGGAAGTGGAAAGGGAGGAAGAGAAGGAAGGAAGGAATTCACCACCTTAACTTTCTTCAGCATAAGAAAAAGGGAAAGAGACACTCTGCCCATCTTTTAAAGATTTAATTATATGTACATCAATAAATTTAGAGTGCTGGTATTTCTAGCAGTGTCTTTTTCCTAACCTGGTCTATTTTTAATAGAAGATTAAATACTAGAAGATTGCAGACAAAATCTCACATAATAATGTTTGTTATACATATTTGAGGGAAGCCTGGGTAACAATAGGTGATATTTTTTTTATCACAAACTTTTTCTCGAATGCCTTTGTATGTCCCAAAGCTGTCAAAGGAAACCATGCTGAACTGAGAATTTGGGGCTTTATAATTCTTTGACACCTGGAAGGAATGGAAAAGAGGAAAGCTTCAAGTGAAGATGTTTTTCCTGAGCTTGTCCTGAATCTGTCCTTTAATAAATCCCATAATACTCTTTGAGGTCTGTGTACAATATTTCACTTGATGTCTGCCCATTTTTTTTTTTTTTACTGTGAGCACACATTAAAAATGAAATTCTATTGCCTGCTCTCAAGAGAAAGTGTATATCTACCCAAACGCATACACAACACACATATACATTCATAAACACACACACACACAAATGTATGTATGTATGTATGTATGTATGTATCACTGTCCATTTTGAAATACGTAGTGGAAAGAAGTAACCTGAGAGAGTTCATAAGAGGTTGATGCTCTTATGGAGCAAAACTGTGACTGAATCTGGATATTCTGCTTTGGATACCGCAGAGCCCCCTCCCAGAAGATAACAAGGAAAATTAATGAACTAATGAATTATTTAATTGGCCACTCATCTTATCACAGGGTAACTCTGAGTGGCTTACTCTTACATAAAAGCTAAAACGTAAAACGTTAAAATCCAGCATTAATACTAAAAATGCACACGGGGGAGGGCAGGGGCATGTGGCGGGGAGGTAGGATCAGTTATTACTGAATCAACTCCCTCCAATGCTCTGATCCCCTACTGGGGTCCCAAGCCAACTGGCACAGCCAAGTCTTCAGGCCGTTCTGAAAAGTTGGGAGTGTTGGGCCAACCTCAGATTGGGGGTGGGTGGGGGCGAGAGGTTCCAGAGGGCTGGGGCCACAGCAGAGAAGGCCCTGCTCCTGGACTCCACCAGCTGGAATAATCGGGCTGACAGGACCTTCAGCAGGTCCCCTCCTCTGCCAGCAAAAGAGGGGGAGGTGGTCCCTGAAGTAACCTGAACCCATAGACCATGAACTAGATCTGAAGGGTGGGCTCCAGTGCAGGTTACCTACCAAAAGGAATCTTCTAAACCTTTAGAGCAATCAAGTGAAACTTTGATATTTTGAATGCTTGGATCATCCTATGCATGGTGACACCAGAACTGAATAAGTCTAATGTTGCTTCTGCATCAAGATTACTGCTTTCTTACATGGATCTACCTTGAGGAAAAGATACTTTTATTCGACATTTATGTGTGCAGTCAGACATAAGTTTCATTCTAAAAAAAAAACAAACACAATGGAAAAGCAGGCTCATGTGTCACCTTGTTTGACAATAATTATTAATGTTAATGATTAGACTAGAGGAAAACCATGCCAAACTAAAAAGCAACAGCCGGAATAACAATGTAATAAAATAATCAGATGTTCTTTATCGTTGTTGTCCCAATAATCCTTGCAAACAGAGCAAAGGGCAGTGTTAAAAATAAACCGCAAAGAACATGAAACAGTTATTTGCAAAAGAAAAAGCTCTGACATTCAAGCAATATATAGAATTTATAGAATCTCACAGCAAGGATAAATTGAGGCTGATCTGCAACACATCACACAGACAAGGATGTACATATGGGTGTGTGTAAGAGAGAGAGATGATGAAAGCACAAGGTTCCTGGGGAACTGTTACAATAGGAAGAATGGTGACAACAGAATATTTTTCAGCTTCATTTGACATATGACAAGTTGCCTATGATCTATGAATAACTGAAATAAGTTTTTAAAAAATCCCAGAGGAGCCTATAGGCAAACACTTTGATAGGTCCCTAACTTTGATAGGTCCCTAAGGTGCTTTTTTCAAAAGGCAACAGGACTTTCTTTGTTTTTCCTTGAAGATGTTCATATCCAAGAAGCTTCTTCTCATCCAAGAAGTCTAATTCTCCAGAAGTGAAATGTCTTCAAAGAAAAATAGAAAGTCCAGTTGCCTCTTGAAAAACCACCTTTGGGACAACTCTGACCTGGATGGCTGAAGACTCTCCATTATCAAGCCAAATCAAATCTGTATTTCATTGGTCTGAACTTTCCATGTTGGGGAGCAATCACCACAAAGGCGCTTTTCAAATAAACTACAAACCCAATGCAAATGTTAACATTCAACAATGGTGGAATCCCCTCAGTGAAGTCACAGCCCCAGTTTTGAGCATCACCTAGAGTATGTGGATTCTTCTTCTGCAAATGCAATTTTCATTTTTATGTTAGAAAACTGATTTTTTTTGGGGGGGGGGGTGGTGTCACTGAATCCTAAACTATAATTAATCAGTGACCCATTTCAAAAAATATTTTAGCGATGTATGAAGATTCTATCTTTGATGTTTCAAAGAGTTGGCCCTTGATTTTCTTTTAAAGAGGATTTTCTTGACTGTAAATTGTACTTCATATTTAGACCCTTATTTAAAAACTAAAAAAATAACGGGCCACCCAGGAGAAACAATCTTACATTTCATGGAACAAGCCTGCACATCACCAGTAAGATTTCCAAGGGGACATATCAGATTGGGGTTAACTGCAGGGTGGATGATTTATTGCAAAATTTGGTTCTCTATGCGCCTATTTGCATTTTTGAATTAGCTTTACCTATTTGATACAATCAATGGACTTAATCGAGTTTTCTTCCTCTTTCAAAGGGACATAAATATTCACACGGGACTCAACTTTTGCCATCAATTCGGCATATGATTCAGAGGAATGTCCCTCTTGTAACTCTTTTATTTTTATTTATTCTGTTTTCTTTGAACCTACTTGAATTTTTGAATCAGTTCTGTATGTCTGATACAATCCATTTGACTTAATCAATCAAGGTCTCTTCTTCTTTTAAAGGGACATGTAACTTGACTTTTTGCCATCAATTCAGTGTATACAATGACTCGGAAGAATGTCCCTCTTGCAGCTCTTTTTCCTCCCTGGAAGCATAATTTAGAGGAGGAAGGAAGAAGAGCCTGCTCAGATTATGACCAAACCCTTTGGAAGGACTTAAGGGTGAGATGCAATGGAACCTGGACATTCAGAGAAAGGCCACGTTGTCCTGGCAAACATCACCTCTGGCAAGCAATAAAGACAGAAGAAGGGACGGGGGAGAAAAGAAAGGAAGACATACTTGGATCTGACAAGATGGAGTCGGTTTTCGGCAAAAATTGGTCACAGCGGACTCCTTGGTAGCCTTCTTTGCACCTGAAGAAAATGGAAGAAATGACAAACATACGCAGGCGGTAATAACAAGCTACAATTTCAAAGCATCATTTGAATGGAAATCTTGTTCATAATGCACACAATGTTCATTATTGCTCATAATGTTCACCCACAATCTCCAGAAGTCACAGGTGCTTCAACCCTGGAGGTTTTTAAGAAGAAATTGGACAACCATTTCTCTGAAATGGGATGGCGTTTCCTCCTTCAGCAGGAGGTTGGACAAAAGGCCTCCAAGCTCTCTTCCAGCTCTTGTTATCCTCTTGTTGTGTTATGTGTCAAGGGAGTCCACCCATTCATAGCTAACTGGGGACTCAAGGACAGTGTCAGCCTTGGGAGCCATATTTCATTTGGAAGCTTTGAGGCTACCACATTTAGTGCCTGGGAATTTGGGAGTGGGGATTTCTTAGTGAGTAGATGATTAGACTCAACAACATTCTTTCTCAGAGAGTCAAGGACATGTTGCCCTGCACCTGGAGGGTAGTGTCTGGAGGAAGGTCTCCAGTTGGGACGAAGATCTGATTGGGCCATGATATGATGGGTGCAGGGGATGGATCTTTGAATTTCTCTTGGGGAAGGGAAAACCTGGAACTCTCAGATTCAAGTTTTTCCAGATGTGTCAATATGACTTCTCTAATAAATTCTTACTTGGATTAACTTTGTCTCTGAGTGCTGAGTGAGTATGGGGAGTTTCGTTGGAACACTGACATGCAGCTATTTCCCAATGTTCTATTCCACTAACAGTTTCAGGTGAACCAAATGCATTCTTCGAGGGTGCAGACAGTTCAAGTTATTATTATTTGGCTACTTTAATTATATATGGGACCTACACCTAGTTTTACTCATGTGACCAACAATATAGGGCTTCATTCAGTGGAGTGGATAGATAGGTGGGTTTGGCCTGCAGAAGGGCCCCCATACAATCAGTTGGAAGAAGTGTGGAAGTGGTTCTTGGGCTAGTGAGCATGCCTTCGAAAAGCAGCCGTGTACCGCTCCTAACAACGAGAGCAATCAGCCAATGGAACAACTTGCCTTCAGAAGTTGTGGGTGCTCCATTTACTGGAGACTTTCAAAACTGGACAACCATTCATCTGAAATGGTATAGGGTCTCCTGCTTGAGAAAGGGGTTGGACTAGAGGACCTCTGAGGTCCCTTCTGACTCTGTTGTTCTGTGTTATTCTATGCATCTAGAAATAATCTTTTGCAAGTTTATATTGCAGGGGAAAAGAACACAATATGTATGGGATATTTGTATTCCAGGGAAATTTCTTTGCTACATCTCTTATCTTCTGGGATAAATGCTTGTTTTTTGTTTTAAAAAACAAACAAACCTTTCTGTAACCCATCAAGTTTTCTCAGAATAAAATAATGTGTTAGGGGATTACGTAACAAAGCCATCAATGACATTGCCGTATTCAGACAATTTTTCAATCTGACCTTTTTGATAAGATGATCTATACAAACAAGCAACGGATTTCCAGTGTTATTCTTTGGTAAACATGGAGCGAGAGTCACCTCTCAGTACCATTGAGCAATTTTTATTGAGCAGGGCTATAAATCAGCATTCAGTGCAGTCCCTATCGATGCTGGTAATTAAGGGCAGACGAATTCAGAATTTGTCAATTCATGAGTATTCAACTACTGCAGTTGGTCTATATCAGGAAATTTTCAAATTGGGTTGAAAAATGATGAATCCTAAACATTCCCTTCTTTTCCCTATGTCACTTCACTTTCTATTTCATAATATAGACGAAGTCATCTCCCTCCGACAATCTCTCTCCTACCACCAAACCAAAATAATTTTGTGAAAATTATAGGAAACCAAGTCCAATCAGAGGTTACTCCAGAGGTTACTGCTATTACTTCAATTTTATCTGGGCACAACTTTGATTAATTAATCTATGGACGTGTTATAATCATCACCTTAGCTTAGATAAATAGAAAGGGACATTTGGCAATTGGAAAACTGAAGGTATGGAACTTCACATCTGCATATAATATCCAGATAATCAAAAGTAGGACATAAATACATATACAAGAAATAAATCTGTATTCAAGGTGAGGTAGGGAAGGGAAGAAGGCTGTAGTTTAACCATCCATTTGGCAATACACAATGTTTATGACAGACATGACATAAGCCCAGACCACTGGCAGTGTTGATTTTCTGCTAAGACCTGAATGTCTAAAGAGTCTGAAGGTAACTTTTGGGAAAGATATAATGCATACTACACATAGCTCCTGCCATAAAATTAGCAACGGTATTCAAAAGTCAGTTCAGGGTAGAATGCAACTGGCATTCTCTTATTCCTGCTACAGCTGCTTGTAGTTTAAAGATGTCCAGTGCAATGCAAAATATATTTTTTGGAAAAAAAACCTGCTTTGCCTAACAACAATAGAATAAAATGTAGCGTTTCCCCCCAAGTTGTCAAAGAATGCTTCATGGCACAATGCTATCTCTATAATATATCACAATGAATGCAATGAGATTTTTCTTTTAATTAGCAATGTCTGCCTCTCTCTCTGTGTCTCTCTGTCTCTGTCTGTCTGTCTGTCTGTCTGTCTGTCTGTCTCTCTCTCTCTTTCCATAGGTAGATTACTTCCCATCTATATTATTGGTGCAATTTAATAATGAGAAATGATTTGTATCATCCAATGAATTAGAAGGCATCCGTTTCAATTTACTGCTGTGATTTGATCTAATTCAGACAATTGTTCGATTTAGACATTCAGTTAATTGACTTCAAATGTCTGAGTTGAAGCTTCGCTGAACTCTAACCATGAATGGTGGGCCAGTAAGAAGCACAAGGTAACCAAGAACAGTAACAGAGAAGCCTGAATCAAAATACAGCTATTTCAGTCTGTTGCAGATCAAGACTTGTTTAGAGCTCCTATGTGCTCTGAATTTTTTAAAAATATTAAATATGAAGTCCTGCATAGACTTAGTAAATAAATGCAACCAAAATGGAGGATTTTTGGTTTTGAGTCATACGTATCCAGGTGCCACCCTCGTGGTGATACTCTTGACAAAGATAAGAACTCTGCATTCTCTGAATAGAAATGAGACATTTCACACTTCTGCTGAGTGAGCATTCCCATGACCAAGCCTCTCCCAGAAATAAGTAATCCTGCTTGAAAAATCCAAATGCAGCAACAATTAGCTTTCCCTTGGCATAGATTATAAGGGTTGTTGATTCACCATTTGTCCAAATGAAGAAATAACCGGTGTTCCCCTCCACCCACAAAGTGAGTTGACAAAAAATGGTTCTATCCCTTCTTTTAGCCTAGTTCAAAAATGGACCGCTCATAGCTCTTGATTCATAGAGAAGCAAATATTGAGTTTCTTTTCTTTTCTCTCTTTCTGTTTTTGCTTTCATGTAAAATGCATCCCAGGGAGCACAAATGCCATCCACTCTCTAGAAGGTGAATTTGTGAATAACAAAAATAGCTCCCGTGGGTTATTTCCTCATGGTTCATTTTATCATATTCAACAAACCTAACAGATTAGGAGCAAGGACTGCATTAACCTTGTGGGACAATTTGGTATCTACACAAGAGTAAACCTACACAATTACCTTAAGCCTGTCTGCCTATTTTTCAGTATTATCCAGATCACCATTACTGCCACTGCTTCATTGTTATAGTTGTTATTGTTATTTCAGTCAGAATAATTGAATTATTCTACCCCTAAATCTATTGGAGAATGTTAGCATTAAGTGTTATTGAAACATAGAGATTCAGAAACTTGATACAGATGCATAAATTGCTTTACCACTGACAAACTAGAAGGCCATAAATATGCAGAAGATCTGCCTATAGTATCTATGGAGATTCTCAGTTCTCCAGGTCATGGTTGTCCCAAAAGTGTTTTTTTTTTCAAGAGGCAAGTGGACTTTCTTTGTTCTTCCTTGAAGACATTTCTCTTCTCATCCAAGAAGCTTCTTCAGTTCTGACTGAATGGTAGAGAATGGAAGGATTTATATCCTGAGAGTCGTTGAAGCCATTTGGAGGTTTATCTGTGCCTTCAGAGTCAACTGAATAGTGTAAATGGATATGGAGCCTTCTTTGAACTCCTGAAAGGATTGTACTGTAAGTAGGAGATACAACACAGTCCTTTCAGAGGTTTATTATCATCATCACCGACATCATCATCATCATCAATCATCACCATCATCATTGTTGGAAGGGACCTTGGAGGTTTTCTAGTCCAATCTCCTGCTCAAGTAAGAGATCCTATATCATTTCAGGCAAATGGCTGTCCAGTGTCTTCTTGAAAACCTCCAGTGATGGAGCACCCACAATTTCTGAACACAAGCTGTTGCACTGGTTGATGGTTCTCACTCTCAGGAAATTCCTCCTTAGTTCTAGGTTGCTTCTTTGCTTTGTTAGTTTTTATGGAATAAATTTATTAATTATGGAATAATTAATATGGACTTATGGAATGAAACTATCCCTACCATTGAGAGTGCTGCATGTTTAAAGAAGAACAGAGATAACACATTGCAAAATGTTCTACCAACCACTATTTTGTAGGCAAAGAGTCTTCCCATAATGCCAGGCTAGAATAAGCTGTGGCCTGGTTTAATTCATGCAGGCTTCCCTTCTTATAACCATGGAAGAGAAACATCTGTCTGTTGTGAGCATGAAGGGGAGAATGTAGTACATTAGAATTGCTCAGCTTCTCCATATGGTGGGTGGTTCATAGGACCACGTTTCCATATGGCCAAGGTTTTAATTGACGAGGAGCTCTCCATCTAAGAAAATGAAGGGACAGGCTTCATCTGCTGCAGCTCCACTTTGAATGGACACAAAGGACTATTCTAATAAGCCAATCTACCTTCTTGCAATCCAGCCAGGAAGACTGTCCTCTCGTGAAGCATATTTCTACAAGTTTAATGGCAGAGCAGAGAACATAAAAGGACTAAACAAGAATAATTATTAATTAATTTGAGGCGCATAGTGAAGGACAATCTGCTCAATTAGTTTTACTCCTAGACTGCTTGTGAATTTGGACAATAAATAACAACATTAGGGCTTAGATATTCTATGGTCTGTATCATCGATGAACAAAACCCAACAACCACCTGACAGCAATCCTATGTTTGTCTAAGTCGAAGGTGAAAGCAAAGCTTAATTTTTGAATTGCTCTTGTACTTGGTTTTAACTAATTTTATGATTGTTCACCACCAATCAGTGGTCTGGGATGGTCTGCTATAGAAATTGAATCAATAAGAAACAAAAAAAAAATAACATCTGCATTGAGTCACATTGAACATTGGATGTTTCCATGGAGAAGTCCAGCTTGCTTTGTTTTTAATCCAGTATTTTTTGTGTGTGTGTTTTTATTCCATGTTGCTTTCTCAAGAACAATAGGAAGTAATTTGTTTCTACCTTCTTTCTTCTTGTTATTATTAACACACAGTCTCCCAGATTCTTCTGAGCTGACTGACATCGTTAGTTTCTAGGAGACCTGTTATGATATAAGGATGATTCCAAGTAATACATTTCTTTGTAATTGGTGAGATGAACTGGGAAGTATGGTTCTTCACTGGTTCTCCTCCCATTCCCCCTGAATCCAATTGGTGTTGGTAGGGTGGAGAGGTCCAGTCCTAAACCCCTTCTTTATGGGATGTCAGAAGGCTAGGTTCTCTCCCCACTCCTGTTTAGCTCTTCATGGAACTGCTGAGTAACATTATCCATCAGCCTGGTAGGTACCATTAGCATTGTGATCTATTCAATTGTGCATCTCAAACCCAGACCCCCAAGCTACACTGTCAAACGCTTTCTCATTGCCTGGAGTCTATATGGATCTGGTTTCAATTCAACCTTGACAAGACTGGGTGCTTTGGTAGTGATTTTCTTCTGGTGATTTTCCATCTTTAACTCTGTCTGGGGTTATATTTCCTCAAGCAGAGTTGGCATGTAACCTTGGGGTTTTCATGGACTCCTGGCTCCTGATGAAAGAGCAGGTGAAAGAGCAGGCCTATGCACAAACACATCTTGTGCAAAATCTGTGTCCTTTCCTAGATCAGGAGGTGGTGTTTTCAGTTCTCTCATGCCTTGGTCGTCTACTACTGCAATGTGCCTTGCATGGGGCTGCCTTTGAAGAACATTTGGAAGCAGCATTTGGTTCAGAATGCAATGGCACATGTGGTAGCAGACCCACTGTGATGCACCCACATAACACTATTGTTGTGTGAACTGCACTGGCTCCTAGTAGGCTCCTGGGTACAATTTAAGTTGCTGGTTGTCAGGTTTATCAGGGTCTCACTGATGGCTTTTTGTTACAAATAATTTTTGTTTTAATTGTATTGTTTATTTTATTCTTCTTCATCACCCAGAGTTCCTTCTGCTAGTCAGGAGGCCCTGTCCCTGTGGTAGAATCAGGATTTTTCTCCTAAAGGAATGTTTGTATTACAAGGCAGAGGACAATAAAGTACATCCAAGAAGCTGATATGTTTACTTAACAATGTTTATAGGCTGTTTCATCCTGGAGGAGGAAGAGGAAGAAGAAGAGGAGGAGGAGATCAACAACCAATCAACTTTAGTGTTGAGCATCTCTTATGTTTGACAACCAAAGTGTAAGGTCATTGAGACCCGAAGCTTCACAGCAAGAAGGCTTCTCCATATAAAAGAGAACATTCAGATAGGGTGTTGTGCTGTGTTGTGTTTTTCAATAGAAATTACAGATTTCCTGCCAGGTCACTGTGTTCCAGTTTCGGTCTGCCATAGCTGGCAGACCAAGATGAGGGTTCATTGGGCAGATGTGTTCTCCACAAATGACTTTTCGTTTTCTAATCATCATTCATTCGGGACATAAACCCAGGCAAAAATTATAAAAAGAAAAACACAGAAAATTTTAAAAAAACTCGGTACATGACTGTCACAGAAGCAGAATATTATATATATTTTTCTAACTGACAATGTATTATCAGTTAGCTTAATGGTTAGGCAAAGGGGACAAAACTCATTCCTTTTCCATTTCTTAATGGAAAATAAGACAAAATAATAAGACAAAATAAGACAAAACTCATGCAATAGGAATTACTATCCATTTTATCAGGCTGAGGGAACATTACGATGTCTGTTTGGAGATGTGTCATCAGCAGCTGTAAAACTGATTTGGCTAACTTCAATTTTAATGGCATTTCCACTCACTATTAATTTCTTCATAAAAACACCAAAGCTTTCCAGATATATTCAAAGTAGCCCAACCATCAGCAGAGTCATTCTGAATGGAAACAAGCTCAAATGTTGATTAGAATTCTAGCTAGACTGAAGATGGATAAACAGGTAGATGGGTAGAGGGATAAATGAATATTTGGGTGGATTGGTAAGTGGGTGTGTGGATGGATGGATGGTTGGATGGATGGATAAATGGATATAGGGGTGGGTGCGTAAATGAGTAGATGGATAGGTGGATAAATGGGCAGATAATTTTCTGAAATAAATTTCCTTATCTTTAGTAATGTAATGCAAAAAGAAATCATGTTCATTTTCTAGTTTGTTTTTAATCAAATGATAGGCATGAAAATTTTGTAGGTTCCCAAACATTCATTTGTAAGGGGCAGAGAAGTAGTAAAATAGTCCTCAGAACTTTCCTCCTTACACAGTTTAGGCTTTCCAATCCATCTGATCACCAACATCTTTTAAGCAATCAACATTAAAGGAACCTGGCTCTCACTTCCCCCAGACTGACCCAAGGCAAATGCAAATTGGTTCAAGACACTCATCCACTTGTCTCGGATTGTCTGGGTACGACTCAGGCTATTGGCAAACTTGCTTTCATTTACCTCTGTCCCATAATATGCACTGTGAGGAAAAAGAGAATGTGCTGGCCCATAGATATTGTGGCATCAGAGTTTCTGGGCTATTACTAAGGTTGTCTTTCTTTCTTTCTTTCTTTCTTTCTTTCTTTCTTTCTTTCTTTCT
>NW_020769378.1:4005164-4024394 GCF_900518735.1 Pseudonaja textilis
TCTTTCTTTCTTTCTTTCTTTCTTTCTTTCTTTCTTTCTTTCTTTCTTTCTTTCTTTCTTTCTTTCTTTCTTTCTTTCTTTCCCTCCCTCCCTCCCTCCCTCCCTCCCTCCCTTCCTTCCTTCCTTCCTTCCTTCCTTCCTCTCTCCCTCCCTCCCTTTTTTCTTTTCTTGTTTCTTTTATATTTTTCATTCAGACTTCTGGCAATCACCTGGGTAACTCCCTACGGTTTTCTTGGCAACATTTTGGCAAGTGGTTTGCCATCTCCTTCTTTCTAGGACTGAGAGAGAGCAGCTGGCTGAAAAGTCACCCAACTGGCCTCATGCCACTATACCAAACTGTTTCTCTCCAGGACTGCTCGAGATCATCCAAATAACGTTTTATGGAAGCAAAACCATTCTACTTTTCAGAACTTTAAATTGGCATTGAACTCTGTTGAGCAGAACACAAAGTCGAATGCTAGTTAATATATCCCACTTTCTATTTTTAAAACAAAACCTCCAACCCTTATCATTCAAATCCAATTTATAAAAAAGCCTATAGAAATCATTAGAAATAACATAACTGTTTTAACCTTAATCAGACAAATTTAAAATGCAACATATAACCACTTTTGCATATTACTCTTATCTATAAACAAAACCTTAAACCAACATCATACAGTTCTGATTTAAAAAATCATTAATACAATTTCCCTGAAAAAACAACTTATCTATTTATACCTTGGTCAAATAAATCAACTTTATACAGTATTATTTCCCCTTACTCCCAATAATCTTGATCTTTAGTTCTTTCAAAGAATATAGAAACACTTGTTTTCATTTTTCATTTTTTTTCACAGAGTCACTACCAAGATTAACCAATCCTATTTGAGGGTCGTTGAAGCACTTGGAGGTTTATCTGCGTCCTCAGTGTCACCTGAGTAGTGCTAATGGTTCCTGCAATGACCCTGAGGGCACAGAGAAACCTCCAAGTGGCCTCAAGGACCCTCAAAATGGATGCAAATGACTAGCTGTCTTCAAGGAATATCAATCCTTCCATTCCTCACCATCCAGTCAGAGCTGAAGAAGCTTCTTGGATGAGAAGTGAAATGTCTTCAAAAGAAAAATCAGAAAGTCCAGTTGCCCCCTGGAAAAAAAGCACTTTTGGGACAACCATGGCCCAGAGGACTGAGAATGTCTACAGGCCACTGTAGAGATTCACTCTTTGAGAGGGGGTGGGGGGGGGAGAGAAGTGGAGATCCAGCTAATAGGTTAGTTGAATCAACTCTGATGATCAATGGTGATCTAGCATAGCTGATGGAACATATCCACCTACATGTTTGAAGATGTACTAATGATTAGCAAGAAGGCAGCAAAGTAAGTGACTGTTTTATTAAGGTTAGCTTTTTAAAAGATAAAGGTTTCCCCTGTCTGGTTGTGTCTAACTCTAGGGGAGTGATGCTCATCTCCATTTCTTGGCCAAAGGAGCCAGTGTTGTCTGAAGATGCTTCCATGGTCATGTGGCCAGCCAAGGGACGTGAGGTGTTGTTACCTCCCTGCTGAAGTAGCACCACTTGATCTACTTGCATTTTCATGATTTCTAACTGCTAGGTGAACTTTTAGTTTTCTTAGCACAAGCTGATATGTACCAATTTTTGTTTGAAGATTGTTGTATCTTATTGAGCTTAGAGTAAGGAGGGTTGCCTAGCTTGGCATGTTCCATTTAAAACTGACAGGGAGGCCCACCGTTTGAACAAGTTTTGGATGATTCTCTCCCCTCCAAACTACCACCTCCCTGGAAGATCACTGATAATTAAATAAAGGTTTTGAGATCATCTGTCAAGATTTTAAAAATTCCCTTTCTTCAGTTTCAGCTTCAAAAGATGCATAAATGAATAGCCTTAATTTTGGCATACATCTGAAATGAAACAAGCAGTGTCTTTTTTGTCCAGTTCCTAACAATGCATATAAGGTACATTATTGGTTGTATGATTGGTAGCATGATTGGTTGCCCAACTGTGGTCGAAACAAGATGGGGTGAAATTATAAAGAGATTTGGGGAAATCTGGATTGCTACTTGAATAAATCCCAGTGGAAGGTCATAAGGCTCCGGCGATAAACTAGGAGGAAACGTACTAATGTCTTAACATTTCCACATCTAAAAACCTAGGTTTTTATACATATATCTAAACATATGTTTCAAGGATGTCTTTTCCTAATCATATCTATCCAACCACTAGAGTGGAAAGACTGGGAATGCTATGGGTGCCCCGCTCCTAAGGAGGTCCATCTGGTGGGACCAAGAAGAAGGACTTTCTCCATGGGGGCTCCCCCATTTTGACATTCTTTCTCCAGGCCCTGAAGTCCTGGTTTCGCCAATGAGTCTGGGGACCCCAGAATGAGATGGAGCCCATCAAGTGGATTGTTTGATTGTGGTCTCCAGGGAGGGTGGGAGCTATATGCAGAGGTGGCATCCAGCCAGTTCTGACCAGTTCTGGAGAACTGGTAGCAGAAATTTGGAGTAGTTTGGAGAACCGGCCAATCCCACCTCTGACTGGCCCCACCAACCCCATCTAGTCCCAGATGATTGGCTGGGTCTCCTTTGGTTTCCCTGCACAGGAGAAGGGAGCTGGAAAGCAGGTTAGTGGGGTGGGAGGGAAGGGAGATTTTACAGTATCCTTCCCCTACCATGCCCATCAAGCCACGCCCATCAAGCTGTGCCATACCCACCAAACCATGCCACGCCCACCAAGCCACGCCCACAGAACCAGTAGTAAAAGAATTGAATCCTACCACATATGCTTTTCTACTGTTCCTCTATTGTAAGCTGCCTGGAGCCCCTGAGGGTGAGCTGGGTGACCATATTTCTTACATAAAACAAATAAATACCGAGCAGCAAAAGTGTGACCCAGTGGCATATCCTCAGCAGAAAACTATAGTCCATACATCTATATTGTCTAATTTGGAAAGCTTCTTTGTATTTTAAATTTTGCACTAAACCAGGGGTCTCCAACCTTGGCAACTTTAAATCTGGAGGACTTCAACTCCCAGAAATCTCCAGCCAGCAAAGCTTAAAGTTGCCAAGGTTGGAGACCCCTGCACTAAACTGCTATAGAAAACACATCTGATAAAATTCATCTTACCAACCCCTGTATTTTGTCTGATGCTTCCCCTCTCTAGTATTGCTTATTTATTTATTAAATGTATAACTGCAAATGTATTTAAATTGACATTATCCTCTTCTGCTAGGAGCGTTCAGTGATTGAAAAGCGCTTTCCTGCATGGCTGCATAAAAGCGTTATTTTACTAAAGTCTGCACAGCAGGGGGCATATTTTCAATAAATTTATCTGACATTTATCTCAAAATAAGAATAATCATTATAAAAAATTGCCATTTTATGATGGATGGGTAATAGCTGTGCGAAATAAAAAGCATTGCGCAAGTATTCAAATATTTGGAAAAATAATGCAGGACATTATTTCAAATACAATTTCCAAGCACTAAATTTGTTCAGAACATTCGGTCCAAACCTTTAATGCATTTCTCGGTAACTTAAAAGGTATTAAAATGGATATTAACTTGAAAAGCAATACATATATTTTGTAAATAAATGGAGAAACGGAATATAATGCAAGGAAAGTTATTGTCTGAAATATCTGAGAACCACTCAATCATGGGACAATAAAAATTAGATGGAGAGCTTTGAATTCAGAGTAAAGACCAAAAGAAATTGATCATATCTCATCTTAAACAAAGTGACCATCAATAGGCACAAAAGGAGATAATCAAAGGGATTATCAAAAAGCCAAAAAGGAAAGAAAAAGACCAAAATCCCCCTCACCAGCAATTAACACTCACATAAACAGGGATTAACACCAACATTAACACTAGACTAACAATCAGGATGCAAACAATATTCTAATCAAAGAATTGCCAAAGGAGCTAACAGTAAACAGCCCAATCAAGTAACCACCAAACTCACCACCATCAACACTGACAGGGCAAGCCAGTAGTCTATAAAATGAGAGCAAACCCCACTGCCTACTAGCACTGATGATACTACCTAGTTGGGTAATGAAATGTCTGCAGGGAAACAACTAAGCCCCAAGGACTCCACAGTTCAACCCAGAGCCACAAATATTTACTTTTATCCATAGTTAAACCAGGATGAAATCCATTCCATCAAGAACACAACTTTTTTTCTATTTCTTATTTGTCTTCCAAGACCCATTGTGGTAAATAACAGTGCGGGAATACCAAATGAACTCTCAGTGAAATCACTCAGATAGCATAACGTTACCACAAAACCAAAATATATCTTCGCAGAAACACCTTGCCAAGATATGTTGCAGCACCAAGCATTAATCCAGGAAAGCTGAATTGCTGGTTTCTTTAAACTCCATTAAACTTCCTAACTTACCAGATAATAGGGAGGCCATTAATAACAGAGCCATGGATTAGATGTATATACAGCGTTGGCTACACATTTTGATGAACCAAAGCCACTGGCTGGAAATCAATCAGGGTTTGCTTACTTTGTGAGAAGGTGAGGTTTTGAGTGTGTTACGCTCAATATGTTCACATGTTCTTGATGAAAGTAGTTAACTATGGTTTACTGGTAAGCAAGAATTTCTGCTTCTACTGTAGGTATATTCAGTTACCATTCCTCCACTTTCATTTATAGTGTTCATTTATAGTGTCACAAAGGAAATGTGGTAATTTACTGGGGCAGGGAAAGCTGTTCATGAATTGAGATGCAAACAAAACAATATAAAAACAAATAAACTTTGGTCATACTTTCTGAACTGCTGGGAGTTTTAGAGATCCTATTAAAGAGGGCTATTTAGCAAGGGTCAAACACAAATAATGTACATCTTGGCAAATCAAACTCTAGCCTCAGGAAAAAAAGCTACCAATTTCTTCCCGTGTTGACTGTACAGAGATGCTATTTTATTCCTTCAAACAAAGCAAGCATCTCTCTTCTTCCCGAAACAGAACAGATAAAGTAAATATATCATATTTATTGTGGTAGTTGGGCTGCAAATTAAACTATCAGCTTCTTGGAAGCATAACAGAACAAAGACCCAGAAGCCATGATATTGGAAAAAAAGAAAAACCATAAATATTACCTAGAAAATAAGAGTAAAAAAATCAACTAACAACCAGAATGCTATAAAATATTGGTAAAACACATATAGCAGTGCAGTGAATACATGAATAGACCCTAATCAATAGAAATGAAGAGAGAAATTAATGAGTAAAATATTTTAAGCCTGCAATACTGACTTTCTATCCATGAAACATCAAGGTATTATTGGGGTCTAGGATTACCTAAGTGTATGGGAATGTCAATATATAAAAATAAGAATGGATGTTGGTCAGTGACAATTAAAATATAACAGGAGAACTAAACCCCTGTTGCAATAAAAAAGAAAATGGAAATAGATGATGATGATAGATGATTAATAGATGGATAGATTGATAGACAGACATAGATGAAAGATGATGTAGGTAGGTAGGTAGGTAGGTAGGTAGATAGATAGATAGATAGATAGATAGATAGATAGATAGACAGACAGACAGACAGACAGACAGAAAATAGACAGACAAATAGATGGAAGATAAATGGAAGATGATAGATAGATAGATAGATAGATAGATAGATAGATAGATAGATAGATAGAAAATAGATAGATGGAAGATAAATGGAAGATGGTGATAGATGATAGATAGAAAGACAATAGATAGATAGATAGAAAGAAAATAGATAGACAGACAGATAGATGGAAGATGATGTTAGATAGATGGATGGATGGGTGGATGGATAGATAGATAGACAGATAGATAGATAGACAGACAGATAGAAAATAGACAGACAAATAGATGGAAGATAAATGGAAGATGATAGATAGATAGATAAATAGATAGATAGATAGAAAATAGATAGATGGAAGATAAATGGAAGATGGTGATAGATGATAGACAGACAGACAGACAGACAGATAGATAGAAAGAAAATAGATACAGACAGATAGATGGAAGATGATGATAGATAGATGGATAGATAGATAGATAGATAGATAGATAGATAGATAGATAGATAGAAAGATAGTAGATAGATGATAGATAGACAGAGATAGACAGACAGAAATTACTCCCCACTTGAAAGAAGTATACACCTTTGTCATCTTCTTTTGTCTTTTTGGGGGGAGGGGATGAATGGAAGGTTGAAAATAGTGTTTCTCTCAAGTTTTCCCCTACTCAAAGAAAAAAACGGCCTCTTTTCTCTTTCTCAGAGAAATTACCATAACATTTTGATCCTGGGTATTTGGTCTGTTATCAATGAAAACTCTTTCAAGACACCCCCACTCCCTCTTGGCGTCTAATTTCAAAACACACTTATTGAGTGTGCATTAGGTAGTGGCTTAAAATATGAACTATGCCCTGGAGCGAATCTGCTAACGACAAAGCCTGCATACTAACTGTGAAGAATATTGTGATGGGTTTTTTTTAACACCGTGCTACTTCAGAAACATTTATGGGTCATGCTACCTTGGCTTCTGTTACTAGATTTATTTGAGCTACTGCCTGTCGCCTTGGTTGATATACTGAATGTCTGTTTACACTCAACACAATGACTCGATTCTTATTTTTGTACATGGAGCTTTGGTGTGTAATGGTCCTGTGTGGATCCCCAGATGAAATGAAACCTTCTGACTCGCTCCAAGCTGAGAATACTTTGGGAATCCTATATCTCAATTTTTATTTTACTTTATTATTATTTTTTTGCATCAGAAATTCAGCATGGTGAACGAATCGGCCATGTTTTATGTCTTGATCTAAAGAATCACAAAGCTCTGTGACATCCCTGCCTAAATCAGGTGTTCACTGATCAAAAAGGATGCTGTGTTAGAAGATACTGCTAAAGGACATGAGACAGAATATGAATTGGCAATAAAGGAGAATATGAGAGATGCTCAAAAACAAGCCACAGATATTCAGCACTATTGCAAAGGAGAATATTTGTAGCTCAGGGTTGAAAGGAGAGGTGCTTGGTGCCCTCTGAGCTTGGCTCTCTTCTTGCAGAGGTTTCATTTCCAAAGTAGGTAACATTATCAGTGTCCATCACACAATGAAACATCTGCAAGAAAACAAGCAAGCTCAGAGAGCACCAAGGACCCCTCAGAATATGCATTTGCTTCTATTTATACTAAAGACCTTCATTGAAAACAAGGAACAAAAATGAATAATCTGGGTTGGCCAAAGAATGAAGGATTACTCAAATGGTTGGAAGTTGAGGACTCCATGCAGAAACAATGAGAACCATGAGAGGCCCAACTTTATAAGAGAGCAACTTCGGGTGTGAATTTTAAACCAAGACCATTATGAGTGGAACTGAAATGAAACCAGTCTCATAATCAGAAGCTGATAGGAAAAGAGAAGATAAAGGCAACTCAAATGGCAGAAGATTACAACTACTTGGTCTAAAGGGAAGATTACAAGGCTTGAAGCTTGTGGAAATTTGAACTTTGAACTGAATTCAGACTGAATTGAAATTAAGAGAGATGGACCAAAGACTGAATTGTTCCAACTGTTGGAATAAAAAAAATGTTTCCTTTCTCCCTGACTCTTGGACCTCAGATTGTCAAAGAAAATTGAATGGTGAGTCCAAGAAAGATTAAAAGGAAATACTTCTCCAAACCACATCCCATTTATGGAACATTTTACTACAGCAGACAGTGATGGCCCTCCATGTGGACAAAGTTAAAAAAAAAAATGACAGTTACAGCCACAAAAATTATCAGATAATATAGCTAGTAGTAGCACCTTGCCAGCTTTGGCCAATCTGGAGAAGATAATCCCAATTAAACCAGGTCAATACTTGAATAGGAAACTCAACAGGATTCAGGCTGTTTCAACGAACTTTTTAGCCTTATCTCATTAGCACAGAAATAAACTTCCAGAGTAGAGTTGTTGGGAATACGAATGGAAGCTATTGTGAACATGGATTTTTTCCATTAGTAGCTGGCTACTTTGGAACAGATTGCTGTGGACTGTTCTGCAAAGCTTTTCTGTTTTCTCTTTGTACTGATAGCATTTGGATGTGGTGCATGTGTTAATTTAATTTTATCACTCAGCCTTGGAGCTAGGCATTTTTAATCAAGGGGAACTGTCTGCACACAGCAGTGAGAAACCGTACAAACTAATCAGTGGGCTTTAAATATTAACACTCTGGGCTGAATGATTGGCTAGTAAATTTTGGCCAGTGACACCTTCAAGTGCCATAAGAGAGTCTTTGCTGACAAAGCCTTGATCTAAATATCCTTCAAGACTAAAACCAGCCAGATGGGAAGAGAAAACCATGGAATTAGCTCTGCTCCATTCTATGAACTAGGATATCCTGCTCCCATCAATAGTTGTTTCAACTGACAGGAACATAAAAATTTAAGTCTGGAAAAGGGCTTGGAGGTCTTCTGGTCCAACCCCTCATCCAAGGCAGGAGACCTTATAGCATCTTAGACAAAGATTGGTTGTCCAATCTTTTCTTGAAAACCTCCAGCGATGGAAGACCCATAACACCAGGAGCCAAGCTGTTCCATTGATTAATTGTTCTGTCGGGAAAAAAAATATCCTTACTTCTAGGTTGGGTCTCTCTTTTATCAAGCTTCCACCCATTGCTTCTTGTCCTGCCCTGTCCAGTCACTTGCCTTGGAGAACAAATCAACCCCCTCTTCTTTTTCTTCTTCTTCAGTCAAAGAATGACAGGTCATAATTTTACCCCTCAGCCTGGAGAACAAGAGATACCAACAAGAACATGGAAGAAAACATCAGCTCAACACCAGGACTTCAATATTAATCTTATCTTACAGCGTATTGCTCTGTCTCTATTCTGCTTCTTTTCTGCCTTGGCAAGTTCTCGTTTTATGGACAATCTTTTAGGAGAAAAAAAACCAAGTAGCCCTGTCTTCTGGTAGAAAAGTAACTGTCCAGGAGAAGACATTTGTTAACTTACATTGAACCCCTAAAAGGACGCCAGAAATAGCTACAAACATTGTCCTCCAGAATATCTTGGACTTCCACCTAAGATAGAAGCAACCAATGGAATAATAACTGTATGCACTCAACACAATGAGAACCCACTCAGTTAAAATAACTAATTAATTTTAATGCAATTTACTTCATAAGAAGGCTCCCTTTTTTGTCAGCTGAACTTGAGCAGAAACTCTGAAGCTTCTAGGTGTGCTCTCCAATTTCTGATAAATCTGTCTCCACAGGACTATTTCTGTCCATGGCAATCTTTCTTTATGACTCTGAATTTAGCCATCAGTAGCCCCCAGATAATGCATCTTGCCTCAAAGGGCCAGGGTGCTCCTGATTTTGACAGCAGATTAAAAAGTAATTGAAAGGGTGGGCTAAATTCAATTTAGGAACCATAAAACTTCCTGCGCTTTATATTACATTGATTTCAATTAGAAAGTTCCATTAATTAATCAGGCTGGTCAAACACCAGTGGGAGTGAGGGGTGGAAATCCTGGGCTTGAATAATTTCATGGTACCCAGTTCTTTTGCTGCGGTTTCAAAATATCCAAGCCGACCTTTCGCTTTTCTACATTTTCATTCACTCAATACACCCTTTTATAGGTTTTGAAATGCTAAAGAAAGGGACCTGATGGGAAGTTGAGGTTCACACATCTTTGAGGGGTGGAAAACATTGTTTTGGAGGCAAGTAGCTAAGGGAATTCAGTATCTTTACCCTAATGAAAAGAAGGCTCTGTGTGGATAGCATCTAGCAATATCTGAAGGGCAGGGAAGAGGGCATCAGTTTATTCTCCTGGGTACCTGAGGGCAGGTCACCAACCTGGAAATGAGGGATTTCCTGACAATGAGAATGATTAAAAGAACAGCTAGTGTCTCCTGTGGACTTGGAGTAGGCTCTGTCGTTGGAGCTTTTCAAGAAAAGATTGGAAAACCATTTGTCCAAGATGGTAGATGTTCTCCTGATTTAGGGGCAGGATTAGAAGATTTCCCAGGTCCCTTCCTACCTTATGAAACATTGTAAAATATACCCCATCGGTTGGGAGGTGTTTTCTACAGAAACAATCCCGTTAGCAAAAGAGTTCACTTTCAGAACTGCTCAACTTTTCACAGCTCGAAACACAACACATTGTTTCCAGAGCAGTGACCATGTGTGATTACAAAAGCAATGTTGATTACACAAAGACACAAAGACATTGTTTTCATTACAGCCAAAGGTTTCTGTCAGGTGATGACCGAAACATCCACAAATGAAGCCCTCCTGAAGTGAAATTGAATGGAAATCTGATTTTGAATGGGCAGTTTGATTTGGATTTTACTCCACATTGGAAACACTTTGCTTTTGGCATTTTGTTCAGATTCCTGTTGGCTTAAATGATGGACAATTTAATTTATTTGGTCAACCTGACAGAAGTGAAGATGTGCCCTTGTCCCCCAAAGTCTGGCACTTCTAAATCCATTCAAAAGCTTCTGGTTTGATTCAAGACCTCCCTTTGGTGACTTGTTCTGGGATAACAGAATAACAGAGGTGGAAGGGAACTTGGAGGTCTTCTAGCCCATCCCCTGCTCAGACAGGAGACTCCTCTGCCATTCTGGATAAATAACTGACAAATGGCTGAAACTTGACTTGAAAGGGTGAGTTGATCATTATTAAACCGAAGTTTTGAACAGTCCTAATCAACACATAATGTATCACTATTCCGGCAATGAGGAAATCTTTTTGAACAACTATCCTAACCTTAGGAACATGCATCTGACTAGAAATTCATTCTGTTCTTCAGTTCCTGTTGACAAGGAACATTAAAAAGAGAGAGAGAGAATAAGAAAAGAACTGCTACCAAGAAGAAAAATCTGAAACTATTTTTTTTAGTCATATTTCATTATAGAACTAACGCAATGAGGAGAATTCAGAGATATGATAACAGGAAGCAAACCAAACACATACCCTGAGAGTCAATTGATAGATTTTTTTGTTTTGTTTTGTGTCTTCATACCATTTTCCCCCATCTCTCCTTTCAACTTTTTTAAACAAGTGAAAAAACAAAAGCTTTAAGTAAGTGAGGAGGAAATATTCCAAGTAATGTTTTCATTTAATAGCACTGGAACCAACGATGCAGAAGAACATTGAAGATGCATCTTTCATGTGCTTTCTTTGTATACAAATAGCTTTGATGATGATTTGCAAGGCTGAGTGTCTCTGTCTCTCTGTCTCTGTCTGTCTCTCCCTCTCTCTCTATTTCAACTATCATTTGGAAAGACAGAAGCAAACAGACCCTGATTTCTACTTTTCACAAGAAGCTGAAGACCCTTTTCAATAGACATATATCTAAGACAATTTATATGGCTTTCCTTGGAAATGGCACATTTTGCTTTGAAGCATTTGCTGAAATGAAACATCTTTTTGAATCTTGAAACCTGCCTCTTCTATCATGCAAATCATTACATCAATCCATCAGTGAATGCTGCTGGTGACTATTTAAAAACCAGACAATGCAATAATTTATCCTGGATTTGGAGAGTTGGATTTTTCAGTATCCCTGGCACAAAAGTATTCAGCACACAACTTTTGTTAGGGGCTGCAATAATATTACCTTGCTCTACCTCATTGGTCTGCCCCACTGATTTCTAGTCCCACCGTGGGCATGAAAGCCAGTTGGTTGTCTCTGGGTCAATCACTCTCTCTCAACCCAACTCCCTTTACAGGGTTGTTGTTATGGGGAAAAGAGAAGGAAAGAGTATTAGATAAGTTTGGCACCTGGAGGTATTCATAAAAATAATAAAGGCAGGAAGAAAGAGAGAAAGAAAGAAAGAAAGAAAGAAAGAAAGAAAGAAAGAAAGAAAGAAAGAAAGAAAGAAAGAAAGAAAGAAAGAAAGAAAGAAAGAAAGGAGGGAGGGAGGGAGGGAGGGAGGGACAGAGAAAGGAAAGAAAGAAAGAAAGAAAGAAAGAAAGAAAGAAAGAAAGAAAGAAAGAAAGAAAGAAAGAAAGAAAGAAAAGAAAAGAAAAGAAAAGAAAAGAAAAGAAAGGCAAAAACACCACATCCTACACTGCAGCTAGCCAATTTTCTAGATTGGTAGCATTCATTATGTCAAAGTATGGCCCATTTTAACTTCAGTGGGATTTTCCAATAGACTCCTATCCAATTACTAAATAAGTCCAAGACTTGTTCACCTGCCCAGCCAGCACAATGTAATGCAGGTACTAGGATTTACAACTGTAATCCTCTTATGGTCTATTGAAAGAATGCCAGATGCTTCTTTTGAAAATAAAATATAACCTGGACAAAAATATACAGGTTATTAGAGAGTTATCCACCAGTTTTCATTGTGTTTATGATTCTGTTCTTCACTTTGAGTCGATAGAAAAAAATACATTCTGTAAATAAAACAACTTTAGGCACCCTGAGAAGGAAATAGTATTGTATTATAGTATGGTACAGGCCCTGGCAGTATGCAATTGAAACCAGCTACTTTTCAAAATGTACTCCAATTTGAATGTTGATGCAAATTATGTTTGAAACAAGATGGCATAAACTCCTAAATGGGCATGTACAAAACTCACCCAGACCAGAAATAGGATGGTCCATTGATCCCTAGTTATCTTTTAAATGCAGATGTCATTTTCTTACTTTTTTCTGCTTTTTGCAATACAAAAGTATCTCTGCAAAAGCATTTCTGCCCACCCAGCATGGTATGTTTAGATATATGTGTGCCAGCAGCCTAGCAAGCATTCAGCCTGTGCAAACACTGTACTTCAAAATGCCTTGCAGACAGACTCAACTAGGCATGCAAAAGAAGCCTGCAATGAAAGATAAACAGCTTTGCCATAATTGAGTGAGTATTCAATCCTTCCTGTTTCACATCCTCTCTGTTCTGTGCTGCCATGCCAAGCATAGAGGGAAGAGGGGAACGAGAGAGGGTCAAAAAATATCTCTAACATCTAGAACAACATTAAAATAAAGAAAATGCTATTTGTAGATCTACTTTTTCAACCAAAAAAAATGGCAGAAATAATTTACAGAGGTACTACTATTCCTTTCCTTTCCTTCTCTTCCCCTCCCCTTCCAACACATGAAAAATATGTTTTGTAAAAATGTTAGCATACATTACAACATATTGTTAATTAACACAGTGACTCAAAATTGTCTCGTTTTGGTTACTATATTTAGACAAAATACTCAGAAAACAATTAGATGGATAAACAGCATTGCCTTCCAATGATTTATGCATTTGAGATGCAAACCGTTTCCTTTGCTAATAAAAAAAATATCGCTTATATTCTAAAGGACGTTGACCAGAAGTGAAGTGCTATGATTTCAAGTTTATGCAGCTTCCAATTTTATAAATATTAATCTAGCCTGAGTTAGTTTTTTGGTGCTTGGTGCTTAAAAGGGCAAAAACTAAATATTTCTTCCAGATGCTCTGATCCAAAAATAAGTTACTACACCAACTGCTTGTCCATTGTAGTCTGCAGTGGCATTTTTCAAGAGCTTAAGGCTTCTCTGTAATTTATGCTTAGATTAGAGAAACTGATGTCCAAACAGCCTTCTGAATTCACATACTGTTTGCGCCAGTAAAATAGTTTGTGTGACAAAGCAAATGACGAAGTATTTTCAAACTCCCACAGTGGAAAAAAAAAACCCCACCTTTTCTATTTTTCTTCTGAAACTGGGATTGTTTCTCTGAAAAATGAAGGCGAGCATTTGTCTCGCATTGCAGGCGGTAATTTAGACGGTGCCATCCAAAACCAACGCAGAATTACAAATAAATCGCTGCTGCTCTCTGAGATGGTTTATCTTAACAAGCTTTTTAATGCCTCGCTTCATTAATAAAGCTCTACTGTAAAAGGTGTGTTTGCTTAAACTTTTCCTGAAAAGGTACCATTCATCAGAGGCAGGGCAGTGTTGACGATACAACAGCAGCTGATTCCTTCCAATAACTGTAATTTTGTTATCTATTTTCTTTATATTTTCAATTTTCTGATCCACGACCTATCTTCCATATAACTTTAACCAAATGTAAACAGATTAGAAAATTGGTTTGTATAGATGGGAGTGTGCAGAAATGGAATGGAATAAATAGACATGAATTATTTGTTTACCAGACATAGATGCCTGAGCATGTATCTGATATATGATTGTCTGACCATACAAAGTATGTTTTGTAAAAATGTTAACATGCGTGAGAATGTATAGTTAATTAACACAATGACTCTCATTTTGGTTACTGTCTTTGCTCAGATACTCAGAAAGCAAATGGATAAATAGCATTGTCTTCCAGTTATGTAATTATCTGAGATTCAATTCTTTTCCTTCTCTTTCCTATCTTCTTCCCTTTCTCCTTCCCTTCTTCTCTCTTCCCCCTTTCCTTTCCTTCCCCTTCCCCTTCTTCTCTCTCCCTCTATCCCCTTCCCTTCCCTTCCCTTCTGGTAGAGAACCATATCCCTGATTATAATGTTGAGTGGCCAGCTGAGGTTGGAAACACATTAGCAGCACTTGAGACATAGAGGCAAATCCTGCTAAAGGTCTTTCCCCCTCACTGGTGGCATAACTTTTGCAGCCGGAAGAGCAGTTGTTACTGTGAAACCTGCATGTGCTTTCCAGCTACAGTCTGTTGCTAATCCTTTCTGCTAGCTCCCTGGCTGATTTGTGTTTGCAGTATTTGCTTCTCAAATCATTCTTCTTCCGTCTTAACATTTTACTCTCTTTTGTTTTAATTTTCATTCACTTTATTTCATTTTTTTCCCCATTTTCATTCACTTTATTTTTTCCCCCCGATTGGTGATTTGGGTTTCAACTTTAGTTTTAATTTTATTATTATTCTCTTCTTCAGCTTTTTGTTTTTGTATAAACCCCCTTCCCTTCCTCTGCCTTCCTGATTTTTTTCATTGCCTAGCAACTGTTGTTCCTTTAACCTTGTTGCCATGTGACACTACATCCAAAATCCAGGACAATCATTGAAACTCTTTATACATCCTTAATTTCTGGTTCTGAATCTACTCCTCAAATAACAACCATTTTTTATTTCATAAATACAGTTTTATTAATAGTATACTGCAGTTCTTCAATCAAAAGGTATCAGAATACAGGGTGCTGGTTCTTTTTTGTTTTTTTGTTTGCTAAAGCAGCTCAAAATCCATTAATTAGTGAAAATAACATGCTACCATTATATTGGGCTGCATTGTGTATACATCTAGGACACACATATATTTTTATGAATTAAATACTAATCCAGATATGGGCAAAACAAAATTAAGGCTAGAAAAAATAGCTATAGCCCTTAGACTTATATACACAGTGCTTTACAGCCCTCTCTGAGCTGTTTACAGGGTCAGCCTGTTCCCCCCCTCCCCCTCCAACAATCTGGGTCCTCATTTTACCCACATCAGAAGGATCGAAGGCTGAGCCAACCTTGAGCCGGTCAGGATCGAACTCCTGGCAGTAAGCATAGTTAGCCTGCAATACTGCATTCTGACCACTGTGCCACACCAGTGGCTAGAAATGGCAAAATCCAGCTGCCCTTTTATAGCTACCACGGCAGAATCTTATAATTGCAATTTAGCCTGTGTTGAGAGTCTACACATCACCTCTTAGGACTTAGGAAATGTTCTATATTGTGGTCCAATGCCCTGAAGAACAGTATATGATGACCTCTGCTTCTCCCCCAATAATCTATATCATCTATATCATCTATATCATATCTTTATCCCACCCTGATGTTCAAAAATATTTAAAATGTAGTCATTCTCCTTGGCCTTAGGGTAAGAAAGTTGACATGCCCTTGTGTCATTTTTCTTTGGCTGATTTTTATAACGGCCTTGAATCTACTGGGTTCCTATGGTAGTTCAAACATCATCTGCAGGAAAGGCTACATCCTATTATCCAATATCAAACAATCTGATCAAAGATCAGTGCATTATATCTTGGAAATATTCAAATTGCATTTTACAGACACCCTCGGTTGACATTTCACTGGAAACGGAAGGTGTCAGAAATCATTTTATGTGCGCAGATTCCATAGTTAAAGTTAAAATTCCTTGTGAAGGGACTAAGCCAACCTGAAGATGCTGGGACTGTGCCAAGGACAGCATTGATAACAGAAGGCAAGGGAATGGGGAGGGGTCCCTGTGTGTTTGGCCTGGTCCTAAATCTGGAAACCAGGGTTCATGGGGGCAATTCCAAGTCAACTTGCAATTAGAAAATTAGTATACAGAGATGATTATTTCCCAATAGTTCCTAGCATAGAATTTGCTTTTTTTTTTTACAGCAGCCATACACTGAAATGACATTTTTTGGCCCAGTTATCATTGCCAAGTTTAATATCCCTTTCCTGATCAGTCAATGACAACTAAATCATATTGATATTTATATCAAGTTTGGATTATTATTATGTTTTCGTTCCAATGAGCAAAAACACCCCAGGGTTGTTCGTATTAAACCATATCCACTGCTTTCAAGCCCATTTCCCTTTTGCAATGCCTCTTTGGTTTGACTGCCCTGAATTATTTAGTATCATCAGCAACATTGGATGGCTCACTGCTCACCCTTAATGCCTGATCATTTATAAGCAAGTTAAAAAGTGTTTGTTCCTTAGCACCAAACATGCCAAACTAATTTGGTTCCCAGACTCAGGGAAGAAATCACACATCAAAGGCGTATTAACATGACTGTCAAAGATAGGGAAGACACACACATCTGCAGCATACAAATGTGAAACTCAGCTTGTGTAGTGGTTCAATCTAGAAACCAGTAGAACGACAAAGAGACAGGGAGTTCTAGTCCCACCTTATGCACGGACACCAGCTGGGTGACTTTGTACCAATCACCAGGAGACTGGGAATTCTAGCCCTACCTTAACTGAAAACGTTAACACTCAACCAGTTTTCAATTTAACTGAAAACTGGCTGAGTGAATTTGGACCAATCATTTTCTCTCAGCCCAACCAACCTCACAGACTTCTTGTTGTGGAGGAAAAGAGGAGGAGAGTGAAGGAACATTATATATTTTCACCTCCTTTCATTTCTTATACAGTAATAACGGCAGGCTAAAAATCAGATAAATAATAATAATACGAAATAAGCATCTATGGCTGAGCCATTTTCGTGTTAAAATCTATGCAAAATTGGGGGGAAGGGGCACACATTTAAGTAAAGCAAACCAGGATTTGAAAATGGAAAATAATTCAGTGCACTCAGTAAGGGAAACATTTTTGAGTAAACATGTCAAAAGTCAGTTTGCAAACCAAAAATTAACAGAGTAAAAGTCACTGAGTTTTTATTTCTTATCCCAGGCACCCCAAACTTGTGAATGCTTGAATAGCTGCAGTTGAACACTTGTAGTTGAACACTCTAGCAGGCAAGGTACGTTGCTTGCAGCCCACAGTGAAATTAAATCAAAATGTTAGACTCTTAATCCCTTCTTTCATGTACTTCCTCTAAAAATGTTTTGATGCAGCATAATGGAAGGGCTTCATTCATTTGAATTAGCAGCATGTTCACCCAAGTTCTTAACACTCTATTTAAAATCAATTAAAGACTCTTTCTGAATCAAAGGGAATTGAATTTAATGCATTCTCTCTTCGTTTCATATTTTGTTCCAGTACCTTTTCACTTCAATTTGTTCAATCTTGGGTTTCAAAGTCAAAAGAATACCAAAAACCTGTACAATTGATGGTAGCTCTTAATTAGCATTTAAGGCTCTATGCTTTTAAGAGAGTGTCATTTTCAGAAACAAGTGAAAAGAAAACTGCAGTACTGTAAGCAGGGATAATCTTTTCCTTTTGAGGACATAATTTAAGTTATTTTCTCCTTGTTCCTCCTTTTCTTGTTTTTTTTTTTTTTAAATTAATAGAGGTCCCAGTCTAAGATATAACCGCTAATGCTTTCCCCACCAAATAACACTCAGGTCCAAACTTGTTAGTTTTCATGTTCAGCCAGATGTTTTCACCTGTTGGGTCTAATTCTAGTAGAAGATGTTGAGGCTCTGGAAAGAGTGCAGAGAAGGGCAACAAAGGGGGCTAGAAGTTGAAAATATGAAGAATGGTTGCAGGAATTGGCTATGTCTAGTTTAATAAAAAGAAGGACCAGGAGTGACATGGCAGCAGTCTTCTAACATTTGAGGAGTTTCCACAGAGAAGAAGGAGCCAAGCTATTCTCCAAAGCACCTGGAGGCAGAACAAGAAGCAATGGGTGGAAAGTGATCAAGGAGAGATCCAACCTAGAACTAAGGAGAAAATTCCTAACCGTGAGGACAATCAACCAGTGGAACAACTTGCCTCCAGAAGCTGTGGGTGATCCATCACTGGAGGTTTTCAAGAAGAAGTGGGAAACTGGACAACCATTTGTCTGGAATGGTATGGGCCAGGGTCTCCTGCTTTGGCAGGGGGTTGGACTAGAAGACCTCCAAGGTCCCTTCCAACTCTTCTTCTGGAACCGCTATTCTGCTATTGTTATGTAGTCAACTCAAGCTCGCAAATCTGACTTATGGGAGTCTGCCTCAATTGGAAAGTGCCAGTGCCAGCTGAGCTCAGAGCTAGGCTGAATACGTTGGCCCAGAGTAAGAGAGATATTAGGACATAATAACCCCATTAGAGGATTTGTGTCTCATTCTGGCTTCAGGCTCTGCAAGGAGAATGCCAAGCCGTTGGCTTTGAAACTTCTTTTCAGTCAACCTGACAAAACACTTGAAATTGGCAGGGGCCAGCCCTTCTGAGAAGTTTGTTTTCTTCTGTGAGGACTGGGTGTTTTTTCTCTCTATATGTGTGTGTGTTTGTGAAGTGTTTGTGAAGTGTGTGTGTGTTTGTGGACCCTGCAGGAGCTCAGGGCTGCAAGTGTACTTTTCTGTATTTGTTAGCATTTCAAATGGCCAGAGGTGCTTTTTTTCTTTGTTTGTTTGTTTAAATAAAAGTTTTGGGGATCACAGGTGCAGTTAAAATAAATGCATAATAAGCAAAGGTTTTGTTGGGATTATTTGGAATTTTATTATGCTACCAACTTCAACTGGCTTGAGAGGAGCAGAAGTCTCCTGGATAGACCAAACAACATTTGACTTGCAGTTTGCTTCAAAAGGAATCTTCTTGCTGTATTTTAACATCTCTACAGTTAAATATTTCTTCTATAACACAGAAATCTCCCCCCCTTTTTTCTCTTTATATCTATCTATCTATCTATCTATCTATCTATCTATCTATCTATCTATCTATCTATCTATCTATCTATC